>CM076583.1:1118752532-1119116113 GCA_034641835.2 Pinus albicaulis | reverse complement strand
TCAAAGTCGCCCCCCATGTCAAGGATTTATGGGAAACCTACTATGAGAAAAAGGACGAGAGGGAACCCTCTTTGTTTTTGGCTGCACCCACTTGGAATTTTTTCCAAGACACCATCAATGAACAATATGATCTCGTGGGGAGTTATGACAATAAGTACATACATTGGACTACGCTGCGACAACAAAGGGATCAAGATGTGCATGAGATGACGAATCTGTTCCGCACCCTGCACACAAAATTGGGTATCAAATATTCATAGAGACATTTGGTGCCAAAGTATCACAGTTTTCTGCACATGTAAATTTAGGAGGAAATGGGGTTCCTCGACATCTCCTTGCTTTGTGCATGATACCAGTATGCTTCCAAGATTGAGTATAAGTTCAAATATAAGAAGAGAGACTTTGGATCTAGGAATTAGAAGCAAGGGAAAGGTGCCCCAAACCATAGAACAAAATACAAAGCCAAGGTGAGGCGACCCAGGATAACTCGCCAAAGCCGCATGAAAAAAAAAAACATCGCAAAGCCGAAGAAGTACATGGGAAAGTGGTGTGAATTCCACAAGAGATCCACCCACAACACACATGAGTGTCAGGCGATACAGTCACTAGTGGCCAAGTTGAAGGCTTCTTAATCAGATGTATCCTCCAACTCTGAATCAGAACCCAACAAGCGGACTGAAAAAGGGAAGAAAATTATCGATGCGGAGGCCAACACCACCGTTTCCACCACAAAGATCTAGAAGGAGGCACTAGAAGATCCAGAGGTCGAGGAGCACCTCTTCCATTCCCAGATGTGGGTAAAGAGTTCCCCACTCCAGTTCATTGTCAATAACAGGAGCCAAAAGAAGCTCATTCTAGTAGAGTTCATGAAGTGACTAGACTCGCTGACCACAAAACACCTACAATTGTACACCATGATCTCCACCTCAGCCAGCAGTGTCACCTTCCCTACAACATTAAGCCCATCGCGGATGAGGTATTATGTGGCATTTCCCTTCTTCATGTTTGTGATGTATTATTAGGCCATATATACTTGTGGAAGCGACATGATGTGTATGAGTCCCGACCTCGTGCTGTTATTGTTACTTTGGGAAATAAGTTGTACCGGATACCAGAGGTAACACCACCTGCCGCCATCTTTTTGGTTGCTACAAAACAATGCAGTAAGCTTATTTCCAAAACCGAGAAATTTGTTTTCTTTATGATCCTCCCTCAGGGAAAGAAGAATACAGTGGCCATGACATCCAAACTGGGCTCCTCTGCACGAAAACAACAAATGGACAAGGTCATGGAGGAGTACGGAGACATCTTCACCTCACCGATAGGAGTGCCTTTATACTTTCAGGTTAAGCACCCCATAGATATGACCCCAAGTGCGTTGCTACCCAATGGACCAATCTATCGACGTTATGTTTTGGAGAACGATGAAATCAAGAGGTAGATTCAGGAGATGTTACAGAAAGGTCACATCCGACCGAGTTCATCGCCCTGTGGGAGCCCCATCGTGTTGGTGCAGAAGAAGGATGGGACTTGGAGAATTTGTATTTACTATCGGGCACTGAACAAGATCACTATCCAGAAAAGGTATTTGATCCCACAGATTGATGACCTTCTAGATCAACTCAAGGGGGGAAAATATTTCAGCAAGATTGACTTGAAGTTTGGGTATCACCAGGTACCAATCGAACCCTCCAATGTGTGGAAGACTACCTTAAATTCCAAGGAGGACTTGTTCGAATGGCTGGCCATTCCTTTTGGGTTGACAAATGCTCCTACAACTTTCATGAGGTTGATGGATGACATATTGCAGCCATTCACCAACTCATTTGTAGTAGTGTACTTCAATGACATCCTGATCTTCATCCAGACTTGGGAAGAGTACCTCCACCATATCTTACAGGTCCTCCAAACATTGTGACAACACAAGTTGGGTGCCAATTTGGAGAAATGCACTTTTGGCATGACCCACGTTCAGTATCTGTGATAAATTATTAATGAGAGGGGGGTGCATGTGGATCTAGCCAATATCCAAGTCATTCGAGATTGGCTAGCCCCAAACACTCTAATAGAGCTCCATAGCTTTCCGGGTCTTGCTAATTTCTACCGCAGGTTCATGTTGAAATTATCTCATATAACTTAGCCCTTGAGTCAAGTCACCAAGGGAGGAGCGAAAGAAAAAATATTTTGGTTTGAATCTCAACAAAAGGTGTTTGTAGAGTTGAAACATGGCCTCTTCTCTGCTCCAGTGCTCACATTACTAGACTTGAAATAGCCATTTGAGATCGAGACAAACACCTCTGACTATGCTATTGGGGAATTTCTTACTCAACAAGGGAATCTAGTTGCATATCATAGTGAGACACTTTCCGAAAAACTCCAGAAGTATCCCACTTATGACAAAGATATGTATTCCATTATGCAAGATTTCCTATAATGGAAGCATTACACTTTGGGGAACGAAATAGTCATCCACACATACCACCAACCCCTTCAGTTCATAGAGACACAAGGGAAGTTGTCAAATGATCGCAATCAGAAGTGGTCCACATATTTGCAATAGTTTAATTTGAACATAAAGTACAAGAAGGGAAACACCAATAATGTTGCAGACTGCCTCAGCCAACAACCAATTGTGGCGCTAACCATCGTGCTCAACTCTTATGGGAACAAGACTTCTGATTGGCTGCTTCTCTACCACAGCGATCCAGAATTCGGCCACACATACAAGACGCTCTTGGAGGGTTACCAAGTTCCAAATTTTCATCTCCAAGATGCACTACTATGTCACCTAGGACACCTTTTTGTTCCTTCAGGCTAGCGTTCCAAGATGATTTGGGAAGCACACTACATTTGGGTTGGTGGGCATTTCGGGATCGAGAAAATAGTGGCATTACTTCAGAAGTATTCCTATTGGCCGAACCTTTGAAAAGATGTCAGGAAGTACAATAGATCCTACACTGTCTATGCCATTTCCAAACTAGCCATCAAGAAGAAAGGCCTTTATATTTCGCTGCCTATCCCTATTCAACTTTGGGAATCCATTTCCATGGATTACATGTCGGGCCTTCCTTCTACAAATCATGGCAACAACTATGTTTTCATGGTCATCGATAGATTCTTGAAGATGGACATTATTGCCTGAAAGAAGAATATCACAACATAAGCCACTACTAAACTCTTCTTTGAATGAGTGTGGGTACACTTTGGGATCCCAAAATCTATCATCTCAGTTTGGGAAAAAATATTCCTCAGTACATTTTGGTCCAGCCTCTGGTCAATGCTGGACAAAAATCTCACCAAGTCGACAACTTTTCATCCCCAAACTCATGGCCAGACACAGGTCATCAACAGGATGATCGTACAGATTCTGTGCATGTACAACTCAAAGCATCCACACACATGGGATGAGAGCCTCTCCTATATACAACATAGCTATAAACAAGCCCCCATAGCTCAACCAGTCACATCCCCTTTCAGGTAGGCTTGGGATTCTGGCCACTATGTCCCATTGATGTAGCCATGTTATTTGCATCTACTCAAGCCAATTCGACTCATGTCGAGTCTGAAACTAACAAGGATAACAACTTCATTGAGCACATTCAACACATCTGCCAACAGGTTCATGACATATTGGACCCAGCCAATGCTAAGTAGAAATAGTGACATGATCAACATCGAGTGCCACACAACTTCTAGGTGGGCGAAAAAGTGTGGATACATTTGCAGAAGGAGCGCCTCGATATACCCAGCGTGAGCTTTGCCCACTCCAATATGGACCATACACCATCATGAAGGCTATAGGGGACAATGCCTTTGACCTCAGTATTGCACCATTTATGGGTATACACCCAGTGTTCAATGTGGACTGCCTTTGGCCCTACTTTCCGTTAGGATATTTCGACACATAGGAAATAGTTAAGAATAACTTAGTCTAGTGTAGAGTTATGTAAAGTGTGTTTCTTTACTATGTACATTTGTAACTTATAATCTGATGGTCACAATTTGTAGTGATCTGACGGTTCACTCTCTCCTCGGTATTAACGACACTTGATCCATGGATTAACACCCGATTGGTCCATGATCTCTATTTAAAGAGCATGGAGGGTCATTTTTCCGGTAACCGTTTATGAGAGAAACATATGTAACTTTTCTTTTTATATTAATAAATTGCCTAAAGTGGCCGTGTTGGCTCATGTCGTGGACCATTTCCCTCTTTGAGGGTTTTAACAACGTGATAATACTGGTGTACTAATTTGCGATATGTTTTTGAGTGGTGACCTTTGCTTTCTGATCTAAGGAACTTACCCTGTAAATTGCTACATGGTATTAGAGCTATTTTGAGGGCCACATCCGTTGTTGATCAGTTTGACTACATGTGACTATCATTTTCTAGATCTACTATTTCTGAACATTTTGGGGCTTGGATAACTGCTCTTTTGTGTCTGGAGCATCTGTTACAATGAGGAATGCCTTTCGTTTCATGCGAAAATTTTTCTGCCTACCCAAGTTATGACAGTTTAGATCTGGAGGTATAAAGTATCTTTTTTGTAGTTATATTTGTTAATAGTTCTGCTTATTTCGGTTCCCTCTGTTTATTTTCAGTTTTTAGGTTTTATTTATTTTTTGGATCTATACCCTCTTCTCTGTGTATTCTCTTTGCTTTGCGCTGTGTGCAATCACGGAAAATCAGAAACAGGAAAAAGGAATATTTTTTGCTACGTATGTTCTTTCCCCGCATCTTTGTGCGATCTTGGGAAATGAGAAATAGTGAAAAAATAGATAGGTGCCAGTAAGGCTAACCGAAAATCTAACATTCTGCTGTAAGGCTTGCATTTCTTTTCTTTTTGGCTTGGTTTTTTGTGTTTTTTGTGCAAGAAAAGGCACGTACACTGAAGAGTTAAAAAAAAAAAGTCGAACTTCATTATCAAATTTCAAACTGTTCCCGTAACTATTCAGCATCTTCAACTCGTTTTTTCAAAAAGGCATAACTTCTTCATCTGGAAGTCATTTTTCGAGCCATTTTTTTTTAATCTGCCTAATTTTTCGAGATATTTCCATTGGAGCAATTATTTATCTCATATTTTCTCAGCTTCAGTGTTTTAAAAATGGAAAGTTCATGCCTGATTATTCTTAATAGCACCAATTATTTCCAATGGCTACCTCACATGGTAGATATACTTAGAAGTAAATGGCTTTATAGAATAGCCACAAGATAAGAAACTAAACCTTCTAATGATGATAAAGTCGCTAAATGCGAAAATAAAAAAATATCAAGCACGAGGATTCATAGGAATGTCCATTTCTCAAGATCTTCGATTTCATATCCTTGACATTGACACCCCTCATGAAGCCCTGGATAAGCTAAATACTGTCTTTGGCATTCAAAATCAAATCAGGGCCCACCATCTTGAAAATGAGTTGCTTACTTTCGACCCCAATAATTTCTCCTCTATTGAAGATTTTTTGTCCAAATTCAAGACCCTTAGATTTATCTTAGAAGGTTGTAAGGTCAAAAAGGAATATGGTAGCCTCATCTATTGCATTCTTGCTAAGCTTGGCCCTGCATACTCTGTATTTGTCTCCACCTTCCATTCCACTAGAGAAGCCATCATTTCTTCAGGAACCACCTACAAGAGCCCCTCTTTTGATGCCTTTTGTGATTCCTTGATAAGAGAACAAGAAAAAATCTTACACCTTGGTCTTATCACTTCTGGAAATGCTTCTAATTAAGAAATCCTTAGTAGCCCAACAACAATCATATTAAAAGAATCCCAAGAAGTGGTATCCTAAAAAGTATGGTCCAAAACCAAACAAGGGTCCTAAGAAATTTCAGCCGCCAACTGAAAAAGAAACTCACGAAAATGATAAGGCATATAAAAACAAAGGAAAGAAGACATATAGACATTGAAACATTTGTAATCATGATGGCCATATAGATTCCAAATGTTTTAAGAATATGGAAGCCTTAGAAGCAACAATGAAGAAGCACAACATCAATTTGGAGCACTCTTCACCTTCCTCTTCAAGAATGGCACTTTCTGCTTGTGGTTGTCAAGCATCAAGATCTGGCTATGCATTAAATGTATCTTCTTCTTCTCATTCTCATGAGTGTCTCATTGATTCTGGAGCTTCTTACTACATGGCCAAAAATCAAGCCATGTTTTCTTCTTTAAATGATTGTAACACCAAACATATTTATGTTGGTGATGATAGATCTCTTAGTGTTGTAGGATCTGGAACCATTCATCTTGATAATGGTCAGTTTAATGATGTACTATGTGTTACTACCTTGTCATGCAACCTTCTCTTTATTTATCAAATAACTCATTTAGGTGAAAGGAAAATAGTAGAATTCTCACCGCATGATGTTGTAATCAAGGACCTCAAAGATCCTTGACATATTTTAGCTACTGTCATTGTTGATGATTCCACAATGTTGTATAAGTTTGACAACTTTGGGTCATCCTGTCTTCCCTCCATTTTTTATGCTCATAATGATGATGTGAGCAAACTTTGGCATGAGTAATTTGGTCACTTAAACTATTTCTCTCTTCAAACTCTATGTAAGTAAAATATGGTGACCAACCTTCTTATGGTATCTTGCGGAGATGGTGTTTGCTCTGGATGTGTACTCGGAAAAAATCATCGGGACAGTTTTGACAAATGTGCCCCTAAGCACACTTCAGCCCCTTTGCAGCTTGTGCACAGTGATTTATGTGGTCCACTTCCTGTTCTTTCTTTATCTGGTTGCAAGTACTTCTCAACTTTCATTGATGATTTTTCCAGACGCACTTACGTATACTTCTTAAAACTCAACAGTGAATTTTTTAACATGTTCTTGGCCTTTAAGGCCTTTGTTGAGAAACAATTTGAACATCAAATTCTTAATTTAAGATCAAACAATGGAGGATAATATGTTAACAAAAAATTTATCAACTTCTTCGTTGAGCATGGCATTCAATTGCAACATACTGTTCCATATACGCCACAACAAAATGGTGTAGCTGAAAAGAAAAATCACACCTTAAAAGAAATGGCTAATTGTATGTTTCAATCTAAAGGACATAGTCTCAATTTTTGCGCAGAACAAATTAACTGGGAAAATTACATAGTAAATCACACTCCTACTAAGGTTTTAAAGAATATAACTCTAGAAGAAGCTTGGAGCTCAATCAAACCAGATGTAAGTCACTTTCGTGTTTTTGGAAGTGATGCTTGGGCCCATATTCCAGATGCGAAACACAAAGCCTTAGAACCTAAGAGTGAAAAATGCATTTTTGTGGGATATTCTGAAGATGTCAAAGGTTATAGGCTTCTTCAACCAAAATCCAAAAATATAATCATTAGAAGAGATGTAAAATTTGATGAAAATATATCGGCCTACGAGCCTAGTTCGGCGAGTGTGCCACCTTTGGCCTGCATGACTAATTTGGCATATGTGACACCTCTCTCTCTCTCTTATATTTTTAATAGCATTCCTTCTAGTTCAGATGATGACAGCGAGGATGAAAATCCTCCTCCACCTCTTGAATTTATTCCTTTTACTCCACCGCTTCCAAGATGGGTCCGCTCTACTCGGGATGCAGCAGGTTCTCTTCCAGGTGACCTTGCCGATCGACGACGTACACATTCTCAGTTTGAAAGAGACTCTTCCTTATTGTCTCAAGTTCCAAAAAATCCTGATCCAGAAACCTTTGAAGAAGCCTTTGTTCATCCAGATTGGGATGGAGCTATGAATGAAGAATATCGTTCCTTATTGGAAAATGATACTTGGGATCTTGTTCCTCTTCCAGAAGAAATAAAACTTGTTAGATGTAGATGGGTTTACAAAACAAAGTCTGGACTAGATGGAAAAGTGGATGAACATAAAGCTTGTCTTGTTACCAAAGGATTTTGAAAAGTTGAAGGCATTGACTATACTGAAACCTTCTCCTTTATTTCCAAAATGAATTCTATCCGCCTTGTTCTTTCCCTTGTTGTCTCCTTTAAATGGGAATTCCATCAGATGGATGTTAAATCCACCTTCTTACATGGAGATTTTCATGAAGAAATCTACATGGAACAACCCCCTGGCTTTATCCAAAATTACTCCAACCTTATTTTTCGCCTTAGAAAGTCTCTCTATGGTCTCAAACAAGCTCCTCGAGCCTGGTATACCAAAATGGATAGATTTCTATTAGATAATGGCTTTTCTAGGTGTCATTCTAACAACACCGTCTACACGAAGAAAGTGGGTAAGTCCTTCACCATCCTTGTTCTTTATTTTGATGATATTATACTTAATGGTAGTGATCCCAACCATATAAACCATGTGAAGTCTAGCCTCAAAAATAAGTTTGAAATGACAAACTTAGGACACTTGAATTATTTCCTTGGTGTTCAAGTCTTGCAATCCAAAGAAGGTATTACCCTTTCTCCATCCAAGTATGCCTGTTGTTGGCTTGAGGGGTCCTGACCCAGGTTCGGTGTGCAAGGTTTGCCAACAAACCCCTATACTACTGGCCCTTTCGGTAATGACCTGCTTGCGCAGCTAAAAGTCTCACTCAAAGTAGTATGGGTGGGTGATGGAACCAGGTTTTTGCACCCTCAGAAAGGATGGGTAAGGCAAGAAGAGCTACGTTCTATTTCTGTAATTCCCAGATTACCTTGTTCTGTGCAGGGTTAATTATGTATCTATTTGCATCCATGTGCACTAGATCTATAGTTATATGCTTTTTATAACATCAACACAGTATTACATAAACAGAGCGGAATAGATCTAGATACAAGCATTCAATACACAGATCTTCGTAGCGAAAAGACAGAAAATACACAACATAGAAATTATCATCAATTCATACGACAATACTCATAGATTCAGATCTCTAATAATCCTTTGCATTCATTCATTCATCAATATTTCCTTACAATTCCCTTCCCAACCTATGCACATAGCAGCAGGGTCTGCACACAGCTGGACTAGGATCTCTGCGCACATAACTAGCAGGAGTTCGTTCCCCAAAAACCAAACAGATAGCTTAAATAATAGATCACATCAATAGCTCATCAATTCTTATCCTTTACAATATAAAATACATCTCTATTTATAAAAATCTAGCCTTGACTTTCCTATGGTCCATAACCCATGTTTTTCGGACCCCTAGTTTACCCTTTGACCCATTACAGTGCGTTCAGGGCTTTGATCTGCCCCAAAACCCCTGCGCTAGAATAAATATAATAAAAAATAATCAAATGGACCAGTTTCACAGCTTGTTAGGAGACCTCGTTCCAATAGTCCCCCAACACAATCTTCTGACTTGTCCCGAGTCACTACGGTCGTGTGGCTTCGATTTGCACACGCAAGGTATCAAGAGTACTGTTGAGCCGAGGGAGTACATCTTGACTCTAGGCAGCAGCATTCTGCACAAGATCAACCAGGTTCTGGGAGGGCGGATCCTCAACAGCCATGGTAATTCTCTCAAGAATTAGATTAAGTCACTTGTTTGCGCCCTCAATGTTTTGTGACAATTGGAGGGCTGAGGTAGTCCAGGGCTTTAGACATTTAGCCATGATGTGCTGTTTATGTTGGAGTTTCACAATCTCGTCCTAGAGGTCATTTCTGGTTTCTAATCAACCCAAGTGCTGGGCAGGCACCAAGGTAGGCAACGTAGCGTTGATCTGTTCAAGAACTGCTTCTTTTTGCCAGAAGTCTTGATTGATCTATTGGAGGACTAGATCGCACTGGACCCGAGTCCAAAGTTGTATGGCCGATTCCAGTAGCTTGAAACCTTGAGAAATTTTCCCTGAAATTGTAGTTTTTGTGTCTATGATTAGGGCATTCCACTGGGAAGAGACTTATGGGGGTGTGTCAGGCTATAGGCAGGCCTATAAGTCTGAAATTTGTTGTCCCAGTTGTGTCCCGATAGTGTGGGTTTCCAACCGAGAAGCTTTGAGAGCAGCAACCAATTTTTCCACCTTATCCCGAGATGTATCCTTAGCCTAGATTTCCTCTGTAAATTCTATGCAGAGCTGGTGAATCATAGTCTCGACCTCCACCTGTTGTGACATGGCCTGGATCAATTCAGCAGCCTGTTGCGCCATGGTGTGTTCGGCAGTATTAAGTTTTTGGGTTGCATACTGAGTGTTTTGACTAATCTCTCGGGAGACAGCATGATTGAGGTTGTCTAAGGATGTGTGGGAAAGTTTAGCCAAGTCCAACTGAATTTCTGTGGCTACTTGGGGCTGCGTTCCGACCACAGCACGGTTAGGGATATCCCAGAGATGACTAGCCTCTCTGAGTGGTGTTGGACTGTTGTCGACCGACAGGGGTTGTGTTTGGCCTCCGCTGGTCGGAGGGTGATACATTATGATCTAGAGAGCACGGAGGTTGGCCTAAAGATATTCGACCCCTGCCTTCCACTGGGCTGCGATAACTGCCCACTTATCCTTCATAGCCATGGTGACTATGTCCCCGATCTGCTCTAGGTCAGCATCGGTTAATGTGATTGTCGCATCGTAGTGCACTTGGTGAGATGTTGTTTCTTTCTTGGTCCTGATGTTGATTCCCTTGTCCTCTTAGTGCCGGGAAGAAGGGTGGTGTTGGTATCTACATGAGTTCTAGATGTATTGGTCTGCTGTAGCAAGTTACCTCTGGGTTTGGCTGTAACTGGTGCTAGAGTGTCGGGGAGACCTTTTTTCCAGGCGGGGGGCCATAGTGATATTAGTAGATCAATTGCTTCATCGGGTAGCATATAAGGAAATTCCGTCCATGCCTGACTAGGAAGGCTACGAATCCAGACCTGGTGCATGGTGATTTGAAATGTAGCAACATGCTTATATTTGTCATATATGGTGGGGGATAATCGAGGTCGAGAGTTTATGGTAGTGGCGATACTGCTCTGGAAGAGGACCCAAAAGACCTTGTTATCCTCGATGTGCTTCTTATCCTTACAGTCCCACAAGTGAAAATACTAAGCGCCTTCGCACATCCCAGCAGGGAGGTCTGGAACGACTGACTCCTCTGGTTTGTCCCAGGCGACTAGTGCTATGAGAAATAATAGCCATGAAAAGAAGAAAGAGGTCCCATGCTCTTGAGACTCGCGGACATTAGTGAGAAATTCATCCCACAAGTATTGAGCCCAATTAAAAAACACACCCTTCGTGCACTGTCCGGCAAGCTGGATGACATAGGTGGGGACAGTCGCAACCTGGCACCTTCGCATTATTTTACAGGCTAACAGTCAAGTGCCCATCTTTGTAGCAGGGCCGTTGATGGTTTGGATCACAAACCCTCACTGATTGCATTGTACTACATAGGTCTCCCAGACAAACAGAGCGGTAGCGTCTTCGTAATTCTTTCTGACTTTCTCGAGCGGGTGCGGCGCCTGCATCGGGAGGCCTGTAATATTGTGGATCAACTCAGCATTGATAGGGACCCTGTCACTAATCCATAGGCATCCATTGTGAATGAGGGCGAGTAACTGATGTGCCAACTGATCTGTGATGTTATAACGGCCAAAGTGGGGCATATGGAGCAGATTCAGGAATTTGGATCCTGCCAAGCCACATACCCAGCATTTAGGTACTATCATGATTCCATCATCCTCATGGATTGGATCAAAATATAATGTAGAGGCCAATTCCGGGAAAGCGTGATGGTCCACCAGATCATGATCATCGAACTTTACCTCATGGAGGCATCCACGGGGGTCACCGAGGATGGGAACCTCTCCTGGGGTTAGCGGAGTCTGCAGGTAGGTGATCAAGCCATCCAAGTTTTTAGGTATTTTCGTAGATGGTCTTCATGGTCAAACGAAGGGGGGTAACCAGTTGATCGGGTTAGCCAGCAGTGCCCCCTCCTGGTCATCTTGTTCTCAGGGTGGAGACCTGCAACGTCTTGGGGAACTTCAGGGTCTTTTTGCTGCCTGTGGAGTAGCCCTCGAACTTTGAGCTTTCTCCTTGATTTCCTTGTGGGGAGGGGGGCGGACTTCCTCCAACTTAGGCTCATCTTCCAGAACTTCTTCAACCTCAAGTTCAGTTGGGGCGGAGAGTTCAGCGGGGGTAGTAGTTGGCATCCTTCAATGAAAAATAAAACCTGGCTCTGGGTGACTACTACCGGATGGGGGAGGTTTACCATTCATTGGAGGGATGCTACAACTATAACAAAGTTCATTGCCCAATTGCTTCTATGAGACACTTAAAGTAGGCCGCTTGTTTACATGAAGCAATACTGCTAACCCGATTAACCTGCCGCCCTTTAAACACTTTCCATCAGATGAAAGAGAGAGATATTTTGCATGGGGCGGGTTTCCCAAGGAAGGGTAAAAATCCCCCATAACTCTTTCTACCAACGGCTTAGAGGCCGCTCCCTTCAATAGTAACTTCTGCTTTTTACCAGAGGGTACAGTTCCAACGACTAGTTGTGGCATCCCCAGTGATTTAGGCATCTTTTTCAAGCCAAGGTTGCCGATTTGTGACAGCTACCTATCTTCCCCCAACACAGGTGTGCTTCCTAAGTAGCTCTTGGCCCAAGACCATGAGACTTTTATCATCTGTTCTACTAAGGCTTTAAGGGGGGCTGAAGTTGAAACCAACTGCCTAACCCTTGGTTGTGTCGCCATCATAAAGGTGGCTCGAGGCATGGGGCCGCTACTTGTCGAACCTACAGGTGTTATAGGGAACCTATTGCTCACTCGAGGGTTGACCTGTCCTTCTCTCATGGTGGGTCCTAGCTCTACTCCCATCCTTTCCTCTGGGGCCATAAAGAGAGATTCCTTAGTGATACAAAGACAACGCAACATAGAGGCTTCTCCTAGCTGGGTCTGCCAAGCTTATAGATCCTTACTGGGATCCTCAATATCTTCCTCGTAGCATGGTACATTGTCCTAGGTGAGGTTTTCCCTATATCGCACTATCAATTTATAGATATCAGCCCCTCCCTTAGGTATGGGTTCTGCATAACATTTTCCTTCTACCGGGTCTAGAGGTACAACGACCCACTTGCCCTTTTTTTCACATATCATGCTGCAATTTTTGAGGTTGATAATGCCCCCCATGTTTATAGCCCAGTCCAGCCCGAGGAGCGTAGGGTAGGGATCCACATCTTCCACAATTTATATCACCTCAAAGTCAGCTAGGATCCTTACTCCTGTGATATCAACCATGACACTGGGGAGTCTACCTAGAGGAATGATTTTTTGATGATTTTCCATTCGAAGCTGGATGGTGGATCGCTCCAGCTTGGGTTCTCCCATGCAGTGCCAAGTGTGCTTAGGTAGTATATTGGTGTCTGATCCGAGGTCTAAGATAACCTGATCCATTTTGTAGCTGCTGATCTGGACTGTCAGTCGCATTTCCTTGCCAATGCGTCTTTGATATTCATGTAACGTATGCACATCCTTGATGCCAGTTGACCTAATATCATGTGCTGCGTAGCTTTCCAGTAAAGCCTGCAGATTTCGTACTGCCTGGGGGTTTTGTAGCAACCTCGTTCATGCTTGTAAGAAGGGTTTAACCTCCTCAGTTACTTCCACATCTGTCAGGTATGTGGATGGAAAAACTTTAGTCTCAAGGAAGTAATTTCGGGTGTCCATAAATGTTTCCCTTACTTTGCGCAAGTCTAGTCCTTCTCGGTTGCCAACTGCCCTGCGGATCAGTGGATCAGCTTCATCCTTCTCCTCAACCCCCCCAGTCACCAATCCACTACACATTACTACATTTACCTTTGCATTCTGACCCCTTAGTTCGGTCTGGACCCTTCGCACCTTCTGTGCAGATGGAATTTGCTTTCCCCGTAGGGTTGGGTAGTCTTCCATCGTATGGCCCAAATTTCTACAATACCTATAGGACTGTCGTAAGGGGTGCATGAAATCCTTCACAAAATTCCCTAAACCTCCATAGTTATATCAGATCGATTGGCCTCGACCCCGATCTGCGCTTTCGCTTTGGCTCCCGTCCCTTTTCCCAGGGGGGGATTCATCCCTACCCGAGGGGGTTCTTGGTGAGGTAGGATCTTCTTTCCCGTTCGTTGCTTCATTATGGATTCAAAAATCTTGCTCCTCATGGCCAACTGACTGGCAATGTTGGCACCAGCGTCGCTCTAATGCAGAAACGAGGGTGCCCGGACAATACCATTGGTTTACCTTATGCAACCCAGTTGCACAACTTCCTTCGTGCCAGAGCGTAGGTCCCCTTGAGCCCCACTATTTTGAGCTACATACTCCTGGTCCCGAGTGGCCCGCTGCATGACCTTGTTCCATGCTAGCCCCTCTTCCTTTCTCCAGCTGTAGATTCTAAATTTCTTGATGCATAGCCTCAATCTGCACCTGGATCTGTTGTACTTCTATCATAGAATCCTTTACAGGCATAGCTTCTAATTTCATAGTAGCTTCCAGGGCCTCGTATTGCGAATCAAAATTATGGCGACCCATAGGTATGCGTAGGTGAGGGAGTAGCATGGCAATAAACCATTCCATAAGCTGTCTGTCATCATACCAAAATCATCCTTCTCTGATAACTTTTTTTAGGCATTGGTCTGCTTCCCATACAGACTCAGTTGCCCCTTTCTTGAAATCTTTTAGTTCTGCTACGACTTGAGAGCAGGACTTAGGGTTCCGGAACTGCTGTCTCAGGGCATCCTTGATGTTCTGGATAGTTGTGTCCTTATTTTGTGATACGTACCCCATATACCAGTCCAAAGCTCTTCCCTCAAGGGCTATGAATAGTTGCGCTTTTCTCATAGTTTCGCCCACCATGCCCTGCTCAACCCATACTGACTCTGCCACAAACCAAAACCGCTCCATGTCTTCATCAGTCATGCCATGGAAGGTAGGTAACTTCAAGCGCACCAACATGGTGCCCTTATTCAGTATTTTCTTGTCAGTACCCAATCCCTTTCTAAACCTCCTTCCGGTCATGGCAACGGAACCATTTGTTGGCTTGAGGGGTCCTAACCCAAGTTCAGTGTGCAAGGTTTGCCAACAAACCCTATACTATTGGCCCTTTCGGCAGTGACCTGCTTGCGCAGGTCAAAGTCTCACCCAAAGTAGTATGGGTGGGTGTTGGAACCAGGTTTCCGCACCCTGAGAAAGGATGGGTAAGGCAAGAAAAGTTGTGTTCCATTTCAGTAATTCCTAGATTACCTTGTTCTGCGCAGGGTTAATTATGTATCTATTTGCATCCACATGCACTAGATCTATAGTTATATGCTTTTTATAACATCAAAACAGTATTACAGAAACAAAGTGGAATAGATCTAGATCCAAGCATTTAGTACACATATCTTCGCAGCAAAAAGACAGAAAATACACAACACAGCAATTATCAACAATTCATACGATAGTACTCATAGATTCAGATCTCTAATAATCCTTCGCATTCATTCATTCATCAATCTTTCCTTACAATTCCCTTCCCAACCTGCGCACATAGTAGCAGGGTCCGCATATAGCTGGACTAGGATCTTCGTGCACACAGCCAGTAGGAGTCTGTCCCCCAAAACCCAAACAGATAGCTTAAACAACATATCGCATCAATAGCTCATCAATTCTTATCCTTTACAATACAAAATACATCTCTATTTATAACAATCTAGCCTCGACTTTCCTATGGTCCGCAACCCATGGTTTTCATATCCCTAGTTTACCCTTTGACCCATTACAATGCGTTCGGGGCTTTGACCCGCCCCAAAACCCCTGCGCTAGACTAAATATAATAAAAAATAATCAAAATGAACCAATTTCATAGCTTCTTAGGAGACCTCGTTCCAACACCTGTGATATTCTATGCCAATTTCACATGGAAGATCATAATCCAACCCCTTCTCCCTTTCAGTCTAGAGTCAAGCTTTCAGTCACTTGTACTACCCCTAAATTTGATGCTACCTTATACCGTCAACTTGTTGGTAAACTTCTGTATCTAAACCATACCCGTCCTGACCTTTCCTTTGTCATTGGTCTTGTCGCTCGGTTTATGCACCGGCCTCATGAAATTCACTGGAAAAGAATGCTTCGATATATTCTAGGTACAATTAAGTATGGGATTCATTATAGTGCGGGGGCATCTCCATTTTTTATTGGTTTCACTGATTCTGATTGGGATGGTGACCCTGATGATCGACAGTCTACTACAAGATATGTATTCACTCTTGGTTCAGGACCTATTGCTTGGTCTTGTAAGAAAAAAAGTGCCATCTCCCTTTGTTCAGCCGAAGCAGAGTATCGCAGTGCAGTTGAAGCCATCAAGGAAGCCATGTGGCTTCGTCAGATCCTGTCCAAGTTTGGTCTTCATCAGCAGCATCCAACTACACTTTGGTTTGATAATCAGAGTGCCATTCAACTATGTAAAGATACAGTTTAGCATGAGCGTATGAAACACATTCATTAGGGGAATTTTGAGGTCTAAAATGGGCCTCCTAAGGAAATTATAAAATAATAGTGGAAAAAATCTAATAAGATTTGATGAAATCATCAAATTTTAGAGGGAAAAATGAAAAAACTACTTTTTCAATTCATATTTTCAACTTATCTCCCAAAGTTTTTACTCAAATTTCGAGTGGGAGTACTTGTTGGATGCGGAATTTAATTCCTCATCCAAGGAGTACCCATGTTGCATACTTTTGATGGGTCCTACTACACGAAAAATGAGAAATACATAAAAAACGTGATTACAATCACATTTTTTATGTATTTCTCATTTTTCGTGTAGAAGAGTTCATCGAAAGTATGCAACATGGGTACTCCTTGGATGAGGAATTAAATTCCGCATCCAACGAGTACTCCCGCTCGAAATTTGAGTAAAAATTTTTGGAGATAAGTTTAAAATACGAGTTGAAAAAGTAGTTTTATTATTTTATTATTTTTTAATATTTTTACTTTTTTACTCCAAAAATGGTGAATCATCCATTATGGATGACATCATCATCTTGAATCCTATTGGTTGTTATAAAGTTTAATTTTGTTGTACATTTTTCTTATGAGGCCCATTTTACACCTCAAAATTCCCCTAATGGAACTCCACATACACTTCATCAGAAAGCTCATTCATGATCGTGTTCTTGAAGTGCAATATTTTCCAACCAATGATCAAGTAGTCGATATCTTTACGAAGGCTCTCACAGAAGAAAATTTTACCAAACTTAAATCCATGCCTGGAGTTCAGGAAATTTTTCATTAAGGGGGGATAGGCTCTAATGCCTCCTTCCTTCTCCTATTGTGTCACTTTTGTAAATCCTTCAATCCTATCCCAATTTTTTCTTAAGGGGGGATGTTAGGATATTTCGACACATAGGAAATAGGCTCCTTTTGTGTCACCTTTGTAAATCCTTCAATCCTATCCCAAGTTGTTCTTAAGGGGGGATGTTAGGATATTTTGACACATAGGAAATAGTTAATAGTAACTTAGTCTAGTGTAGAGTTAAGTAAAGTGTTTTTCTTTACTATGTACATTTGTAACTTATAATCTGACGGTCACGATTTGTAGTGATCTGATGGTTCACTCTCTCCTCGGTATTAAAGACACTTGATCCATGGCTTAACACCTGATTGGTCCATGATCTCTATTTAAGGAGCATGGAGGGTCATTTGTCCTGTAACCGTTTATGAGAGAAACATATGTAACTTTTCTTTTTATATTAATAAATTGCCTGAAGTGGTCGTATTGGCTCAGGTCGTGGATTGTTTCCCTCTTCTAGGGTTTTAACCACGTTATAATAATAGTGTATTGATTTGTTATCTATTTTTGAGCGGTTACCTTTGGTTTTTTATCTAAGGAACTTACCTTGTAAATTCCTACACTTTCCACCTTTATTGGACACATTCAACATGGCAGAAAAAATCACACCAATAGAGTTAAACCAAACTGCATAGAACAAGCCACAAATAATTGGATCATGGACACACAGATCAAGAACACCTGCTAGCATAGGATTCAACTATATCGAGTTTTCAAAGCAGGCCAACTCCTTCACAGCGGCAAGTGGCTCACAAGGGACCAAGTTCAACAGAAATTTCGTAATCTTATGGAGGGACTCAACACAATGGGGACCATTGCTTCCTAAGGGGGGATGAATGATCTAGGTGGATATTGGTGGCCACCCACATATTCCACTTGGACCCCCATCATTGTTTCTTTCAGTTTTTCAGTTTCCTTAATAGTAGCACAATTTACTATTTTTGGCATTTTTTCGGGTCGTGAAATTCCAAAGCCTTTTTGAGGCCCTAAACGACATTTTTTGGGGAAACCACTTCCATGAAAATGTTAGCCAAAGACTAAATATTCACTATCAAAAGTTTTATTCCTCGGATAGATATTTCTAACGAGGTATCATGTACGTCAAACAAAGATCGTATGCCAAAGTTACGACCCCGAGAAATTGATGTAACAATTTACCCCAATGGGGCCGATAATTTGGCATTTCATCTCCTAGGGTTAGGTTTTTGGATTTTTATGGGTTTTTATATTATTTCTTAATAATAAATATACCTTCGGGCCTCATTTTAACACAATTCAGAGGCTTGTAGTTGCCACATCTCTTCTCAGAGATAAGCTACCAGTGCCCTATCTAGTCTATTTCCATTATGTCTGTAAGCATATTTTAGTTATGTGATATTAATGAAATGAAGTCTTATTTCTATTGCATCTCTGTGTTTATGTATATTTCTGTATTTTATTGTGTTCCTGCATAAGTCTAGATCATAGGTGGTCTGTTTTTTTGTGCTTTGTTGGTTCCACTTCCTTAACTAACACATGGGGAGTTGAATCATCTCATAGTAACTCTTCGTCACATGTTTACCTAGGCTAGATGGTTACTTGGGTAGATGTGGGAGGAGGGTGTTACAATTGATAACGAGGGTGTTAATTCTTCGTATTGTCACCCATTGTCGTTTCTTTCTCACTTTCAAAATGAAGCTAGGGAGGTTGATTGAATAAGAAGATTTCTTGAGAAAATTGATTGCACATTTGTTGGACCAATGGATTGGCCTGATATTGGTACATATCCCATTAATGAATATAATACTAAAGGATTTTTGGACATGGAATTCCCAACATTATTCCCTATAGGAGAGGGTGATTGGTTGCATCCACGTATTTTCATTGTAGAGATGCATGAATATGGTTTTCATTTACTCATATATTATGATCAAATATTTGGAAGCCATCCTTGGTTTCCATTAAGGGAATTTTGAGGTCTAAAATGGGCCTCCTAAGAAAAATGTACAACCAAAATAAACTTTATAAGAACCAGTAGGATTCAAGATGATGATTTCAACCATAGGGCATGATTCACCATTTTTGGAGTAAAAAAGTAAAAATATTAAAAATAATAAAACTATTTTTTCATATCATATTTTAAACTTATCTCCCTATGATTTTACTCAAATTTAGATCAGTAGTACTCGTTGGATGCAAAATTTAATTCCTCATCCAAAGAGTACCCATGTTGCATTCTTTCAATGGACCCTGCTACATGAAAAATAAGAAATACATGAAAAAAACATGATTGGAATCACATTTTTCATGTATTTTTCATTTTCTGTGTAGAACGGTCCATCGAAAGTATGCAACATGGGTAATCCTTGGATTAGGAATCAAATTTTGCATCCAACTAGTGTTTCTGCTCGAAATTTGGGTAAACCCATAGGGAGATAAGTTGAAAATACGAGTGGAAAAAATAAATTTTTTTTTCCCTCTAAAATTTGATGATGTAATCTAATATTATTTTACTATTTCCACTATAAATTTATAATTGCCTTAGGAGGCCCATTTTTGACCTCAAAATTCCCCTAATGCTTATTTCTTCTTGAATATGACTTTGCACCATCGAAGTCAAGGAACAACTTCTTTCTTTTAGAAGAACAGTATCCATGAAAATGCACCTGCAACTGTACAAGAGTTGTGGCAAAAACTACATGATCTACCAGATAGTAAATTGGCTAAAAAATTAATGCATTTTGGATATTTTCTTAGGGGGACAAGGGATTATTGGACAAAGTGTCATTCTGAACTGGCATACATGATCACCCAGTTGGGTATCCCTACTTTATTTTCTACATTGAATGCATCAGACATAAAGTGTCTTGACCTTCAGAGTTTAATGCCTTTAAATATCCATTGTTATTGACAAAATGAGCATGCAAGAAAAATTTAAAATGTTATTAAGTACCCGCATATAGTCGGTATGTACATGCACCAAAGATTCATCATCTTCCGGAGGTGGTTTTGCATAGATACCTTGGAAAAAAGGAATTTTGGTATAGGTTTATTATAATTTATTCTTTCCTTCTTTTTTTACCCTTAAACGAAAAGGTATGATATTATAGTTTGTTAGTTAAATTTTAATTGTATATTTTAAATAATGTTAGGGACGAGTGCCAGCATAGAGGTTCAACCCACATTCGTGTATTTTTTTGGATTCCTGGAGCACTAGATGTGGATACATTGGATTGGTCGAACATCGTTGACGTTGGCACAACAAAGCGCTATTTTAACAAATATGTTAATTCTTGGAATCCTTGTGACATGAATCATATGAATGACATGATTCCTAGAAGTTTGAATGAGGATCCATTCCTATTAAACACACAACAATTATTTTCTTGCAATCCTGAAAAAGATTAAGAGTATTTAGTGAATTGTGTGAAAAGGCATACAAAATGTAGCATTGATTCACGTCTACATAAAAAAGGAGTTGTGCTTTTGTGTCATTATGATGCTCCTTCGAATGTTCGTGGAGATTCAACTTTGTATACAGATGAAAAAAGGAAAAAAAGTATGAACCAAATCGAAACAATGAACGTTTAAACATTCATAATTTATCTTCTAACAATGTGGTGAGAAAATGTTGATTGCTAGCAAGTTGTCTCTTGACATACAATCTTGAAATATATAGTGAAATATGCTTCAAAGGTAGAAATAAGATTAGAAAGTTATCATGAAATGTTGACAAAAGTGGCTGGTGGGAGTGAGTTTGAGGCTCCTACGTTGTCTACATATACAAGGTTTCTTGTTGAAATGCTTGTTGACTGCGACATTGGAGCTCAAGAAACATGCAATTTGTTGTTAAAACTCCCTCTTGTTTTTTTTAGTCGAATTTTTTTCTCTAAATGTTGGAAAACAAGTGTACCAAAAGTTATGACTGCATTCTAATGAGGTTTCCTGTGCAATAACTTCATTCATATATATCAATCCGAACCTTTTTGTGTTGGAACATTTTTGCTTGATAGAAACAACAAGATCAAGGAGTTATGATGCCAATAATATGCAACAACCATGGAGGTAGCATGATAGCCTTGCTTTTGTCCAGGTTTGGCCACGATTTTATGTCGTTCCTAATACTAGGTCGGAAGAGTTTGAAACCTTTTCTTGGAGTGAGTTTCTTTTATACAAGATATTTTGTGACATTTCTTCTAATATTGGGGTTTCAACTAAAATTTTTATTAAAATTGGAGGAATTTGAGATATCGTGCTTAGCATGTTGATCGAGGCCCTTTTCAGGACGGATGATCCGGGTAAATCTTTGATAGCATTTTAACCAAGACATTTTACTTCGTATGATGTGTTAGAATTACATTTTATCGAAAGAATTAATGACCACATATGCAAATATAATCAATAGGAAAGCATGTCAACAATCACACAACAAAATGTAAGTCGTTTAATAACGAAGTTCGTCTAGTGTGGACTACCTCTCTAGGCCTCATTGTCTCGATGGTGTTAGCTGCTTCATTTGGTGTTTTAAATGGTTATGTTACATGGATTTTGTTGACTTTTCATATAAGGAAAATCCCTCAACATGAGTGGCAAAGTCTCTCCATGAGACGTTCTATTACAAGGAACTCTCACTCATCACAAATCTCCTATCAGCATGAAAAATTCACACACGGTAAAAAAGAGTATCCCGACATCAAGGAAACAAATGGATCTCACAAAATAAATCACCATCCATGATAAACACATACCACATCAATACACATAAATATTCCACATCTTACATCAGCGGTAATCAACAACAACAAATAAACATGAAGAATTTGCATCATACATCAAGGATGAATCGACATAACATAAAGCATCCTACAGAAATAATCAATGAAGTACATGGAAACAACACTTCGTATACCTCAACTGTAATGTTGGATGAAGAATAGGCTTCTTAATGGCTGGATCTGAATGCACCATCTCCAACATGGTGTCGAATGGCAAGAAATCGACTATCCACATGCTGAAATATGACACTATCATCCCATTCTGGAAAATGGCCGAAAAATCGATACCTCTATTGCAAAAACTAATACTTCCATTAGGTTCGTGTCACCGAGAGGTGTAAAATCCATATAAAATTTGTCCAATTTGGGCACTAGGAAAATTTGGCCCCTCTAGAAATGAGGCTCAATTCTGGTTCCACTGCCTTTGCATGTTGGCTCAGGGTTCCACCTGCAATTAAAATAAATTTTCCTTGAATTTCATTCCCTCTCCCCTCTGACTTGTCTGGGTGCATCTAAGAAATGAGAGGTTTAAGTAAAAAATGTTGGGCAGACTTCCCAAACAAAGTCGCTAGCCCAATGATGGAGATCTGAATTTGTGGGGAAGAGGTTGGGAGATCAAACCCCATCCCCTCCCAAAATGGTTGCATTGTTAAAAAACCAATGTAATTTTTTTATTGGGGGCTAGACCCGCATTGGGTAGCCCACCCATCTCCGACATTTATATATATGGTATGAATGGGGGGGCATCGGGTGTGGCAGCCCGCACCCCTCCCAATTTAATGCTTAATGGTTACGGGGGTTGGGGCAGTGGCGTCATGGCCACCGACCCGACCCCATATATATGTTATTTGTTTATGCGAATGGGGGGTAAGGGCGGGGATCACGACCCACCCTTAATTTTTTTTAATATTTTTTTTTAATAATTTAAACAAACCATATATTTTTAAAATACCTGATTTTAAGTCCGAGGGGACAAATTAATGATCCCACAAATTTGTCCAGAATCCGGCCGGAGCTGGCCAGAATCCAACAATTGGAAAACTTCCAAATTATTGCCTCCTTAACTTGCCAAGTCATCTAGTCAACCTTAGAACTTTGACTCGCTCTAAATTTGACATACCAACTCGATTTGACGAATCATTCGCACTGTTGCGATCAGGACGATGAGATCTCCAACTTGAAACTGATTTTGCCACATTTCTGTCACTTTAATTTTTGAGATTTCATACACCCTATTTTTCCTATGAGTGTCTCTAGATCCACCTATATCATTCCTCCCCACTGAGGAGCTTTTGGTCCTCCAAAAGCATCAACAATAATATGCAACTGTTGTGTACAATGTCTACACCACACGTGTTTTGAAAGGTCACCCTTCCTTCTCCTTCACCTTTGTCCTTTAGAGCCATAAGTGATGAACTGACATTGGCATCCTCTACAAACATGCAATACAATCTCTTGCAAATTACATGCTCAAATATGACCAAATATGACCCAAGCATCCCATACTAGCAACAAGTTTATAACACATAATCTGTGGTCAAGTTTACATCAAATGGACTCAATAATACCCCAACTATTAATACAAGGCCAAAGATATCATTGTTGCATTGCAAGTGATAGAAAAACACATCATCACTTTTACAAAAGAAATGCAACACATGATTTACATGAAACGGCCATGACACACTAGAAAAACCAATTCTTACTCAACAAAGTGAACCACGATGACTGTGGTGGATTTTCTTAATGAACATTTTCACTGACTGGTTTCTGCACGGATTCTTTGTCCTTCATGCACTGCTCTGGATGGAGTCTAAACACATGGCTCTTTGATGGCAAATTTTGTCACAATAACTGCAATGAGTCTTCTTCCTCCATACTTGCTTAACCAATTTCTTTCCCTTGTGTGGAGAAGGCTTTCCACGCCTCATCCTCCTTTTTACTACCATTCTTTTCCAACACTCAACAATGACATGGTTATGTAAACCACAAAACGGACAGGTTTTTTTATGCCATGATTTATGTTCATGATTAGCAACATGCTTATAATCAAAATGAAATTGAAAATATTGATACCTCTTATACCTTTCCAGGTAGTCTCTGGTGCGATCATGGTGATGAGAGCTTGCCTTAGCTCTTTCACTGCAACATGCACTTCCATACAATGCTGGTGAAGGATTCCCATCATTCTTTATCCTTGACAGTTTAATCAATGTATTTTTTCCTTTGATTTCATTACGGCGATGAGAGCTTGCCTTAACCATCTCTCTCCAATATGTGTTGTCATAAGATGATGGTAAAGAGTTCCCATCATTCTCCCTCCTCGATGGTTTCCACAATGTCATGGAGGATTATAACACCTTCGAACACTCTCCTTCAGTGTATCCCAAACTTGCATAGTGAGGTTTCTACACAACCTCCAATGGCTGATTTATGCCTTGGCCATGAATGCCAAGTCCTCCTCCTTTGTACCCCATCCTGGTAAGGAGTCTCATGCCGGTTCTTGTAATGGGTATCTCCAAACTTTCAACATAAATGATATCATGTTAAGATGAAACTAAAGAGAAATAAACACTGTTTACCTCAGCTGTCAATTGTGAAACATGTGAAGAGGACTTTTCTAAGCCTTCATTGTGCTTCACTTCCTCCAAGGCGTCTGTCGCAGCTTGTAGCTGAAGCTGCAATCACTGCTTCTCCTCCTTATCTTCTCGTAGAAATGTCTTTAATTCATCATGATCTATTTGAAGACTTCCATCATTGCACTTCAATTCTTCCAATTCCTCTATCGTGGCTTGCAATTGAAGTTGTAATCGTTGCATGTCCTCATTCTCTTCTTGTAGAAGTGTTTTCAACTCAGCATTATCTGCTACTTGTTTCTCATAATCTTCATACAACATGTCCACCCTTTCTAACATCCTAAGCATTACCTCGTACATGTCTTTGACATCCTCCATTGTTGCATGTTCAATGGTTCATGCTTGCAGTTCACATCAGCAAGAAGATCGCTATGATACCGCTTGATCCGGGTAAATATTTGATACCCTTTTAACCAAGACCTTTTACTTCATGTGATGTGTTAGAATTAAATTTTATCAAAATAATTAATGACCACATATTCAAATAATCAAAAGGAAAGCATGTCAACAATCACACAACAAAATGAAAGTCATTTAATAACAGAGTTTGTCCAGTGTGGACTACGTCTCTGGGCCTCGGTGTCTCGATGGTGTTGGCTACTTCATTTGGTGTTGTAATGGTTATGGTACATGTATGCTATTGAATTTTCATATAAGGAAAATCCCTCAACATGAGTGGCAAAGTCTCTCCACGAGACATTCCGCTACAAGGAACTCTCACTCATCACAAATCTCCTGTCGGCATGGCAACTTCACACATGGTGACAAAGAGTATCAAACCATCAAGGCAACAAAGGGATCTCACAACATAAATCACCATCCATGAAAAATACATACCATATCAATACACATAAATATTCCACATCTTACATCATCAGGAATCAACAACAAAAAATAAACATGAATAATTTGCATCATACATCAAGCAGGAATAGACATGACATAAAGCATCCTACAACAATAATCAATGAAGTACATGGCAAAAACACTTCATATACCTCAAATCTAATGATGGCTAAATAATAGGCTACTCACTTGCTGGATCTGAATGCACCATTGCAAATGTGGGCTCGAATGGCAAGAAATAAACTGTCCACATGTTGAAATCCGACACCATCATCCCATTCTGGAAAATGGCCGAAACATCAAGACCTCTGTTACAGAAATTGACACTGCCATTAGGTTTTTGTCACCGAGAGGTGTAAAATCCATATAAAATTTGTCCAATTCAGACACTGGGAAAATTTGGCCCCTATGGAAATGAGGCTCAATCATGGTTCCACTACCTCTGCATGCTAGCTCAGGGTTCCAGCTGCAATTAAAATAAAGTTTCCTCAAATTACGTACCCTCTCCTCTCCGACCGGCCTGGGTGAATCTAAGAAATGAGAGGTTTAAGTAAAAAATGTTGGGCGGACTTCCCAAAGGAAGCTTCTGACCCAACAGTGGAGATCCGAATTTGTGGGGAGGAGGTCAGGTGGTCAAACCCCGCCCCCTCCCAAAATGGCCACATATTGTTAAAAACCCAACGTAATTTTTTCATTGGGGGACATACCTGCATCGGGCATCTTGCCAATCTCCGCCATTTATATATATGGTATGAATGGGGGGGCGACGAAGGTGGCAGCCCGTGCCCCTCCCAATTTAATGCTTAATGGTTACGGGGTTTGGGGCAGTGGGGTCATGGCCACCGGCCCCACCCCATATATAAGTTATTTGTTTATGCGAATGCGGGATAAGGATGGGGGCCATGGCCTGCCCTTATTTTTTTTAATATTTTTTTGTTATAATTTAAACAAACCATATATTTTTAAAATACCCAATTTTGGGCCGAAGGGTACAAATTAATGATCCCACAAATTTTCCTGGAATCTGTCTAGAATTGGGCCACTCGAAAAATTCCAAATTTTTGCCTCCTTAACCTTCCAAGTCATCCAATCAACCTTAGAACTTTGACCAGCTCTAACTTTGACATACAAACTCAGTTTGATGAACTGTTCACACTGTTGCGATTGAGATGACAAGATCTCCAACTTGAAACTAAGTTTTCCACGTTTCCGTCACTTTGATTTTTGAGATTTAATAAGCCCTCTTTGTCCTATGATTGTCTCTGGAGCCACCTGGATTAATGGAGGTGATGAATAACATGTTGAGCCCCTTTCACATGAAGAAAATGTTGATCAAGACTTGGAAGAGTGACAAGCTTTTTCCCAGATAGTTCCTCCAAGAAATGTAAGCATTTCAAACATTGACAATCTTGGTATAAGGGAATTTGATATTCATTACAATTGGCCGGCGTTGGAACAGGGTCTCCTACAAATGCTGCAAATCTGGTCCATTTTTGTATATTTTTTATTATATTTAGTCTAACGCAGGGGTTTTGGGGTGGGTCAAAGCCCCTAATACATTGTAAGTGGGTCAAGGGTAGACCAAGAGTCCACAAACCACGGTTTGCAGACCATTGGATGCGTAGGCTAAATTAGTATAAGTAATTGAGCTTTTTTTGAGTGGTAAGCCAGATATTAAACTAAGATTGGTGCGAATTAAGAATTAGTAGATCTGTTTTGGGTTTTTGGGGAAAGAAATCCTGCTGGCTGTGTGCGTGGAGATCATCAGTCCTGCTGTGTGCAGACCCTACTGTTGTGTGCGCAGGTTGGGTTTTGGGTATTGTAAAAGGATCTGAAGGATTAATGAACGAGGAAGGCTGTTGGAATATCTAAATCTATTGGACTTATGAATCTGTGATATCCGATTATGTATGCTCTGTGTCATTGATTTAAGCTACGAAAGTATTTGTGTTACTTGTTTATACTGCAATCTGGATCTATTATGTTATGCATAATTCTACATTGAGCTCTGCAAGTGACTGTGTTAAGTACTTATGCTGCATTGACCATTGTTCTGAGTCTGCTCATTAGACTTTATGCAAGAATAGATGTGATAGTCGCTTTATTGTCATGTATCTGTTATCTATTGTGATTATATATGGTATTGCGCATGTAGATGTGAAGGGACTGATAGATCTGGGTTCTGTAATATGCGATCTGATATTTTTGAAGTCAAACACAACTCTGCCTGACTTACCTGCCCTCTCCCAGGGTACAGAAACCTAGTTCTAGCACCCTCCCATACTAGTTTGGGTGAGACTTTGGCCTGCACAAGCAGGTCACTGCCGAAAGGGCCAGTAGTATAGGGGTTTGTTGGCAAACCTTAACCTCCAAAATTGGGTCAAGACCCCTCAAGCCAAAAAATCGTTCTGTTGTCTGGACAGGGAAAATTTTGAGAGAGGGGTCGGATAATGCCAAGGTCGTACTAGAAACCTGAAATAAAAGAAATTCATGAATGGTTCGAACAACAAGTTTATGAATTTGCAGTAAAGGAAAGCCACAGTAAGAGTTTGACCACCGAAGAGTGGAAAAATAAGTATATTTTCATGGATATCTATGAGATCTTCATCGTAACCATTGTGATCAAGCTCCAAGAGTGGCTTGCAAGGTTGGTCGAATTTCATAAGTGTTGGAAGGACGAGCGGGTCACACAATGGACCCTAGAATTAATCCAAGAGTTAGAGAAGGCTGATAACACCATCACTCGCACAGTAGAACACTAGGTGGACAACGTGCTAGGAGGATTCGTGACAGAATTTTCCATTGATCAATTCATCTCCTACTCTGAAGCAGAGCAAAGATTCTTCAAAGGATTTACGGGTAAGTTTCTGAAGAATTTACCATTGTTGATTAAGATATTACTATGTGAAAAAAGTATTATGTGTAGCCACACCGAATGAATGACCTTTGATCTGGACGAGAGTATGACGCAAAGTGGCAAATAATATTGGACAAACCTAGAAGGATGTAGATCTATCTACAGCCCAGTAAGAGAAGCAGCTACGCAGAGTCCTCCAGCCACACCACTTTCGAACCAATGTAGGGGTAAGAATTCACCTCCACCTCCACCACCAGAAGATGACATGGTTGCGAACATGAAGTTTCCTACCTTTAAGGGTGTGGGATATGAAGACATGGATCAGTTCTGGTTTGTCACAGAATCGATATGGACTGCGCAGAACGTATTTAGTGATGCAATGAAGAGGGCACAATTTTCCCTTCCCTTCGAAGGAAGGGCTTTGGATTGGTACATGGGATACATCACACAGCATGCAAACTCCACCATTGAAGAGATCAATAATGCCTTGAAACAACAGTTCAAGAAGCCTAAGTCCTATTCTCAAATAGTGGTCGATCTAAAGGATTTCAAGAAAGGGCCTTTTGAGACTATGTGGGAGGCCGATCAATGACTGAAGAAGGTGATTAGGGAAGGAGGATTTCAATATGATGACAAACAACACATGGAATGGTTCATTTCTATGTTCTTGCCTCACTTACGCATACCTATGGGTCACCAAACTTTCAATTCACCAGAAAAAGCCTTGGAGGTCACTATGAAGTTAGAAGTTGTGCCCAGAGATGATACCCAGCTACGCATCTAGCAGATCTAAGGACAACTAGAGGCGATGCACATGGAGATCCAGAACCTGCGAAAGGATCTAGGTGCAGAGTCTAGCCTCGAAAGATGGTGCATACGATGCAGGACGAATGGTCACACCAAGGATAGCTGCCCTTTGTTAACAGACTACATGTAGGCCAGGGGACCTAGTCCATTGCACCCTAGGGAAGTTGCAGGACCAAGTGGGCCAGCAATATGGTATGATGATTGCCGCATTGTAGGGCTACATGACACAAACCACTGTCCCTGCCTTGCTGCATACGTCCCATAAGTAAAACAAAAATGGTGCAGGTTCTGCAGGTCGGTAGGACATGATGAACAAAACTGTCGAACGTATGATTTGATGATCAATTGAGGGAATCTCTATAGGGTGTAGTCGGTTCCATCCTCACCCAGATCCCTCTCGAGCACAAGGGGCTCCCCAGCAAGGGGCAAGGGAGGCAGAAGAGGAGGAATCGTAGGTCGGGGATGAGGGAAAATAATATTTTATAACTGTGGAGAGGTATGGAACTTTTCCAGGGACTATCCAAACCCTACAAGATAGTCCTGTCAGTATTATAAGCAGCTGGACCATGTGATTAAAGACTTTCCAGTCTTGATTGCGAAGATGTAGGAAAAGTAGCTGACACCTACGCAGAATGTGCATAAGGTTAAGGCCGAGCTACGAGACAAAGATCCAAGTGTGAATTTCATAACACGTAGTGGGATAGCCATTGGGGGGGCTGGGGAAAAATCTGCAACCAAACCTCTAATTCGACCAGCAGTTATCAAACAAGATGATTTGGATCTAAAAAAGGATAAAGAAACATTTTTCGCGTCTTGTAAAGACTTTGCAGAAGCAGAGGCATCTACTTCAAAGCCGCCTGAAGACCTCAAGGTAGATGAGGAAGTCAAACCCTTTTTACAGGCATGTATGAAGTTGTTGCGCAACCCAAAGGCTATGGAAATCCTTCAGGCATTGATAGATAGTTGCAGAACATGACCTATCCTCCCTCTGGAAGTCAACGATGTACACAAACTCTATAGTTATAAGAAACGCACTAGTAGGGAGATGCGGTTGGCTGCACAGATCGGTGATTACGAGATGGATCAGGTAATTTTGGACCTTGGGTCAGATGAAAATGTATTACCTAAACAGACTTGGAAATGAATGGGGGAACCTAAGTTGGAATGGTCCACTATCCAGCTACATATGGCCAATCAACAGAAGATCATACCATTGGGAAGACTATCGAAGATTGTGGTGGATATTGTAGGGTTAAGGTTCGGGCTAACTTTGAAGTAATTCATATTGTCAGAGACCTTGTGCTCCTAGGCTTGGATTGGGCCATCAATATGGAGGGCATCATTAACCTAAAGAAGAGAAGCATGGTATTTGAGAATAACGGTATAAGGGCAATAGTACCATTAGACCCTGCAGAAGGCGAACAATACACAGAACCAGTGCGTGACGAAGAGGATGTGGATCACATCTATAAGTTTACTGCGTGAGATGAAGATTGGATCAACCCCACGGCAGAGGGGGTACTTTGCTGGGAAAAGGACAATGAATGTTGCTCTGACTCTGATGGGGAGATAGAGAATTGGAAAAACCAGTTACATGATGTCTCTGCTCTGCGATGTCTTCGGATCATAAAGAGCTTCCACTGCATCTCCTCAGAGGTAAGAGATCTACCTTATTTCGATGGTTCTGGTAATGTTAGGGACTTTTTTCAGGCATTTGAAGCCGAGGTTCCCCAAGAACGATGGCTATGGGCCTGTAAGCTAGTCGTGCGTGGATCACCTCCGCAATGGTGGGTGATGCATGAGGAGGCGTTCCAGGATTGGGAGGAGTTTCAGAATATGATGATCCTACGATTTGAGGCCCCAAATCACGTGCGAGTCAAAACATTCCTTGGACCCGAAGATCCACGTGAATATATGCTCGCTTGGATAGAACAATGGTGTGATAGAACTGCCTAGGAGTGGATTCATCCGCTTATTCATGCCCTGGGACCACTTCCCACTGCATGGTACTTAGATGCGGAGCTCCATGAGTGCATCTTCCACTGGGAGACTTTGAAGGATGAATTTCTCAGAACATTTGGATTAATAGGCGGGAAAAAGGCACTTGACACAGCTCTGCAGGACACTGAAACTATAGCATGGGGTGAATCGCACCTATGGGTCGCACCTGAAATACAAAATTGGGAGTCGCGGACACCAAGCATGATAAAATATTGTAGCCTAGCCCCAAAATAAGGTAAGAATGATGCATGAGAGGGTCCTGACTCAAGATTGAACAAGGTGTGCACGGGTAGAAAACCACTCGGGCTGCGAACAGATAGCATTGAAACACACCCCACGTTGGCTAAAATTGGGGATGCAAATATTAGATATCCGCCAGCTCTCGCAACAAAGGGGCAGTTGCACTCACTTCTCGGTAACGTAGGTTATTACAGAAAGTTTTTTTGGAGACATGCAATGATCATAGCACCTCTGACATATTTTCTTACGAAGGCGGCCTGGTTCTGTTGGGATGACACATGCTGAGCAAACATATCTTTGGGTTTGAAGTACTTAGGGCTTAAGCCTGTGTTGGGGGAAGATGTGCAGGAGGCGGAGGTGCTCAAACCAAGCATAGCAGGAATGCCAAGCACACAGGAGGTGTGAAAACTAGGCGTTGGCACAATAACATCTGGTAAAAAGAAAAATTTAATGTTAAAAGGTGCGGGCCGCTGGAATTTAATGGGGCAGACTTTGAGGATTTTTTATCATTTACCTGATGGTAAGTTCCAAGTCAAGATTACCCTACCATTGGATGCCCGCGGGTGCTATAAAACGGGCCAGATAGCACAAACAAGGGTTCTGTCTCACTTGTGTAACTTGTACTTATCCTCTTTATCTTGCGCGAGCTTGAGCTGTAATATTTTTCAAGTCTTCACTGTCTCCCTCATGTTGGATCAACCTCCCCCTGTTGATAGTAGCCACCCAGAATCGGGATTCATTTTCCGTACTAAGATGACAACCACTAACCCAGTTGAGCCCTCGGCACCTACTGCCCCAGAAATTGAGGAAGTAATGGAGATCAGGTTTGAGGATGAGAAAGTGCCCTCAACATCGGTCACAAGGAAGGGAAAGGAGAAAGCACAAGGCTCATAGAAGCCCCCCCAAAGCCGTGAAATGGGCTTCAAGGAAGCCTAGGACATCCCAAAGGAATGCCAAGTCCCCACAAGCAATGCCTTAGGCTCAAGCTTTGCAGGAGGAAGCCTTGCCTGCCAATCCAATCAACTGGTTACCTCCCTTCATCCGCCTGTGCAAGCCCTCGCCGTGCACACCAAAGAACCTTGATGGCCTGGTTTCCTATCTGTAGACGCTGCTAACCCCGAGAGAAGTACCTATCCTAAGTGACCCCTACGGAAAGCTCCATGAGGTTAAATCGATGATCACAATTTGGCGAATTACGAAGCCTTCCCTAAGCTGACCCCCGTGCTGTACTTCAACACAATTTACACAAACGATGGGGTCACAATCATTCCTCAGTGCTGGGTAAGCGGATTGGCCGGATCCGGGCTCTTTAATCTGCTACGTATGCCCCACTTTGGCCATTACAATGTCACGGATCTAGTGGCCCGACAGTTGCTCGCCCTAATTCACAATGGCTGCCTGTGGATTCGAGATAGGGTCCCCATAGATGTTGCATTGGTTCATAGAATCATAGGCCTTCCCATGAATGGGCCACACCCTCTGTAGCATGTGGGAAAGAAATATGAAGTGGACACCACTGAATATGTGCGTAAGACCTACGACGTGGAAAGGAATACACGCGGCTTCATCATAAAATCCATTAGCGACCCGGCTACGCACATGGGTACCATATTACTAGCTTGCAAGCTAATGCGAAAGTGTCAAGTTACAACCATCCCTGCCTATGTCATTCGGCTAGCCGATCATCATGCGAAGGGGGTCTGCCTCAATTGGGTCGAATACTAATGCGATGAATTTTTAGCCAATGTCTGCGAATTGCATGAGTAGGGAAAATCCTTCTGCTATGCCTGGCTACTATTTCTTATAGCCCTCGTTACCTGGGAAACCCCTGCGGAGTCGGTCCTCCTTGAGCTCCCTCCAGATATGTGCAAAGGGGCTCGGTATGCCCATTTATGGGATTCCAAGGAGGTGCAGCGCATAGAATATAACCAAGTCTTATGGGTCCTCTTCCAGAGTAGCGTGGCCACAGCCATCAATTCTCGACCTCGGTTGTCCCCCATAGTATATGAGAAATACAAGAGTATTGTAGCATTCCAGGTTACCACGAACAACATTCAGATCCTTAGCCACAAGGATAAAACCTGGACGTCACTTCCTTATATGGTAGCAAACGAGGAAACTGACAATGTGATTGTGCTATGGCCTCCCGCCTAGAAGATAGGCTTCAAAACCAACGCAAGGGGCACTGGTGGTACTAGCACAACGCAAGTACCCCCACCTGTTATCACCAAAGAGATTGGAAGCATAGGGAAAGACTCAGGCGCAGCCACGAAAAAGGACACACAACCAAAGCAGATCACCACAAAGAACACCGAGGCTGAAACCAAGGTCAATTCGCAGCTAGGCACGGAGAAAGTAAACGTCAGAGGTACGAAGAAAACAGGAAAGGTTGTGAAGGGACCCCAAAAGAAGTAGTGTGCCCAGCGGAAGGAATGAGATGAGACGGTTACGTTGGTGGATCTAGATCTCGAACAAATCGCAGATGCTGTCACAGTGGCCACGGAAAAAAAATGGGTCGCTTTAGAGGAACACTAGAAGGCTGCAATCAACGCCATCGAGGAAGAGCTTCGAACCTTGCAGCTAAAGACAGACATGATACAGACCAGCGTGGTTCAGGGAAGAATTCCCTTGGCATCTAGTAGTACAGCACTCGCCACAGAAGAAAGTTGTCTCCTTCCCTTACCTCACGCCACCCTTGTGATCAGTTCGTCGGACCAAGAGATCCAACTCCAATCAGGTGTAGGGGTGTAGTTGAATCTTTCCAAGCTACCCCATGCATCATTACAAGGTCTCCACATCGTAGTGCTTCAGAAGATTCACCATCGGTACCAACAAGTACACCACCAACTTGGTATGGCCGAACAGACCATCGCACAATAGAATGCAGAGGTACCCTTTGCTATCATGCAGCAAGAAGAGCTTGAAAATCTGATCCACTAGCTCTGCATAGAGGTTACAAAATATATCCCAGCCACAGCCACCCCCTGGGCCAAAGTGGAAGGATTGGTCGCAGCATTGAAGGCTTCCAGGATGGAAATGCAGGTCATTAAGACACAGTTGGAGCAGCAAATCTCTGACTTACAGGCCAAACTGCAGCCTGAAACACCCTCGGAGTTACATGCCCAGTGCGCTGCGCTAGTGACCGAGGCTAAAAACACCATTACAGGACATATTGCTCAGGGCGCCCAGTTACTCAAGGACGCCATGTAGCTTTGAACCAAGGTCTAGTGCGATCTGGTCCTCCAGAAAATCAATTAGGAATTGCGACAAAACGAGGAATATTTCGAGAAGATCGAGGCTACATTACCTACCTTAGTCCCTACACAGCATTTGGCGTGACTGCGGACCAACAACACCCTCCAAAATGATATCGAGGGACTCTGCCATAAGAAGCATGTTATCGGAGAACGTTTGAAGCCTTAGGCTGCTGCAGCCCTCCAACTCTCATAAGATGTTGATGGTGTTGTGAAGTGACTAAAACAGACACTGGAGAGTGTCACGGCTACAAAAAAGGGGCCGACATCATAGAAGCTTGTAGATATTGCACAGAGTGTTGCTGCTTAGAGTCAAAAAGTGTTGCCCCTGTTGGTCGCAGTTTTCAATGCACTGTGCGGACAGGTGGAGACCCCACCACCACAGTGACTCGAGAGGAGTCACAAGATTGTGTTGGGGGAGTATTGGAATAGGGTCTCCTACAAAAGTTGCGAATATGGTCCATTTTTGTATATTTTTTATTATATTTAGTCTAACGCAGGGGTTTTGGGGTGGGTCAAAGTCCCTAATGCATTGTAAGTGGATCAAGGGTAGACCAAGAGTTTGCAAACCACGGTTTGCGGACCATTGGATTTGTAGGCTAAAGTAGTATAAGTAATTGAACCCTTTTCAAGTTGTAAGGAAGATATTAAACTAAGATTGGTGCGAATTGAGAATTAGTAGATCTGTTTTGGGTTTTGGGGTAAAGGACTTATGTTGTATGTGTGCGCGGAGATCCTCAGTCCTACTGTGTGCAGACCCTATTGCTGTGTGCGTAGGTTGGGTTTTGGGTATTGTAAATGGATCTGAAGGATTAATGAATGCAGAAGGCTGTTGGAATATATGAATCTATTGGACTTATGAATCTATGATATCTGATTATTATTTCTCTGTTTCATTGATTTAAGCTGCGAAAGTACTTGTGTTACTTGTTTATACTGCAATCTAGATCTGTTATGTTATGCATAATTCTATATTGAGCTCCTCAAGTGACTTTTTTATGTACTTGTGTTGCGTTGACAATTTTTCTAAGTCTCCTTATTAGAATTTATGCAGGAATAGCTGCGATAGTTGATTTATTTTCTTGTATCTGTTATCTATTGTGATTATATATGGTATTTCACATGTAGATGCGAAGGGACTAATAGATCTGGGTTCTGTAATATACGATCTGATATTTGTGAAGTCGAACACAGCTCTGGCTAACTTACCTGCCCTCTCCCAAGGTGCAGAAACCTGGTTCTAACACCCTCCCATACTACTTTGGGTGAGACTTTGGCCTGTGCAAGTAGGTCACTGCCGAAAGGGCTAGTAGTATAGGGGTTTGTTAAAAACCTTAACCTCTGAACCTGGGTTAGGACCCCTCAAGCCAACAGCAGGAAACAATTTTTGCAAATGAATTTTTGGAAAAGGGGATTGATTTTGTAAAATATGCTCAGTCTACGGGTGTTATCAATGGGAGCTTGGTTACAGATATTTTTTGTCACCTTCGTTTATATCAGACAAACAACTGACCGCTTTTGAGATTGTTTTTCGACACTTTATTAATGGTGGGAATGATAGTGGTTTGAAAAGGATTATTCAAGGTGCTATTGGTATTGGGAAGTATTCACTCATTCACTATATTTCTCATGCTCTTTCAACTTCAACAACGGTTTATATATTTCCATTGTTATTTCTCACTCCAACCAGTATAGCTACTTTTAACATTCATGGAAAAAATATACATTCAACCTTGAAAATTCCTATAAATATATGAAACCATTGTTCGTCCAAGCTCTTACAGTATTTCAAGAATAAATGAGGCATTTTCACTATATATTGATTGATGAGATGAGCTTTATAGGTCTTAGGCTTTTCTTACATATAGATTCTCGTTTGCGAGAAGCCTTTCCTGAAAGAAAAGATTGTCCTTTTGGTGGTAGGTCCCTCATTCTTGTCGATGACCTTGCTTCTTGTAAAGGATAAATCGGTGTATGTAGGTAGAAAAACTGGGAAATTTTTATGAAGAAGCTTCAACATTTTTATGACTTTGGACAAAATATATAGGCAACAAGGAGACGATCTGAGATAGGCATCTTTTCGCAATATTTTAACGAATATTAGAAATGTGGATCCTTTTCTTGTTGACTAGGATCTTCTTATGATATATGTTAATACTTTCTTAGAGAGACATGAAATTTTTTTATTTTATTCCTATATTCACTTGCTTTCAACAAATAATATTGTTAATTTTCACTACTAGAAGATGCAAAAATCGTTAAATTTTCGTATTGCAAGATGTGTTGCAAAACACACTAGAAGAAAAAGGTTTGTTGACACTAATGTGATGTTTTGGAGCATAAAGTGCTTGTTATCTCATGGAGAGCATGTGACTTTAATGTGTAATTTTTCAGTTGAGGTTGGGTTGGTTAATGGTGTGCTTGGATATATTGAAGATATTTTCTATGCACTTGGTTCGTAGCCCATGCAACTTCCACAATTTTCTATAGTTATTTTTGAAAAGTATTGTAGTGTTCCCTTTGATAATGACTTCCCTAATGATGTGTTGATTGCACCTGTTGTGAGGGGGAATCTTAGATAGATGACATTGAAAATGGCATGGGTGTTTACTATTCACAAATTGCATGGGATGACTTTGTAGCGAGCCACTGTATATATTGGAGATAGTGAGAGAAAAGGTTTGACATTTACAACTATATCAAGGGTGAAGTTGATAAATGGTTTGTGGATTTCACCACCTTTCTCTTTTCAACGTTATGCCAAAATGCGATACAATTCATATGTTGCACTTAGAAAGAAATACGAAAAACATTTGAAGTCGATATCATTTTGAGGTTGTTTTTATTGATTAGAGCTTAGTGTTTTCACATGTTTTTCACAAAAATATGATTAGTTCTCTTTATTTGGTGTTGTTTCTTGCAATTATTTGTATGCACTTTGATAGATTCTATGTTCTACTTGTTGATGATTTCAATATATTTGATGATATGTGTCTTATTGTATTGATTTCAATCGTATCTTTATGTCAATGAAATGAAGATATGGAGAACAATGATGGCATGGATTAAATTTCTGTGATTAAATCTATTTCATAAAACTTTATTTGTGTTGGTTATATTCGCACAAGGTTTGATAGAAGACATGGCTTCCATCAAGATTTTTTTGATGAGAATATTCGTGTTTTGAATGGAATGAAATCAGATGTTGAAAATTTATATCATTTTCACCAAAGAGAATTGAGAAGGGATTGGCTTGAAAGCGTCAAGTATCATGATCATTATCCTATGGATTTGAATTGGTGTTGCTTTTGTCAGCGCTTTGGGTGTATTTTGGAAGAGGTTGGAAAAAATTGTTGTCTTTTGGTGGAGTGTTAAAAGTTGGGTTTCATTGTGAAATTTGTTGTTTTTGTTAGAACTAAAATATATCCCATTAAAAAAATGGTTTTTATTTCTTTGAATGTTAGTAAATTCGACGTTGTTTTCAAAGGTCTTGTAATGTATAAAATTGATTGCCATTTTTTTGTCGCACTACGACAAAGATTGCCAGAATGGGCCTTTGTTGACCACCATCAATTTCCAATGGTGGTCAATCATGCCCAAATATACGCTTTCTTCATTGCCTTTACTTTTTATTCTAAGTATATTTATCCTATGACTATAATAAAATTTGAATTTTTATCTTTATATTATTTTTTTTCAATTTTTTCTAACTATATTTTTCCTTTAATTATATATATATATGTCTTGATTAATAATATTATATTTAAAAAAATTTGAAAGTACAATATTAATACATTGTATAATGTTTTAATACTTAAATAATTATTTTTTGAATATTATTTAATAATATTAATAATATTTTATTATTATATTTTTAATTTATGTTTCCTTTCATTAATAATATTATATTTATTGAATTTTAAAAATACAATATTAATATTCCTATGTAATTTATTAATATTTAAATAGTTTGTTATTTAATAATATTTTATTTTATTTTAAATATTTAATTATTATATTAATATTATGAATAATAAAAAAATTATATTTTTTATTTATTTATTAATATTTTATTTTATTAATTATAAAATTATGTATATAAATAATAATAAAGAAAATATTTTTATTTTATTTTAAAATAATTACATTATATTATTATTATTTATATCACTAATTTACATCATTATGATTAATTTAATTTATTATTATTTTCAATAATTTATTTATATTATTATTATTATTAATTTATTTTATTATTATGATTGTTATTGTCATAAATTATTATATATTATTATTCTTTAAATGTTGCTATTATTGATATAATTTATTTTTTGAAAAATTACACTAAGATGGAAAATATGACCTCTGCTAGGGTTTCTCTGTGCTTGGCCACCAACGCCGATTTTGCTATAGCCTCAGCCTTGCTTGGCTCTACCACCGTCAACACAGCAGATTTAGGAGATCCTGAGGTCTCTATAGTCATAGCTCCTTGCGGCTTCTTATTCTTGACTCCACTCTGGCTCCAGGCACCTCCCCTCAAAGCAGCCACTGACATCGTCAAGAAGGAAGGGCTCGGGGATATTCCAATCTGCGCCTATGGAGCTCTAGAAGTGACAGAGACTGCACAAGTTGTTGCCTCCTTCTGTCTCAAATAAGGGACAGGAGATGTCACTTTCGCACAGGTTAAAGGCCTCCACAAGACAAAGAAAGCATGCTCAGGCAATCTCGCAACCGCGACCCTGCAGATGCTCAGTCGCACGGATTGGCAGGGTAGGTCTGAAGGGGCGTCGCTGTCGGTTGAAGTTACCCAGATACAGGAGGGCTACGCTCATCATCCAATCTCAAACAAGGCCAAAGGCCATACGGATCTAGGAATACAAGGATTAGGCATAGTTCAGACAAAAATTCGAAGCAGAGAATAGTGGTCTTCAAATCAATCACCCTCTGCCTATCAGATCCAGATCTCACTTCTCCCAGGAAAAATGATGATGCTCAGGGTGCGTGCCACGGATCTGGTGCAGGACCTCCTGTGAGATCTTGAACTTAGGTTGGGGATCCCCTCAACACTCCAGAGACTGCTTTATGAAGGTAAAAAAATCAAGGACCCCCTTCCCCTCTCTTATTACAATATTAAAAGAGATGCTTCAGTTGTGCTCACCCTACGTCTGAGAGGAGGAGCATCTGGGCAGACCTCCTCTGCTCCTGCTTTCTCTTATAAAGATGCATTCCATGCACAACCTTCCAAGAAAACTGCTCAACCAGCTGAGGCTCCCAAGCCTTTCTTGGCGGATAAAGTGTAGGAAAATCCCTCCATTTAAATCACTCATCTAATGCTGGATGATCAATTTTAGACGTTTACAGAAACAACCATCATTTGCAGATTTAATGGACTATGGCCATGAACTGTTAATCTATACAGTGGATCCATTCCAACTGGACCAACAACAACAAGGTCTTCTTATGCTCGAAAGGCTTCTTCATTATGGCATTTGATTTCAATGAAGACTATCATAAAACCTTAAAAGGAGGTCATTGGTTCTAGGGAATGGCAGGGCTATTCCTCACCCCCTGGTTTCCAGACTTCAACCCCTCTACAATAGTCATCACCAAGCTTCCTATTTGGGTCAGGCTTCCAAACTTCCTTGCGCATTTATGGCACTTCTCTGTCTTCCAAGGGATTGGGGATACCTTGGGCCATTTCCTGGCTACGGATACCTCAAGGGGGGAGAAAGGAATATACACCTTCGACAGAATATGCGCGTAAATAGACATTAGCAAAGGGTTGCCTGATTAGATCAACCTCAAAATTGGGGACTTCCATTGGACACAAACCTTGGACTATGAGAACACAACCTTCCAATGTCGTCAATTCCATCAGACAGGGCATCTCCATAACACATGTGCCACGTTCCTCGACAAAAATAAGAATATCAATTGCAAATCCAAATCCAAGAGTTGGATACCATGTGATCCACCCCCCATGGATGACATAGAGTCCTTCAGCTCAGATGAGGAGGATATTGAAGCGGAAGGGGAGAATGTTGAGCACTCGAAGGACATGCCCTTATCCATCCCTGAGGTTCCCACTGCACCTCTGATCTCGCAAAAACACTCATGAGTCTTCCTCCTCCGATTCAGATAAGGAGACTCCTCCTTCAACGCAGAATAGTCTACAATTGTTTCCTGCCCAGCCATGTCACAATCGCTGGGTCAAAGTCAGTAAGAAGAAAGGGAAAAATTGTCATTTGGAAGCTTCAAACCATTCTCGGTAGATTCCTTTGTCTAGCTCTCTAATTTCTATTATCCTTGTTATGTTCTGCTTTTTCCATGGCTACTATTTGGGACCGAGGTTGATAGTCTATCATTTCCAGCTCCCCTGCTTTTCAGCTTCACTTTTTTGCAAGCTAAGATTGTACTATATTTTTTTCTAATAGAATTAGTCTTATTTAGAAAAAAAATAAAAAAAATGTTGCTATTATTTATATATATATATATATATCTTAAATATTATTATTATCTATTTAATAATATTTAAATAATAATATTATTAATTAAAAAAATTAAAAAATTAAAAATTATTATTTAATATTATTTTTATTATTTTTATAATTAATTTAAATTATATATTAATGTATTATTATTATTATAATAATTTTGTAAGTCAATGTTCTATTCATATAAGAAAAAAGGAGTATTGGTCTTTCAGAAAATAAGTGGTCTCACCTCGACCGAGTTTGTTGACCAAAACTTGCACCAGATGACAAAATATAAAATGGAAACTAATAACATTGTCCATAACCGGTAGGGCAAGAGACACCAAAATATCAATAAAACATAAAAAACACCAGATAGCATACTAGTCGTTCGATGTCATAGAGGCAGAATTATCTTGGGCTATTCGTAGAGGAGGTGGAGGATGGAAGTCACACTAAATGTGCCCTTTAAAGTATGCCAGACAAGTCTCCAACTTTTCTACTTTCTTGGTTAGTTGATTTTGGCCTCGCAAACCACCATGATTCTCTCCCGTACTTGGAACTGAAAATAATGCAATCGTTTAAGCTTTTCCATCTGCTTTGCATGCTCCTTACGACGAGTTCTCTCAGTTGTGTCCACTCTTTCCATCAGGCTATTAATAAGTGCTCGAAAATTCTCCAAGCAACAATGTTGGATACCCTGCCCTTCATTCGCTTCAGCGCGACTAGACCCACGATTTCCTTTTCCACCCCGAGTTCCTCCACCCTGACGATTTTGCTTTTGAACCTGCGCACCACCACCACTACTGGCACCTCGATTACCTCCTCTACAACCTCCATGCACTCCCACACTATCCAACCGCACGTGTTGAACGATCTTGCCACCCCGACGGGGTGCTACAGTGACAATTGTCGACTCCGCCACCCTCGCAGGGGCCAAAGGTGGCTAGGGAGGGGGAACGCCCATGCTACGCAGGGGGTTTCATAATTCGTCGATTTGGAGAACCATCGCGTTTAGAATCCACAAGCCAGACCCCCCACCGGAGAAGCTAAACACCAACACCATAGGAACGAAACGCAACTTCTCAACACGCTAGAGAAACACAATACCATCGTGCACTACCAGAAAAATACCACCATTGCCTACGAAACCCACGTAGACAATTGAGAGATAACACAAAGACAATGTAGCCAACAACTGAGCATTGCTTCCCCCAGAGTGGCGGCCAGCCTCCGAATTTTCCTCTCATATACCACCCTCCAATCCGCCAAACACTGTCGCCACGTCGGTGGTCACAAAATTGGAAATTGAAGCTAGATTTCCGCCACCACCCACAAATTTTCCTAGAGTGTTGATTCCATCTTCCCTTGTTATCCCAAGTAACCAGGATTACCATAGGCCAAGGGGAAGTGGACTAGAAGGGCTCTCTTCCCTCCAACTTCCCATCGTTACCCACACAGAAAATAACAAAGAGATTGTGTAATAGGGTCCAACTTGACCCTCTACTCTAGCAAATGCCCAGGACGAGCAATCACAAACCACTCCCAGCAAATAACCACCTACAATGTTTTTTTTTCCTCCCTGGAGGTCACCGCGAGGTCCAGCACCAAACTAGAGCATAGAAACAAATGTCGACCTCCCTCATCTTCCCACATCTTAACCATTTGCCACCATCGAACTCCAACATGAAGTAAATAGTCACACGAGTTGCGAGCCTACTGGAAGGACTCCTCCCGTTACCCGCGCTTTGGTGAAGAGACCAAAAGGATCGTCCCTCACCCTGCTCCACCTGTCTTTCAAAAAACAGGATCTCACCCCATCGGGGATATTAATTTAATTTAATAAATATAGATGTGGTTGATATTAATTTCATAATATTAATATTGATTATTGATACTATTTATATTATTAATTTTCAACAATATTAATATTTATTTTTAATATTTATTAATATTCATATTAAGTATTAATGCGATACATGCCCATGACTTATATCATCCACATTAAATGTGCTTTTAAAATATGAAAACACATTCAACAAATCAAACAAAGGTTTTAAACAAGGCCGCATAGCTAGGGTTCCTTGTAGTTTAGTTTAATTATTGAAATTTGAAAGGTATGAACCAACTGTCACATTTGGCTATATTGTAAATACTCTAGCTTGGTTTAAATATAACTTATAGTATGTAGACTTTCAAATCAAAATCCTAGAATCATAACTGGAAACCAAAAAATGTTTCTATCTTATTACAGAGAGAGAACTCAAAAAAAATGGTAAAAAAGAATTATTATTTTGCAAATATTGTTATAACAAATTTTAATATTATCTCTATGCATATTTTAACTAATAGATGAAATGACCTTTTCCAACCCACTTTTTCTTATTAATTTTAATCAAAATCTTGTGGAGATTTTTAAAAACTTGAGTCTAAGTATTTAATCTATATAATTCTAGTGCCTCAAAGATTTTTTAGGCTATTGAATCCATTTATGTATCCAAAAATGTATTTTAAATAATAATTAAAAAAAAAATCATGAAATTGTATCCATGGTGAAAAAGACCATTTTATATAAGCTAGATTATGTTTTCTATTATATAAACTCTATTGTTTTATATATATGACTAAGAAAGTGTTAATAAAACCAATTTTTTGAGAATTTTATTTTTTCACATAAATAAAGTTCTAAAAACTTTTTATTCTTTTTAAAATACGTAAGTGGTTAAAAAAAAAAAAAAATCATTAAAATTGTCCTAAAAATATTAAAAGATAATTTCATATCAAATTTTTTATTATTTAAAAAATTAGCTTTTAATAATTTTTTTCTAAACTAATATGAAAATTTTGAAAAATAGGATTTTTTTTTTTAAATATTAAAATTATTCTGGATAACCTTCACTTATATGAGTTAAAATACAGAAATATTTTATTTATCAACTTGATTATATTTCTAATTTTTTTAAATAATTTTCTTAGTGCGCCCACTAAAATTATTAAACCTGTTATCCCAATTACTAAATCTTTATAAAGCTTCTAAAATCAAATGTTTTCTAATACTTTAATTTTCTCTGCCTATATAAAAAACTTACATAATAATTTAGAAATTCTAATAAGATCTAGTAAGATTATGAAAAAATTGGCAGAATTTTTTGAAAATCTAACTTATAATTATTAAACTTCAAAATTTTAAATACCTTGAAATATTTTTTTGATGACAATTAATTCATTTCCACTAAAATATATTCAAACACTTTAACTGATTTTTTCATTTCTTTTTTATCTAATTCAACCAAAAAAACTAGCCTCTGACCTATTGTGTTGTCTCAATTAACAACAATTTTCTATTATATACCACTAACGATATAATAAAAAATAAAGAATAAGAAATTATTACTATTATTTTCTATAATATCAAAAATCATCATTTAATTTTTAATCAAGTTGATTTTAATTTAGGATCGACCGAGTGATCGAATGCATCATTCGCTGACACAAATAAGACCACAAAAAGCGATACACAATTAACAGGCATTGGACATTAAATAATCAAAGCACAAATACCAAAGTGAACATAAGAAAAAATAAAGTCATGCCAGTGAGCAAAAGTTATCTACCTATAAAGCATAGCCAAGTGGGTCTGAAATATGGAACTAATAATAAGAATAATTGGATTTGAATTAGATAATTAATTAATGGATGATATTTTATTTTTTTGGGTTTATGAGATACAAGATTTCGTAAGGAAAATTTACATATTTTATTTATTTTTATATTCTGTATTTAAATTGAAAATTTTATTTAAAAAAAAAAAAACATTTTCTTCATAGTTATATCACCGTCTGCCTGTATATTTTTCTTCATTGTTATATTTTTCTTCATTCTTTAAGGTGCTCCATCCCGTACGTCCGCATTAATGCACCGACAAACAAACTTGCAAGTCTACCATTGCGCGGCCAAGAAGAATCATTGCACAATAAAGCCCCAAATTGATTGACGAATCACAATTTGAAAAAACTAGAATTTTTTTATTTTTATTTTTTATAATGTTAAAATTGGAAATCATCATTTAAATTTTCGTCAAATTGTTTTTAATTTAAAGTCAGCGCATTGATATGAGAGCAAGAACCTTATTTTCGATCATTTCTGCACTTCAGCATTAATTTATATTCACAGAAACAACTAAAACTACAATTCAGCAGAGACTTTTCGGCGTAAGCTTATATCGATGAAAACAAAAACAGCTAAACTACAATTCTACAGGCAGCTTCAATAACGTGAGGCAGCTCTGGTGTCAATCCCGAATCCGGCGCAGCCGGACTCTGGTTCAGCTCATGCATTTCTGCAACAAAACACTTCAAGTTAGCATAAGAAGAACCATCTTTTTCTACAGCTATCTTCGCAAGCTTCCTCAGCTCCTGAGCTCTCGCTCTCATATTTTCTCCTTCTTCCTCGGCCAGAAGCATGGTAACTGCTCTTCGCACTTCTTCTTCATCGGGCACACTGCTAATGTCCAGACATATTTGTATGCCGATCCCCAGGCGTTCTGCCAGGAGTTTAGAGTTAAATGGCTGTTCTGCGAACATGGGCCAGGTAATCATTGGTACTCCCAGGCTTACGCTCTCGAGAGTGGAATTCCACCCGCAGTGACTCAGGAATGCGCCGATGGAAGGATGGGAGAGAATGAGGAGCTGAGGCGCCCACCCCCATATGACCAGTCCCCTTTCCCGAGTCCTCTCCTCGAATCCCTCTGGCAGCCCCACTTCAGTCCCCTTGGGATTAAGCTCCATCTGTGGCCTTCTGATTGCCCAGATGAAAGCTTGGCCACTCGCCTCCAACCCCACAGCCACTGCGTGGATTTGCTTCTCGTTAAGAAAAAACATGCTCCCAAAACACACGAACACCGTGGAGTGCGGGCTCCGAGAATCCAGCCATCTCAAGCATTCCTCCTCGGCAATGTCCGCCGCCTTACCCCTGCTATTCATGCTTTCGCGATCGATCCCGGTGTCATCGAAAACGGCGGGAGGGAGAATGGGACCGATGCTCCATACGGGTTTCCCCGTTAGGGCTTTGATGTGATCGATCCCCAAGGAATCGAAGTCGTAAAACGTATTAAAAATAATACCCCGGCCCTCCATGCTCCTGTTAATCTCCTCCTTAACGAAGTTCTGCATGGGATCCGAATCTGGATCACGCATCATCACCGGCAGATCAGATTTCCGCAGCTTGAGGTCGAAGCTCACGTGTGGGATCTCAAAAAACTCATCGTCTCCCTCCACGTTCTTCTGCGGAGTGTAAGTAATCACAGAGTGCATGACAGAAATAGCAAATGCTCCTGACGTATGGAAAACCACGGTGGGGATTCCGAACTTGGCCCCAGAGCTGTGCACCCATCCCGTAAACATGTCGCTGATAATGCATACAGGAGGAGAGAAAGCGGCAACCTCCTCAGTATTCTCCTTAATATCATTCATCTGTTCCTCGAGCCATTGTTCGAACGGCCCGGCCAGCTTATACGACGAAACAAAGAGTATTCCGGCGACATGAACCGGAACGTTATCTGAGTTATCGATTCCCGGGGGCACCCCGTCGATGGGAGGCAAGGGCAGAGACACCAGCCGGAGATCGAGATTCGAACCCTGGACCTGAGTCTGGAGCCGTTTGGCGCTTCCCGGTGTTGTTATATACGAAACCAAGAGGTCATGCGAGGCGAGGAGCTTGGCCAATTCCATGAATGGAATGAGATGGCCCTGAGCCAATGATGGAACCACCACGACATGCGCTTTCTCTTTTCCCATTAGCAAAACTGCAATAATAACAGCTAAACAAAATGAACAACCGACGCTGCAAAGCGATCTCAGTGAACTTCCCTTTGGGCTCTCTGGATCTCAGTTACAACAATCACACACATCCACTTTAAAACCAGAGTTGTGCACTAAATCCAAATATAAAAAGCAACCTAATAGAATATGCTGTGTGGCTTTCTCTCCTCCGCAGAAGCAGAGTTAGTCTTTTGCACGGAAGCGGTCGCCTTTGGATTGCTACGGTTTACTACTCCATCAACATTATACTGTGTCCGATACTAAACGGAGCAGAGTTTTAAATTCCAGGATTGGTAATAAATGAGGTTTATATACAGGGCTATGTCGTTTAATAGTAAGTTTTGTTGAGTGAAACTAATGGGATTGCACTTTAAATTTCACTGAATATATGAGTTGCTATGATTTTGGCCTATATGAGTTGTTATGATTTTGGCTTTGGCTTTTGGCTTGGCTCAAAGGGTAGATTCCTTTTTCTGTGAGTCTTGATCTTTGCTAAATCATTAAATCTAGTATCTGGCTTGCAGATTGCTAACTTCAATAAATGAGATTCGGTGGAATCACTCTCACCAATAAATTATAATAAAGTTGAAAGGGAGATGTGTTTGTTTTCTGTGACGGCTCTTTCTTCAGAAAGGGTGTTGCATTTGATTTTTGTTTCGACTCTTTCCAATAATTTGGTTTGTTCTGAAGCATGAAATTCACTTTAATATCGTAGTTTGAGAACTCGGATCTAGAGCAATTCTAATTTTCTACGGAAATATGGTCTCCGCGTCGAATTCAATAAAAGACATCCGATGCGCACGGCATACCTGCGTGATGCTGGCTTATCTCTTCTTTCATCACAGGGCAGGCTTCAATATGTTGTTTGGACAAGGATGATACATACATTTGAATGATTCATTTTGCAATACAGGCAGGTTGGGGGCATGATGATAGCTAGTCATTAGTACTGGAATAGGCACCACGAGGGATCCCGCTGGTATTAGATTTGGGGATTTTTTCTCTCTGGTCGGTCTATTGGTACCATGGATTGCGGAAGCGGGGGGTGTGGGGTGCTATTCCGCCCTTAGGGACTTGCCTATGAGGGTGATGGTGGATTTTGATGCCATGGTTCAGTATACTGCCATTGCTGAGGCGTCTCTGGTTTTTCTGGTTAGCCGTTTGATTTTCCGGCTAATTTGAATTGTTTTTCAGGGATTTGGCATTTCGAATTTCCCACACCATCTGCCTGACATTGGCGGCGATTTGATTTGATTTATTGGCCCGTTGGTGGTTGGTTGTCTCATTTAATGAGATACTCAACATTAAATGACATATTCGTTTCACCAACTCATCACTGTCCGGTCGCCCTCTCAACAGTGACCGTTCACCAACCATTTACTCCATCTCTACGGTGCTCCGGTATTTGTCTATCGGATGTTTCTTTGACTAGTTTTCGATGCACAGAGAGGGGGCTTGATACAATCCCAGACATCTTATTCTTAAGACAGATACACCAATCTGGTGAGAGTCCCAGAGTGTCCGGCTGCTGTTGAACGTGCCTGAAACAGGAGTCTGTTGGATCTTTGGTGGGAAGTTGATACATGGATGTATCTTTCTTTTTCGGTGTTTTCCCTACGCCGAACAAGCAAGCAGGGTAGGGCAGCAAGGGTCGCCATTGTCGCCGCTGATTGAATAAGGCAAGTTGGACTCGATCCTGAGTATGGATCAAGGCATTTTGGACCTTTTTCTGAGTAGTTTCCGATCCGGGCATCTTGTATATGTGCTGTGGATCCTCTCTGCTGATATTCCTATAGCGGATATCCCCCGACTTTTCTGAACGGATATTGGGATTGTGGCTTTTGCTCTTCGGGCATGCTGCAATTTTGATCTCAGGATTTTCGACTTCACTGCCTCTATTTTCTTCTCCGATGCTCCTGGTATCCTCGATGGATCTCGGAGTTATTCACTGTTCTGATCTCTCGAATTCTGCTGCTTTGGGTATATGCATGGTCCGAGTGGCCGATGTGTACACTATTAGTCAGGACATTTCATATCCTTTCGATCCCGGATCTGAAGGGGTAGACGGTTTTGGTTGGATGCAGTAAGATGGAGGATCTCCGGATCGAGTTGGGGAGCCGGATCTCCCCCAATCATGGGGACCAATCTCATCGTTGACCGGGTGCTTTTTTGTTTTCAGGTCAGATCATCAAGCGAGCCTGTTTTGATGTGCAGGGGTTTTGGTTTTGTCCAGGGCTGCTCTCTTCTCCAAATGGATCAGGGATATCTATCAAGTCACTCAGATTCCATATGTCATGAGCGCATGATGTTTTTCAAACGAGCCTGATTTGGTGCTTGCCTAGCGAACTGCATTTTATCAGTCTTGGAGACACTATGGATCGCACATTTTTGTTTTGTCTTCTTTCATTGCAGTTATCTTTTTTATCCTTATTATCATGAATATGATGCTGTATATTTTCTCTGCTGGTTCTTTTCAATGTATACAGGGATGATCGTGGGTATGTTTTTATACTACCCGTAATGTTGTTGGCCATGAACATCGAATTACTTCTCTTCAGAAGTGTATTCTGGATGTATTTGGTATATGGGGTTTTCTCGCTGTTTTAAATAACAGTTTGAGAATGTATTGATGATCATGTACTATCATATATTTCTTTTAATATATACAGCGTTTTTTTCTTTCTGAAAAAAAAAAATAATTGAGGTATTTGCTAATAGTTCAAGTTTATTATAAAATGTAAATATGTATTTCAGTTTTCGATTATATTTCAATTATATCTTCTTTTTAGAATAGAAACTCTGAACACTAAATTCGATCTTCTGAACTTTGACACGAATTGCTATCAGATGCACTGTAGCCATGATGTTTTTCTAATAAAGTGAACATATTAATGCTATCTTTATGTTGTATGGGTAGGAAATTTTAATTTGGGAACTGTAATAATATAATATATTAAAATTTAATATATATTAAAAATAAAAATAAAATAATTTATTTATTTTTATTTAATTTTTTTTAATTATGATTGGCAAGGTTTCTCATTTTTATTTGGATAAAAGAGTTTTTCATAAACAGGGTGTTTCTTTAGTTCTAGAGCATATCCAGATCTAGACCTAGTAGCATATCTTTTCCTTACCATAGTTCCATCAGTTTAAGCAACATCCAAACCTAAGTTTACACTTATTCATTGCAGTGAAACTCCCAAAACTTCAAAAAATTGTTGTGGTAAAGCTCTCTAAAAACTCCAAAATACTGGCATTTCCTACAAGCTCCCAAGCTCCCAGGAACCGAAGAGCTTGGAGTACGTGCTCTCCAATGTCTGAGAGCCATACAGTGTAACTATGTATTAATGTGAAACTACAACTTTTAAAAAAATTTATAAAAAATATTTAACTAAAATTATCAATGTAAAATGACAATAAACCATGCATAAGGATGGCCTAATACCATCAATTAAATATTAATTTTCACCCTGAAGGCCATCAATCTCTGTGACATCTAATTTTTCGTTGAAAACAACAACATATGTTCTTTAAAAATAATAATAAATAGAACTAGCATACTCCTAATTAAGAGAAGGGACTGACACAAATGTAGATATGTTGTAAAAAGGAAAAGTATAATATTTTTTTTAATAATGTATTGTGTTTTATTTTATTTTTTTTACAGAAAAGGTTATAGTTTTATATTAAAACCTTGGTTTGAATGCCATAAAATGGATTATAAAATTTGGGAGTAAAGTTTAATTTTCAGGAATTCTGCTACCCAGATACTTATATGCTGGTGCTTCTTACATTTGGTAATCGAATCAATCTCCGAAATTTTCTTTAACTTATGAATACAAACAAAGTGCTACAATAAAATACAATAAAACATAAAGACTAGATATTTAAGGAATCAGATCCCACTCTTTGTCCCTGTCTCTTAAAAGAGTGTCGGTGGAAAGAAGAGCAGCTTTATTGGCTTCCAAATCTGCGTCCTTATTATTCTCCCGCAAAACATGGAGGAAGTTCACATTTTGGAAAGATTTAACGCGTGTTTTAATTCTTGTTACCAATCTTGCAAGCCTGATATCTTTAGAAAGAGAGTTGTCCGCAATAATTTTTATTATTGATTGTGAGTCCCCAATTACATTTGCTTCTTTGATGCCGACTTCCTTGACTTGCTTGAGGCCTTGAGGCAGTGCCAGAGCTTCTGCTTGGGTGTTGTTGTTGTGCCCCAAGCCCCCGACATAACTATGCACAATGTTGCCCTCAAGATTCTTAATGACACCTCCCGCCCCTGCTTTCCCGGGATTGCCTTTGGTAGCCCCGTCGCAGAATAAAGTATATCTGGACTTCTTATTGATCTAGGCGGTGAAGCCTTTCTTGCCGAGTCTAATTTTCCATTCTCTGTTTGTCTGGATCTACCTTACCGCTACAGAGAATTGAAGGCCCATCATGCCGCCCCATTCCAAATCTGGATGGCTTACGTTTATTCCCTCAAGCTGATTGCCCAAGCTTTCTTTCAGCAGGATTTTGATCTTGGCCATGGTAATCTTATCATTTTGAGCTTTACCTTTAAAGATTCTCTTATTCCTTTCAAGCAAGATTTTCCAACAAATAATCTTTGGTAAGGAGAGCCAGGCGGCCTTAAACTATAAATTTTTGGGAAGACACCCGGATAACTGTGCAATCAACAAGAAAATAGATCAATGATGGAGGTGGGGGTTGCAAAATTGTTTCCCCAAGGGCTCAGTGCCTCACTCTTGATTTTTTTAGAAAATTTACAGTCCAACAATAAATGACGTGCATTCTCCTCATTTTCGCAGCACAACGAACATCTAGATGGCTGATGGAATCCTCTTTTCTTCAGTCTATCCTCAGTCAAAATTCTATTGTGGGAGATGAGCCAAATGAAGAAATCAATTTTCGAGATGGTCTTCTATTGCCACAACCCTTTCCAAATCACTGGATTGGGCGGGACAAGCAGCAGTTCCTTTAATTTGGCATATCCCTGCGCCACTGTATAACTACCAGAATGAGAGCCCCATCCACACTTGTCCTGCCTCCTTGCATGGATAGGGGACTTGCCTTTCATATGAGAAATCAATGTTTCCTAGTCGTGCTTTAGATCCGGTGAAACCTCCAGCTACTTCCAAAATTTCCATTCGCAGCCATCCCAACTCAAAATGTCCCACAGAGAAATCAAACCAGCACTGGACATCTAGGTTCACAGTGCATTCAGAGCATGGATATCAGTGACTGGGGGGTCATTCACTATACTGTCATCCCAAATTCGGATTTGTTTACCATTGCCCGATATCCAGAAAGCATGATGTTGGATCAACGGGATGGCCTACATGCAGAGTTTAAGAAAATGCGAACAAGTTTTTGTGAGGGGTCTATCAAGATTTCGTTTCCTTTGCCCACGAAGATATTTCTTTCACAGGGATTACTGAGCCCAACCTGGCTTTGTAGCAATGACCCTCCATATGATTTTGTCCCCCATAGGGACGTTTTGAGTGCATAGATATTTGAAATTCAGTGCTCCTTCCATTGGGGGCTTGGTGACTTTGTCCCAATTAACAAGAGGCATTATCTTTTCATTTTTTTTTCCACATTTCCAAAATAACCTTCGAACAAGTTCTTCCATTTTTCTGAGGATGTAGATAGGGGCCAGTAAAATAGAAAATTGAAAGATTGGTAAATTGTTCAGGACAGCCTTCATCAGAACTGTCTTATCTGCAAGGTTGAGCCATGTGAAACCCTAGGCCTAGATTTTGAGTTTAAAATTGTCTAATAGAGGGAACCAATCTCTTCTAAAGGACATTTTGTGGAAATTGGAAGGCCTGGGTACTTGAAAGAAGTATAAATTGTGGAGCCAGCAAAGCCAAAACACCTGGAGATAGCACTGAGAACACTGTTAGAAATATTCCAACTATAGATATGCCATTTCCCCTTATTTAATTTGTTGCATGTCGCATCACAGTAGTCATCCAGAACTTCTTTAAACCTTGTAGCAGAATGCACTGAGGCTGCACCCAACAACATAGAATTGCAAACAAAGCATGATCAATATTCTTAACTCCTCTGGCAATGTTAAGGCCCAGGATCTCTTGGTCCAATTGCTTATTTTCCAAATAGAAACTTAGAACAGAGGCTTGAAGAACAAAGAGGAAAGGGGAAAGAGGACACCCCTACCGAAGCCCTCTTTTAGCTTTAAAGAATTTTGCTGCTCGCCCATTCACCAGGAGGGAGATCTAAGGCTCGAAAATACAAGCAAGAATCCAATTGATGAACTCAATCCCAACCAAAACTTGTGGAACACATAAAAAAGAAAGTTGTGTCTAACACAATCGAAAGCATTAGCTAGGTCTAGTTTGACCACCATTCCCTTTTCTTTTTGTTGCAAGCTTGAGTGAATCCTCCTGCACGAGCTTAAAGTTATCCACAATCTGCCTCCCATGAACAAAACATCCTTGGTTCTCCGGGATAATATTAGGGAGTATACCTTTCAATATGTTGGCTATCACCTTGGTTATAAGCTTGTAGCCAATATTGCATAGAGAAATAGGTCAAAATCTGTTAAAAGCACTGGCTCCCTTTTCCTTTGGAACAAGGGCAAGAAAGGCTGAGTTTGTGCTGCCCCCAAATTTCTGATAGGCTTGGGACCTCAAGACCATATTTTGCAGGTCCTTTTTCACTATTTTCCAACAAGATTGGAGGAACCTAGCTGTGAAGCCATTCAGACCGGGGGATTTGTATGGCTCCATAGAAAAGAGAGCAACCATTATTTCCTTTCTAGTGACCTTTGCTTCCAGCTGTTGATTCATCCTGGAGGTTATCTTGGAAGGAAGCACATCCATAAACTTAGAATTCTGATCCAACACACCTTCTTCACTGTATAGGTTTTTAAAATGAGTGAAAGATTCCCTTTTAATGCTCTTGAAGTCATTGTGAGTTATGGAGTCTTCCTTAATTTTTGAGATGGAGTTGAAGCTTCTTCTCACTTGGGATTGTTTATGGATGAAAGAAGTGTTTCTGTCTCCCGATTTTAGCCAAATACTGCGATAATTTTGTCTCCAAAATTCATCCTCCAACAGAAAGACCTGATGAAACTTTTGTTGTAAAACTACCTCCTTGTCAAGAGCTTCTTTTGTGATTTCTGCATCTTCCATTTGAAAGTGGTGGTGGTTTAGACTGTCTTGGGCATGCTTTCTTACAACCACTGGGTTAGGGAGAGTTTTGGCCCAACTTTTCAAGACAACTTTCACTCTTCTAAGATTTTCCTCCCATACGAAGAAAGGTGAACCCTTGACAGGCATCCTCCAAATTTCAGTTACCTTGTCCATGAAGTCTGGATTCTTGACCCATAGAGGGCTAAATCTGAATGGAATAGGGCCTAAATATTTTTGAGCTGACAGTTCTAGTTTAATAGATTTATGATTTGAAGTGCTGCAAGGAAGGATACACATTCTAGCCTCTAGTCCTAATAAGAGAAAAGAGCTTTCAACAAGAAACCTATCTAATCTTGCAGCAATATGCTCGGGACCGACTTTTTTATTTGACCAAGTATACTTTCCGTTTTAGGGCTTGATGTCGAGAAGGTCCCAATCCTGCATGAGGTCCTCCACCCATTCCCTTGCTGGATCCCTAATGATGCTTCCTCCTCGCTTCTTAGACAAAAGCAAGGTAAGGTTGAGATCGCCAGCAATGATGGTGTTTTCCAGATTCTCTATATCTTACAGGATTTTGACTGAGTCCTAGTGTGCCTTCTTCTCCTCTGTTTTTACTGGGGAATACGCATTAAAGAGGCTGAAAGCCTCCTTAGTATCCTGATGCAGGAGCTTCAAGAATAGTCTGTGAATATTTTGGATCTCAATGACCAACGTGTACTTGTTTGTATTCCAAAGAGTGCCCAGACTGCCCGAGGCTCCTTGTGCTGAGACAACCTGTCCTCCCCCTTCATTCCAAAATTTCTTATTTGTTTGGAGGAAGTTTTTATCCTCCATTTTTGTCTCCTGTATTAGAAGGATATCTGGGGCTCCTATCCTTATTAGGATTCTTATGGATTCTTCTTTCATTTTCTCCCCATTCCTCTTCATTTCCAGGAGACAACCTTCATCACTTACATTTTTTAGTGTGATGAGCTCCCTTGGAGCCCTGTCCCTGATTTCTTGTCATCTTCGAAGTTCTTTCCAATAGATTCTCAAAATTTGGTTGACGCCCCTGGACCTTATATTTGTAAGTTTCTTGCTCTCTCTTTTCCTGGGTAGGAATTCATTCTCTTATCGATCTTCTAGCCGAAATTTGTGATTCCCCTATCTCCCTTTCCTCCTCTCATTCTTCCGACTCTTGTTCTTCCTCTTCAACTTCTACATGTTTCTCCTTAGGTATTTCTGGGGTGATTTTTCCTTTCCTTGAGCCTGAGGGTGTCCCTTTCTCTGGGGTCACTTTCTTTTTCATTTCGACCTCCTGGACTTCCAATGAAGCTGAGCTTAAGGGCCCAAAATTTTTCTCTTAGCCCTTTGGGGGAGGATTTTACTGATTAGGAGCTGGTTGAGGACCTTTACCTTTTGGAGCTCTAGATGGGTTTGGGGTACTATGGGTATTCTTTGATCTCTTAGCCTACTTCCAACCCTTCTCTTTGTTGTGTAACCAGCTCCAAAAATAGAAGAAAAGAGATATCCACGCCTTAGAAATAAGCCACTTCGAGGGGGCAACCTCCAATACATTACATAAATTAACAATTCTTGGATGATACAAATGAACAAACCCTCCTTCTATATATAGGAGTCCATGGGGGCACAATATAATCCTAGTGGGGCCACACTATTAATATAGGGGCTTAACATGCCCCTCTCCTTCAAACAAGTGTTGTCCTCAACGCTTGAGTAGCTCTGGGTGCTTCTGTATAAAATTCTCATCCTCCCATGTAGAATCTTCAGTGGGTAAGTTCTTCCACTTGATGAGATACTCTGAAATTGATCGATTCCGTAGTTGTCGAGTTCTTGTTTCCATGACTGCTTTTGGTTCCAATATGATTTTTCCTTCCTCATCAAGTTCTGGCAATATTGTTTGAACTGGAAGATTTTCACCTATAACCTTCTTTAAGCATGAAACATGGAAAACTGGATGTACTCGCGAAGAAGCGGGAAGCTCCAATTTGTATGCCATAGTACCAATCTTTTGCAACACCTTGTAAGGACCATAGTACTTTAGCGATAATTTATTATCCTTCTTAGCTTGCTTGAGGGACATTTGTTTATATGGTTGTAGCCGTAAAAATACCCAATCTCCTACATCAAAACTTCTCTCGCTGCGATGTTGATCTGCTGTTGTTTCATTCGATTTTGTGCCAAATTCAGGTTATCCTTTAAGAGTTGGAGAACTTCTTGCTGATGCTCGACGTGATCTTCCACTGCTTGAACCTTCAAATTTTCCCTTAAAGATGATGTGATCGATGGTGGATGATATCCATAAAGTGCCATAAATGTTGTGTAACCAACTCCAAAGAGAGAAAGAGATATTCGGCCTTGAAAATAGACCACTTTGGAGTCATTTTATACGATATGGAAGAAGTGTTATACCACCATTCAGCGAGAGGTAACCACTTGACCCATTGTGTTTGTTTATCAGATACAAAACAACGAAGATATCCTTCCAAACATTTATTTACTATCTCAGTTTGACCATCCGATTGAGGATGATAAGATGAGCTATGAGCTAATTTAGTACCCAAACAAGAAAATAACTCTGTCCAAAAATTTCCCGTAAAAATGGGATCTCTGTCGCTCACAATAACCCTTGGGCTTCCATGTAGCTTTTTAATTCTGTCCACAAATGTAGTAGCAACTGTACTTGCTTTAAATGGATGAGATAATGCACAAAAGTGTGCATACTTGGTAAGTCTATCAACTACTACCATGATGACATTCTTTCCTTCGGACTTAGGTAAACCTGTGATAAAATCCATTGAAATCTCCTCCCAACGTTGACTTGGAATGGATAAAGGTTGTAGAAATCTCGAGGTCTTAATTGTCTCAACTTTATTCTGCTGGAAAACCAAACATTCCGCCACAAACTTTTGAATATCAGATTTAAGGCCATCCCAAAAAAATTCTTTCTTCACCCTGTGGTAAGTTTTTAAAAATCCTGAGTGTCCTCCAAAAGGAGAAGTGTGCAATTCCAGAAGAATCTTTTGTTTTAGTTGGGAATTCTTACAAAGATATAAACGATCTTTGTACCATAAGGAATCATTTTTCCAACTAAATGTATCAGATGTACTAGGATCTTGCTGCAACTTTTGAATGAGTGTCCATACATCTTTGTCCTTCTTCCATTCATCTCTTGCTTCGGTTATCCAATCTGGTTGGATAATAGAAATGGCACAAAGCAATGCTTCACCTCTTCATTCTTTCTTGAGAGTGCATCTGCAACAACATTAAGCTTTCCTTTTTTGTAGATTATTTCAAAGTCATAACCCAACATCTTTGTGACCCATTTTTGCTGCTCTTCTGAAGATAGTCTTTGTTCAAAAAAGTGTTTAAGACTATCATGATCAGTTTTTACCTTGAAGTGTCTTCCCATTAGGTAAGTTCGCCATTTCTTTAGTGCATGCAGTATTGCTAACATTTCCTTCTCATAAATAGGTTTATGCAAATACTTTCCTTTGATTGGACGACTTTCAAAAGCAATGGGTCTTCCTTCCTGCATTAAAACCGCACCAATTCCATTTCCTGAGGCATCACATTTCACAATAAAGGTTTTTGTGAAGTTTGGCGTAGCTAAGACCGGTGCTAGGCACATTGCCTCTTTAAGATGTTCAAAGGCCTTAGTTGCTTCAGGAGTCCATGAAAATGCATCTTTCTTCAATAATGTTGTTAGAGTTGCTGCTATTCTTCCATAATTCTTAACAAACTTACGATAATAGCCTGTTAACCCGAGAAATCCTCGCAACTGCTTTATTGTCTTAGGGACTTTCCATTCCTTAATGGCTTTAATTTTGTTAGGGTCTACTTTAACACCCTCGTGGGATATAATATGACCCGGATATTCCACCTCTTGTACTCCAAAGAAACATTTGGATGCTTTTGCATATAATTGTTTCTCCTGCAATAGTTTGAGCACCCTGTCAACATGTTCAACATGATCCTTCCAAGACTTGCTATAGATTAGTATATCATCAAAAAATACTAGCACAAATTTTCTAAGGAAAGGTTTGAAAATGGAATTCATCAACCCTTGAAATGTAGAAGGTGCATTGGTAAGGCCAAAAGGCATGACCAAAAATTCATAATGACCCTCATGAGTTCGAAATGCTGTTTTTGGAATATCTTGAGTCTTCATTCTAATTTGATGATATCCTGAACGAAAATCCAAATTGGTAAAATAAATTGCTCCATGTAATTCATCCAATAATTCATCAATCACAGGAATGGGAAATTTATCTTTAATGGTGAGCTTATTGAGCTCCCTATAATCCGGACACATTAACCATGATCCATCCTTCTTGTGTACCAATACTACAAGAGCAGAGAAAGAACTTTGACTAGGTTGAATTATACCCGCCTCTAACATTTCTGCAATCATACGTTCAATTTCGCTCTTTTGGAAGTAAGGATATCTATAAAGCCTGATGTTTGGAGGAACACTTCCTGGAATCAAATGAATAGCATGATCATGATCACGAATAGGTGGGAGTCCTTTGGGAGTTTCAAACACCTTGGAATGATTGTCCAAGACTTGTTGGAGATCTGCAGAAATAGATGATTTTGATGTTGGAACTTCTAGTGAGCATAATTGTGCAATTACGCCTCGATGTTCTTTCTTTAGAAGATTTGTCATGACATTAGAGCTTATTATCCTTCCTGGCTTCCCCGCAATACCCTGTAATTCGACTTCCTTTCCTTCTGAAAAAAATTTCAAGAAAAGTTCTTGAAAATTAAAAGCTACCGTCCCCAAAGATTGTAACCATTGTACTCCTAGTACAACATCAGCACCTCCCATAGGAATGGAAAGCATTGGACTAGTCAACACATATTCCCCCATGGTTAGCTTGATGTTTTGGCATTTTCCAGAGCAATTTATAGTTCCTCCATTTGCAACCATCACTTGACATTCTGGTGCTGGGTATAGGAAACAATTTAATTCCTTGGCTACCTTACAATGAATAAAATTATGGGTGCTACCTGAATCAATCAACACTATTACCTTTTTCTTCTTGATATGTCCTTCTATCTTGAGAGTTTGAGGAGTGGTAATTCCTGCCAATGCATTACACGATATGGTCGGACTCATTTCTTCCTCTTCTAGGGCTGGTTCCTGGTGTATATCCTCTTCTTATTCATTTTCTTCTTCCTCTTCACAATCTATGTAAAATAATTTCTTCTCAGCACACTTATGACCTTTAGTGTATTTGCTATCACAACTATAGCAAAGCCCTTTTGCTCTTTTTTCTTCCAATTGTTGTGGTGTCAACCTTGTAGGTTGTGGAAATCTAGATGTAGCCACACTTCCTTCTTTATAGAATTGAGTAGTCGACTTCCTTGTTGCCATAATTTTACATTCAACTTTTCTTGCCAACCTGAATGCCTTCTCTAATGAATCAGGTTCCAGAACACGAACTTCATGTTGAATGTTATCCTTTAAACTGCTTAAGAAGAGATCAATCCTGTGGTCCTCTGAAATATCAGTTACCCTTATACTCAATTTTTGGAAGTCCTCAATGTGCTGCCCCACTAAACCCTTTTGTTTGAGATTTATCAATTGGGTAAAGAAGGTGTTGCTCTTTGTATCCTCATAATGTGCTATCATTTCCTCAGTAAAAATTGACCAAGTGACAATTTTTTTACGGGAGCAAAGCCATTGATACCATACAAATGTATTTTGTTCTAAATGTAAAGTTGCAATGCGTACCTTTTGTGTGTTTTTTACGTTATGGAGATCAAAATATTGCTCCATCTGTAGTATCCATGTTACAGGATCCTTTCCATCAAACTTCCTCATATCCATTTTTGGAATATGGTGGTTCTTCCCACCAAAATTCGAGTTTATGAAATCATGATTAACATTTATTTTGTTCTCATCATGAGGTTCTTCTTCTATATTTCCGCCATTAGGAATCATTTCTGGTTTTAAGCTTGTCATCAAGCCTTCCATGCATGCTTTTAGATCATTCTTCATGTTTTCTATGTTGTCTTTTATGTCATCCATCTTAGCTTCCATGCCCACTTCCATGCCATCCATCTTAGCTTGCACACCATCCATTTTAGCGTCCACGCCTTTCTTCAAACCTTCCATCTTTACTTCCACGCCATCCATCTTAGCTTCCATGCCTTTCTTCAAACCATCCATCTTCACTTCCACACCTTTCTTCAAAACTTCCATTTCATTTTTTGCTGCTCTTTGCGAGAGTGAAATTTGTTGCACTTGTTCTTGTAATTTTGATTGATCATGTTGCAATTCTTCATCTTCATGAGTCATGGTAGAGCCTTCTGAAGGCTTGATGGGTGTTAAATTCTTTTTAGGGGCCATTTTAGAATCCAATATTGATATCTATTCTACAAGATGCCCTTGGAATCAATTCAACTTGATTCTTCAAACAAGACTTATGCAATTCGGAAAAAAAAATACACACCTTTTACTAGCTTTTGGGAGCTCGATATTGAAATTGAATTATCTCTGTATTTGAAAATCTTCGATATCTGAAATTCAGCTCTGTAGTAGATCTCTGAAGCTTCTTTCAAATGCCACAGGTCTGCCCTGATTTGGATTCTCCAAGACAAATTTGTGTCCAATCTCCCACAATGACCTAATTCTGGACTGGTTCAGTGAGCGAACTTGTACGACACTTGCGTGTCTGTTTCATCCTTTGTCTCTGAAATTGATAGCCAAGAAACTACAGTCTGTGTACTTGCGACCACTTTTTACGGCACTCAAATCCACTGCCCAGAGAGTTATTGAACTTTTCCCACAATCACCTCTTTAAGATGAAATTCAGGAGCCTGAAAAAGCACTACCTTCCACAGATCATATCTCCAAAAATATTGCGAACCAAGCTCTGAAATGTTTTGAAGAATTTCCTCAGGATTTCAGCTTCGCACCATATGAATTTCAGACTCTGACCCTTCGTACAAAAAACTTTATAGCGAAAATGCCACGATGACCTGTTTATGAGCCTGAAAAGATACCTAACTTCCACAGATGATATCTCCTCAAATATTGCGAACCAAGATCTGAAATTTTTAGACAACCTTCCTCAAGATTTCAGCTTCGTACCTAAACCCTAATTCAGCTACAAACTTGAGTAGAAAAAATCATTATATGGCAAAATACACGATGAGAGATTGGAACGATACCAAATGTTGTGTAACCAGCTCCAAAAATAGAAGAAAAGAGATATCCACGCCTTAGAAATAAGCCACTTCGAGGGGGCAACCTCCAATACATTACATAAATTAACAATTCTTGGATGATACAAATGAACAAACCCTCCTTCTATATATAGGAGTCCATGGGGGCACAATATAATCCTAGTGGGGCCACACTATTAATATAGGGGCTTAACACTCTTTTCCTTTCTCCACCTCTCAACTGCTTGGGAAACCCCTAGGAAAGTGATCGTATTCATGGCATTTTCGGAACTTGAAGGGAAGTTGCTCATAATCTAGTTTTTGTACATGAGACCAGCTGCCGAAATTAATTTTTATTGCCTCTAGTAGTCCCACCTCTAGATCAACCTCGACACAGATTCGAGCATAGTCATATTGATCCCTGTTGTTTTCCCGATCTATGAATCTTCTGATTGTGTTGCCTATGTGCTTCAGAGATTCCCAATCCCAGCAATGCACTAGGAGATTCGGAAACCTTACCCACACAGGAATGTTCATCAGAATAATCCACTGCTGGATCAAAATTTGGCATCCACTTGTTGAGATACAGACCCTGAGGTCCCATAAAGTAAGGCCCATTCCTAAAAATGAGATATTTTCCCTCTTTTGAAATGAATTCGAATAGGAAGTAGTCTCTCCCCAAGAAGTACGAGGTTACGTTGTTCTTGACCAATGAACTACAGTCTTTGACAACCCAGGATTCCGTTGTTTTGGGAGAGGGCCAAAGTCCTGCAAATTTTCCCACTAGAACCTGATCCGCTAGAGGCAAGGCAACCTAAATCGGTCCTATGGTGGAAGGGAAATTTCTTGAATGTCATCCAGCTTCTTCACGAACTTGGTGACTTCCGATTTCTTCTTTTTCGGAAGTGTAGCCAGCAACGTTTTGCAAGCTTCATCTGCGGACGGAGGAGGAGGGGGAGGAGGGGTCTGGGGCAAACCCATATCCTCCATGGCTACGAGGGAAGAAACCCTTTCACCAGTCGGCACGCACAAGCTCACAAAAATTGAGCAACAACGGAATTTTTTTTCGAATGCACTACGTTTTATTTTGTTAATTATGTTCCATAATATTATTTTGAGGTCCAAATGTTTTATGATGCTTTAATATATTTTATTGTTTTTTTTTTTTAATTTCATTTCCACCCAGTAGCATACCTTTATTTTAGTATAGTTTCATTAGTTTAAGCAACACCCAAGTTGACAGCTTGAAATAAACTTAGGTAAAAAAATTGTTGTGGTAAAGCTCTCTAAAAGATCCGAAGTACCCGTTAAAACCCTTGGCATTTTTGGAGCATTTCCTACAAGCTCCCAAGCTCCCAGGAACCAGGGAGCTTGGAGTACATGCTCTCCAATAACTAAGAGCCATATTGTGTAACTATGTATTAATGTGAAACTAAAAATTTTAATTTTTTTTATAAAAAATTATTTAACTAAAATTATCAATGTAAAATGACAATAAACCATGCATAAGGATGGCCTAATACCATCAATTAAATATTAATTTTCATCCTGGAGTTAATGCCTGGATAATGGAAGGCCATCAATCACTGTGACATTTATTTTTTCGTTGAAAACAACATCATATGTTCTTTAAAAATAATAATAAATAGAACTAGCATACTTCTAATTAAGAGAAGGGATTGACACAAAGGTAGATATGGTAGATATGTTGTAAAAGGAAAAGTATAATATTTTTTTTAATAATGCATTGTTTTTTTTTTATAGAAACGGTTATATTTTTATATTAAAATCTTGGGTTGAATGCCATAAAATGGATTATAAAATTTGGGAGAAAAGTCCAATTTTCTTTGCCTGTCACAAATTCTATTACTCATATACTTATATGTCGGTGCTTTTTACATTTGGTAATCAAATCAATCTTCGAAATTTTCCCTAACTTGTGAATACAAACGAACTAGTGCAATAAAATGCAATAAAACATAAAGACCAGATATTTAAGGAATCAGATCCCACTCTTCGTCCCTATCTCTTAGAAGAGTGTTGGCAGAAAGAAGAGAAACTTTACTGGCTTCCAAATCTACGTCCTTATTATTCACCCACAAAACATGGAAGAAGTTCACTGTTGTGAAACCAACTCCAAAAAGAGAAGAAAAGAGATATCAATGCCTAAGAAATAAGCCACTTCGAGTGGGAAACCTCCAATACATTACATGAATGAACAATTCTTAGATGATTCAAATTAAAAAACCTCCTTTCTATATATAGGAGTCCATGGGGCCACAATGTAATCCTAGTGGGGCCACAATGTAATCCTATCCGACCTAACAATAATAATTTAAGGGCACAATAATAACAATATGGGGGTTACAAGGGTACAATAATAACAATAAGGGGTTTACACTAACAACAATAAGGGACTATACTAGTAATATAGGGACCTGACATTCACACTTTGGAAAGATTTAATCAGTGTTTTAATTCCTATTACCAATCTTGCAAGCCTAAGATCTTTAGGAACAGATTGTCCATAATAATTTTTATTATGGATTGTGAGTCTCCAATTACATTCGCCTGTTTGATGCCAGCTTCCTTGAATTTCTTATGGCCTTGAAGCAGTGCCAATGCTTCTGCTTCGGTGTTGGTGTTGTGCCCCAAGCCCAAGCACAACTATGCACAATGTTGCCCTCAATATTCTTAATGACACCTCTCCCCCCTACTTTTTCGAGATTTCCTTTGGCAGCCCCGTCGAAGAATAAAGTATATCTGTACTGCTTATTGATCCAGGCAGAGAAGCCTTTCTCATTGAGTCTCATTTTCCATTCTTTGTTTGTCTTGCTCTACCTTACTACTATAGAGAATTGAAGACCCATCATGTCGCCCCATTCCAAATCCTGAAGGCTTAGGTTTATTCCCTCAAGCTGATCACCCAAGCTTTCTTTCAGCTAGCTTTTGATCTTGGCCATGGTAATCTTAGCATTCTGTGCTTTACCTTTAAAGATTATCTTATTCCTTTCAAGCCATATTTTCCAACAAATAATCTTTGGCAAGGAGAGCCAGGCGACCTTAAAACTATCATTATTTGGGAAGACACCTGGATAACTGTGTAACCAACAAGAAAACAGATTAGCAATGGAGGTGGGGGTTGCGAAATTGTTTCCCCAAGGACTCAGTGCCTCACTCCAGATTTTTGTAGCGAATTTACAGTGCAACATTAAATGACGAGAATTCTCCTCATTTTTGCAGCACAACGAACATCTAAACGACCCATGGAATCTTATTTTATTTAGCTTGTCCTTAGTCAAAATTATGTTGTGGCACATGAGCTAGATGAAGAAATCAATTTTCGGGATGATATTCTGTCACCACAACCCTTTCCAAATCACTGGATTGGGCGGGACATGTGGCAGTTCCTTTAATTTGACGTATCCCTACACCACTGTATAGCTACCAGAATGAGAGCCCTATCCAGGCTTGTCCTACCTCCTTGCGTGGATAGGGGCCTTGCCTCTCAGATGAGAAATCAATGCATCCCAGTTATGCTTCAGATATGACAGAACCTCTAGTTTCTTCCAACATTTCCATTCGCAACCATCCCAGCTCGAAATGTCCCATAGAGAAATCAAACCAGCGTTAGACATCCAAGTTCGTAGCGCATTCAGAGCATGGATATCAGCAAGTGGGGGCTAATTCATTATATTATCATCCAAATTCAAATTTGTTTACCATTGCCTGGTATCCAGAAAGCATGATGTTGGATTTATGGGTTGGCCTGCATGCAGAGTTGAAGAAAATGAGAACCAATTTTTTTGAGGGGTCTATCAAGACTTCATTTCCTTTGCCCACTGAGATATTTCTTCCAGAGGGATTTTTGAGCCCAACCTAGCTTTGTAGCAATGACCCTCCATATGATTTTTTCCACCATAGCGACGTTTTGAGTGTGTAGATCTTTGAAATTCAGTGCTCCTTCCATCAAGAGCTTAGTGACTTTGTCCCAGCGAACAAGAGGCATTCTCTTTTCGTTTTTTCTGCCACCTTTCCAAAAGAATCTTAGAATGAGTTCTTCCATTTTTCTAAGGACGCCGATAGGGGCCAGCAAAACATAAAATTGAAAGATTGGTAAACTGTTAAGGACAACCTTGATTATAACTGTCTTCCCTACAAGGTTGAGCCATGTGAAACCCCAGGCCTGGATTTTGAGTTTAAACTTGTCTAACAGAGGGAGCCAATCTCTACTAGAGGACTTATTTTGGAAGATTGGAAGGCTTAGGTACTTGAAAGAGGTCCAAATGGTGGAGCCAACAAAGCCCAAACACCTAGAGATAGCACTGAGAACGTTGTTAGAAATATTCCAACTTGTTGGAACACCTAATCCTCCATGGGTAGGTGTGGAATACAAAAAGTCACAATGGAGTCCAAGTGACCTTGGAATGTGAAACCAAGAGTCACACCATTGTACTATAAATGTACATCTCTGCATAATGGAAAATATGAGCTACACGTTTATCCTCCATTGTGTTGAGTTTCTTGTTGTGTGTGTGTTTATTCCTTCTCATACACCATGTGGTTGTTTCAACATGGTGTTTAACTTGGTATCAGAGCGGGCGATTGGTAGCCCTGCTCCAAATTGAGTGAGCCATTTGTGTTTATGGCATGTGCATATCTGCAAAAATTCTTGACATTTTTGTAGCACTCAGAGTTTCTGCAGCAGTGTTTTTGCCGCCATTCAGAAGTGTTTTGAAGAGGAGCAGCATTCAAAATCCCAGCATTTAGAAATTGGCAGCATTCAGGCATTGGCTTTGAAGAAAGGCAGCACTGCCCATCTGAAGGTTTTCATTCTCATTTTTCCTGCAATTTCTGCATTTTAAATTCTACAATTTGGAGAGCTACTGAAAACTGTTTAAAATTGAGTTTCTGAAGAAATTTATGGGTTTTTCTGCTGCTGGAAAATATTTTTCTACTGCTGGGCTACTGGAAAGATTTCTGAGTTTTTCACTGAAAGAGATTTTTGAGTTTTCTGCAAATTTCTAATTCTACATTTATCCAATATTCTGCTTCTGGAAGAAAATAAAAAAATACTCTCTCTGTCTTTGCTATTTGAATTCAAATAAATAAATAAATAAATAAAAATAAAAAATAAAAAAATTGCTGAACGAGGCCCACTGGCTGCTCTACTCTGCACCCACCCAAACGCTTACATCGAATCCCCTCTCCTACCCAGCTATATCCTAAGCTACATCCCCTCTCCCCATGGATTTCAATGCACACTCTCTCCTAACCTACATTCCCATTGTGCCTGCGCCTCACCCTTTCCCACCTACCTATCTCTCACGACCTCACGCGCTCCCTATCCACCCACACTCCGCCTTACGACCCTCCTTATCACTCCAACACTCCACTAGAACACTCCTCGCCTTGCACCCTTATCGCTCCCACTCTATACCCCTCACATATCTCTCGGTCATACTCCGACACCTACGCTCCTTCTCCCTAACGCCGAGCCCCCTCTCCTGCACAATTGCTCTCATTCTCAAACGTCAACCCCTCCTTACTTCTACGCCCTCTCTGCAATACCCTGACCCCCTCTCCTCTCAACCCACTCCCTACCTCACGGCCCCTTATTGAAAACTTCTCAATGCTCACACAACACGGCACAGCCGTCCCCCATTAGCATAATTTCCGATTTTCATCCCTTATCACTTCAATTCCCACCATTTAATATCCATCTCCCCGCCATATCCCTAAAATTTCATTTTTATTTTAAAATTTTTTTAAATACCGCCCATTCAAAATTCGGCCTCTTTTCAAATTCGATTTTTAAAATTTATTTTAAAAATCAGCTGCCTTAAAGGCCTCTTGCACAAGTGTTTTTGCTGCACATTCAAATATTTTTTTGCAGAGATATTGACATTGTATTGCTTCTTCATAGTTTCAATCAGTACTTGAGTTGTTGAAATTTTTTTTTGATTTCCCTCCTTCATTTGAGGAGCAGATTTTGTACTTTGATATTTCGATAGTTGGAATTCTTTGCAGTCATTTGTACTTGTTGAATCACATTGTAAACGGGTGCATTTTCGGTTGAAGCCGACACCCTTTCATTTTTTGAGCCTAAGTTGTTGAAATGGCTAAAATAAATGAGGCATTAGTGTTCTTGAATAACCTCATTCATTCAAATGTTGATTACATGATAAAAATGAGCAAGAATGCTCTTTGTAACATTCAAAGTTGTTTGCTAGATGCACAAGAGAAGATTGAGTTTTTGCAGTTGGAATCTTAGCTTCAGCAAGACGAACTTCAACAAAAGAGTCACCATTCTGAACCTGTTTCTGTTCAGAACATTGAGAAAGACTCCCATCATCAGCAAGTCAGTAAATTTGCAGTTGATTCCCATTCAGTTCCTTGCACTAGAGAAAATTTACATGCAGATGCAACAGCTCAGCCTACACTTCTCAAGCCCATCATAAAACCTTGGGAAGAGCTTGTCCACAACAAGCACAGAACTGGTCTTGGATATGACAAGGATGTGTCCTTTCATATTCCAGACTACAAAAATCCCATCATATTTCAGAGTGCTGGATTCATGTATGATAGTTCACCTGCAGCTGTTCCAGATCCTGCTCCACTTCCACAACAACAACAATAGATTGTAAAATGCCAACACTGTGATCGAGTTGGCCATATGAAAGATCACTATTTTGATCTTCACCCATGCAAGAATTGTGGTCGGCACACCCATTCTTCACACAAATGCTTCAGAAACAAGCCTCCTCCAAGAACAAAGATTCATCTTGGATGGATCGCCTCTTGGCAATGGACATCAGCAGCCAAGAATATGTTTAAGTCACATGTCAGAACTTGTTCTAGAATATTGAACAAACTTGCAGTTGAATTTTCACCATCATCTCCCCTTGTACCTGACAGGGGGGAAAATGGTGGTCATGTGCGAAGCTGTGCTTGATGATCAAGCGGCTTTGCTCCACAATCTCTCATTCCATGTTCAGAGTTGTAGCCAGAGACACAACAGTTCAAGCGAGCCTGAGCCACAATTCGTCATTCCAGATTCAGAGATGTAGCCAGAGACACGGATGCCCATGAGCATGCCTTTGGTTGGTGGACAACCTTAAACCACCATCTTTGGTTGATGGACAACCTAAAACCATCATAGGTAGTAGACCTCCCTTCTTTTAGGTCGAAGGTCTCCCTTTCATATATGAGGAACATTTCCTCTAGCAGAAGCCTTCAGCTTCTTGCCAGCTTTGGTTGAGTTCCAGGAATTGCTTCAAAGCATACCAGAGTTTTTGGTACTCCTAAAACCATCATAGGTAGAAGACCTCCCTTCTTTCAGGTTGAAGGTCTCCCTTTTTTATGAGGGATAATTCCTCTAGCATATGCTTTTAGCTTCTTGCCAGTTTTGGAAGAGTTCCGAGAACTGCAACATGTATTGCGTTCCAGTGTTGGTGGTCATCCTTAGACCACCTCTTTTTTCCAACATTTCAGAAAGTTGATTCAGCCCAAGTGATGCAATGTATACTTTGCAGATTTGTATTACAACTCTTTTCTTGGACTCACACATACCCCTTCGGATTAAGGGGGGATGTTGGAACACCTAATCCTCCATGGGTAGGTGTGGAATACAAAAAGTCACAATGGAGTCCAAGTGACCTTGGAATGTGAAACCAAGAGTCACACCATTGTACAATCAATGTACATCTTTGTATAATGGAAAATATGAGCTACACATTTATCCTCCATTGTGTTGAGTTTCTTGTTGTGTGTGTGTTTATTCCTTCTCATACACCATGCGGTTGTTTCAACATGGTGTTTAACACAAATATATATATGGAATTTCCCCTTATTTAATTTTCTTCCCGTCATATCATAGTAGTCATCCAGAACTTCTTTAAACCTTGTAGCAAAATGCACTGAGGCTGCGCCCAACAACAGAGAATCGTCGGCAACTAAAGCATGATTAACATTCTTAACTCCTCTGGCAATGTTAGGGCCCAGGATCTCTTAGTCCAATTGCTTGCTTTCAAAATAGAAACTTAGAACAGAGGCTTGAAGAAAAAATAGGAGAGGGGAAAGTGGACACGCCTGCCAAATTTCTCTTATAGATTTAAAGAATTTCGTTGCTCGCCCATTCACCAGGGGGGCGATCCAAGGCTCAGAAATACAAGCACGAGTCCAATTGATGAAATCAAGCCCAAAACCAAACTTATACAACACATCAAAAAGAAATTTGTGTCTAACATGATTGAAAGCATTAGCTAGGTCCAGTTTTACCACCATTCCCTTTTATTTTTGTGGAAAGCTTGAGTGAATTGCCTCCTGCATGAGGGTAAAGTTATCCACAATTTTCCTCCCATGAACAAAACCTCCTTGGTTCTCCGGGATAATATTAGGGAGTATACCTCAATCTGTTTGATATCACCTTGGTTATCAACTTGTAGCCAATATTGCATAGAGAAATAGGTTGAAATCTGTTAAAAGAACTCACTCCCTTTTCCTACAGAATAAGGGCAAGAAAGGCTCAGTTCGTGCTGCTCACAAATTTCTGACAGGCTTGGGACTTCAAGACCATCTTTTGTAGGTCATTTTTCAGTATTTTCCAACAATATTGGAGGAATCTAGCAGTGAAGCCATCCAGACCAGGGGCTTTTTCTGGCTCGATAGCAAAGAGAGCAGCCTTTATTTCCTTTCTAGTGACCTTCGCTTCTAGCTACTGATTCATCCTAAAAGTTATCTTGGAAGGAAGCACATCCAGAAACATAGAATTATGATCCAACACACCTTCCTCACTGTATATATTTTTGAAATGAGTGAAGGTTACCCTTTTAATGCTCTTGAAGTCATTGTGAGTTATGAAGTCTTCCTTAATTTTTGAGATGGAGTTGAAGCTTCTTCTCGCTCAGGATTGTTTATGGAAGAAAGAAGTGTTTCTTTCTCCCACTTTTAGCCAAAGACTATGAGACTTTTGTCTCCAAAATTATTCCTCCAACAGACAGGCATTATGAAATTTCTATTGTAAATCTGCCTCCTTGTCAAGAGCGTCTTTTGCGATTTCTGCATCTTCCATTTGCAAGTGGTGGTGCTCTAGAATATCTTGGGCATGATTTATTACAACCGCTAGGTTAGGGAGAGTTTTGGCCCAAATTTTCAAGACAAATTTCACTCTTCTAAGATTATCCTCCCATACAAAGAAAGGTGAACCCTTGACAGGCATCCTCCAACTTTTCGTTACCTTGTCCATGAAGTCCGGATTCTTTACCCATAAAGGGCTAAATCTAAATGGAATAGAGCCTAAATATTTTTGAGTCGACCTTTCTAGTTTAACAGGTTTATGATTCAAAGCACTGCAAGGAAGGATAAACATTCGAGCCTCTAGTCCTAATAGGAGAAAAGAGCTTAGAAGAAGAAACTTATCTTTGCAACAATATGCCTAGGATTGACTCTTTTATTTGACCAAGTATGCTTACCGTTTAAGGGCTTGATGTCGAGTAGGTCCCAATCCTGGATGAGGTCCTCTACCCATTCCCTTGCTAGATCCCTAACGATTCTTCCTCCTCACTTCTCAAACAGAAGAAAGGTAAGGTTGAGATCACTAGCAATGATGGTGTTTTCCAGATTCTTTGTATTTGAAAGGCTTGTGATTGAGTCCCAGCAGCCCTTCTTCACCCCTGCGTTTACTGTGGCATACACATTAAAGAAGCTGGAAGCCTCCTTAGTGTCCCGATGCTGGAGCTTCAAGAATAGCTAGTGAATATTTTGGATCTCAGCGACCAACGTGTACTTGTTTGTATTCAAAAAAATGCCCAGACTGCCGGAGGCTCCTCAAGCTGAGACGACCTGTCCTCCCCCTTTGTTCCAAAATTGCTTACTTGTTTGTAGGAAGTCTTTATCCTCCATTTTTGTCTCCTTAATTAGAAGGATATATCGGGCTTCTATCCTTCTCAGGCTTCCTATGGCTTCTTCTTTCATTTTGCTCCCCATTCCTCTGCAATTCCAGGAGACAACCTTCATCACTTACTTTTTTGAGTGTGATGAGCTCCCTTGGAGCCCTGTCCTTTATTTATTGTCATCTTCAGAATTCTTGCCAATATCTTTTCAAGATTTGGTTGGCTTCCCTGGAGATTATCTTTGTAAGTTTCTTGCTCTCTCTTTTCCAAGGTAGGCATTTGTCCTCTTATCAATCTTCTAGCTGAAATTTGTGATTCCCCTATCTCTCCTTCATCCTATGATTCTTCTGACTCTTGTTCTTCCTCTTCAGCTTCTGCATGTTTCTCCTTAGTTCTTTTTGGGGCGCTTTCTCCTTGCCTCGAGTCTGAGGGTGTCCCTTTCTCCTGGGTCACTTTATTTTGCATTTTGACCTCTTGGACTTCCAATGAAGCTAAGAATAAGGGCCCAAAATTGTTCTCTTGGCCCTTCGAGGGAGGATCTTGCTGATCAGGAGGCAGCTAAGGGCCTTTACCTTTTGGAGCCCCAGAGGGGTTTGGGGTATTATGGGTATTCTTTGATCTCTTAACCTAATTCCAGCCCTTCTCCTTTCATTTCTCTGCCTCTCAATTTCTCGGGCATCCCCTAGCAAACTGACCGTATTCGTGGCAAGTTCCACACTTGAAGGGACGCTACTCATAATCTAATTTTTGTACATGAGACTAGCTGTCGACATTGATTTTTATTGCCTTCGGTAGTCCCACCTCTAGATATACCTTGACACATATTCGAGCATAGTCATATTGATCCTTGTTGTTTTCCTGGTCTACGAATTTTCCTAGTGTGTTTCCTATCTGCTTCAGAGATTCCCAATTCCAGCAATGCACTGGGAAATTCGGAAACCTTACCCACACAGGAACAATTTTCAAAACGTCCACTTGTTGAGATACAGACCCTAAGGTCCAATAAAGTAAGGCCCATTCCTAAAAATCAGATCTTTGCCCTCTTTTGAAATGAATTCGAATAGGAAGTAGCCTCTCCCCAAGAAGTACAAGGTTACGTTGTTCTTGATCAACGACCTCCAGTTTTTAACAACCCATGCCTCTGTTGTTTTGGAAGAGGGCCAAAGTACTGTAAACTATCCCACTACAGCCTAATCCACTAGATACAAGGCAACCTGAATCAGTCCCTCTCATGGAAGTGAAATTTCTGGAATGTCATCCAGCTTCTTCACGAACTTGGTGACTTCCAATTTCTTCTTTTTTGGAAGTGTAGCCAACAACATTTTGAAAGCTTCATCTGTAGACGGAGGAGGTGGGGTAGGAGGGGCCTGGGGTGAACCCAAATCCTCCATGGTTGTGAGGGGGGAAACCCTTGCAGCAGTCGGCGCCCGTAGGCTCACAGGCGTTCAGCAATAACGAAATTGTTTTTCCAATGCACTGTGTTTTATTTTTTTAATTATGTTCCATAATATTATTTTGAGGTCCAAATGTTTTATGGTGTTTTAATTTATTTTATTGTTTTTTTTTTTATATTTCATTTATGTCTAACTTATAATTTTAAAATAAAATTAGTGATTACAAATATATTTATTAATTTTTAAGATTTTATTGATCATGTTTTCTATTATCATGTTTAAAAAATTATTTAAAATTTAAAATAATTGATTACTGAAACCATAGTACATAGATTTTATATTATTCTATTTTTAGAATCTATGTGCACTATTTTATTTATGACATTGATTACAAATATGTTCATTAGGGAATACATTGGCATGAATGTTAGGATATGATTCCAAGTAGTGTACATGTATTTATGTTGGACAAGGCTTTAATTAATTTTCATCACCTATAGAAGCTTGGGCATCAATCCTACTACCATGAGCTATAGATACATCAAAGCAAGTTGCAGGTAAGCCACTTGTAATGTCATTAACCTAATTGATTATTGTGTAGTTATGCCTCTCTTTTCTAGTGCTTTCTCAAGCTATCTACCCATAAAAATATCTATTATGTAAGTAAGGATGCCTTATTGACCTTACCAAGGCATATCCTATTATCTAAAATGACCAAAATGAATTTTCAATGAATACAATGACCATGTTAAGTGTTGAATCGAACTACGCAGGCTTCGGTGAGATATGGCTTCTTTAATACAAGAAGAGGGGATATAAGCCAATGAAATCACCATGAACCATTAGAGTAACAATTTGGACTTAATGGTAGGTGAGGATTATGGAGTTAATGATGAGGATGATGGTGACCTATTGATACATCATGGTGTTGAAGTTTTTGATGTATCAATAGGTGGAAATTCTTAATTGTACCTAAGAAGATGATGAACATGATGCTACAATGAACACAAGGGCCACACTAAATGTTAAATCCTAATACCTAATGAGATATGCATGATTTAGTGAGATATGGATTTTTTATTTTAAGATAATGGAAAATATAGGCCAATGAAATGACCATGAATAATAATAGTAATACTTTGGAGTTGATGGTAGGTGAGGATGATGAAGTTGCTAGTAGCTGAACTTAGAGACATTATGATGTGGTAGTTTTTGATTTTTCAATGGGTGGAAGTTCCTAATCAAATGAAAATAAATGAATAAAATTAAAGAGAGAACCTCACTTTAAAACAATTCATTTGATGTAATTAAGATATAATCAATCAATATGTGTTTTAGTGATGAATGGTTTTCCATCTCATGTATAAGGTAAGTGACTATGGAATTTCACTGAGAAAGGTTCTAGGAATGATATGCTTGTGGTTTTACAAATATATTGTCATCCAATACCATCTCCATGCAATCCTTCCATTTGGTGAATTAGAGCTTCCTTACAAGGGATACTCTAGCCTCAACCCATTGAGGGTCATCTTCTCAGCTCTAAAGAGATCCCACTACACTGAAATTAAAAATCGAACCTCCTGAGAAGAACCTTTGAAATTCATTCTGTAACATGAATCATTCTCTGATACCATGTCGAAATTATGATGTATATTTTCAACTGCTTATGAATTTTTAATCAAAATCACAAGATACAAACCAACTCTTCCTCTTCACAGAAATCAATTCACAATTTAGAACATCAATCACAAACACGCGATGAGAAATAATACACATGTACACAATATTTTTTCATGGAAAAGCAATCTACTGAAAACCGCAATGCCTACTCGCATTAATCTGATGAATATATATGAATTATATTTCCATAGTTGGAATTCTTTGCAGTCATTTGTATTTGTTGAATCACATTGTAAACGGGTGCATTTCCGGTTGAAGCCGACACCCTTTCATTTTTTGAGCCTAAGTTGTTGAAATGGCTAAAATAAATGAGGCATTAGTGTTCTTGAATAACCTCATTCATTAAAATGTTGATGACATGATAAAAATGAGCAAGAATTCTCTTTGTAACATTCAAAGTTGTTTGCTAGATGCACAAGAGAAGATTGAGTTTTTGCAGTTGGAATCTTAGCTTCAGCAAGACGAACTTCAGCAAAAGAGTCACCATTCTGAACCTATTTCTGTTCAGAACATTGAGAAAGACTCCCATCATCAGCAAGTCAGTAAAGTTGCAGTTGATTCCCATTCAGTTCCTTGCACTAGAGCAAATTTACATGCAGATGCAGCAGCTCAGCCTACACTTCTCAAGCCCATCATCAAACCTTGGGAAGAGCTTGTCCACAACAAGCACAGAACTGGTCTTGGATATGACAAGGATGTGTCCTTTCATATTCCAGACTACAAAAATCCCATCATATTTCAGAGTGCTGGATTCATGTATGATAGTTCACCTGCAGCTGTTCCAGATCCTGCTCCACTTCCACAACAACATCAGATTGTAAAATGCCAACACTGTGATCGAGTTGGCCATATGAAAGATCATTGTTTTGATCTTCATCCATGCAAGCACTATGGTCTACACACTCATTCTTCAGACAGATGCTTCAGACACAAGCCTCCTGCAAGAACAAAGATTCATCCTGGATGGATCGCTTCTTGGCAATGGGCATCAGTAGCGAAGAAGATGTTTAAGTCACATGTCAGAACATGTTCACGAATATTGAGCAAACTTGCAGTTGAGTTTTCGCCATCATCTCACCTTGTCCCTGACACAGGGGAAAATGGTGGTCATGTACAAGCTTCGACGATGAATCAAGCGAGCCTGAGCCACAATCTCTCATCCCATGTTCAGAGTTGTAGCCAGAAGTTCAAGAGAGCCTGAGCCGCAATTCGTCATTCCAGATTCAAAGATGTAGCCAGAGACACGGATGCCCATGAGCATGCCTTTGGTTGGTGGAAAACCTTAAACCACCATCTTTGGTTGATGGACAACGTAAAACCATCATAGGTAGTAGACCTCCCTTCTTTTAGGTCGAAGGTCTCCCTTTCATATATGAGGAGCATTTCCTCTAACAGAAGCCTTCAGCTTCTTGCCAGCTTTGGTTGAGTTCCAGGAATTGCTTCAAAGCATTCCAGAGTTGTTGGTAATCCTAAAACCATCATAGGTAGTAGACCTCCCTTCTTTCAGGTTGAAGGTCTCCCTTTTTTATGAGGGACAATTCCTCTAGCAGAAGCTTTTAGCTTCTTGCCAGTTTTGGAAGAGTTCCAAGAACTGCAACATGTATTGCGTTCCAGTGTTGGTGGTCATCCTTAGACCACCTCTTTTTTCCAACATTTCAGAAAGTTGATTCAGCCCAAGTGCTGCCATGTATAGTTTGCAGATTTGTATTACAACTCTTTTCTTGGACTCACACATACCCCTTAGGATTAAGGGGGGATGTTGGAACACCTAATCCTCCATGGGTAGGTGTAGAATACAAAAAGTCAGAATGGAGTCCAAGTGACCTTGGAATGTGAAACCAAGAGTCACACCATTGTACAATCAATGTACATCTTTGTATAATGGAAAATATGAGCTATGCATTTATCCTCCATTGTGTTGAGTTTCTTATTGTGTGTGTGTTTATTCCTTCTCATACACCATGTGGTTGTTTCAACATGGTGTTTAACACAAATATATATATGGAATTTCCCCTTATTTAATTTTCTTCTCGTCGTATCATAGTAGTCATCCAGAACTTCTTTAAACCTTGTAGCAGAATGCACTGAGGCTGCGCCCAACAACAGAGAATCGTCGGCAACCAAAGCATGATTAACATTCTTAACTCCTCTGGCAATGTTAAGGCCCAGGATCTCTTAGTCCAATTTCTTGTTTTAAAAATAGAAACTTAGAACAGAGGCTTGAAGAAAAAATAGGAGAGGGGAAAGAGAACACCCCTGCCAAATTTCTCTTATAGATTTAAAGAATTTAATTGCTCGCCCATTCACCAGGGGGGCGATCCAAGGCTCGGAAATACAAGCACGAGTCCAATTGATGAACTCAAGCCCAAAACCAAACTTATACAACACATCAAAAAGAAATTTGTGTCTAACATGATTGAAAGCATTAGCTAGGTCCAGTTTGACCAACATTCCCTTTTATTTTCATTGAAAGCTTGAGTGAATTTCCTCCTGCATGAGGGTAAAGTTATCCACAATTTTCCTGCCATGAAAAAAACCTCCTTTGTTCTCCGGGATAATATTAGGGAGTATACCTCAATCTGTTTGATATCACCTTGGTTATCAACTTGTAGCCAATATTGCATAGAGAAATAGGTTGAAATCTGTTAAAAGAACTCACTCCCTTTTCCTACAGAATAAGGGCAAGAAAGGCTCAGTTCGTGCTGCTCACAAATTTCTGACAGGCTTGGGACTTTAAGACCATCTTTTGTAGGTCATTTTTCAGTATTTTCCAACAATATTGGAGGAATCTAGCAATGAAGCCATCCAGACCAGGGCCTTTTTCTGGATCCATACCAAAGAGAGCAGCCTTTATTTCCTTTCTAGTGACCTTCGCTTCTAGCTACTGATTCATCCTAGAAGTTATCTTGGAAGGAAGCACATCCAGAAACTTAGAATTATGATCCAACACACCTTCCTCACTGTATAGGTTTTTGAAATGAGTGAAGGCTACCCTTTTAATGCTCTTGAAGTCATTGTGAGTTATGAAGTATTCCTTAATTTTTGAGATGGAGTTGAAGCTTCTTCTCGCTCAGGATTGTTTATGGAAGAAAGAAGTGTTTCTGTCTCCCACTTTTAGCCAAAGACTATGATACTTTTGTCTCCAAAATTATTCCTCCAACAGACAGGCCTTATGAAATTTCTATTGTAAATCTGCCTCCCTGTCAAGAGCTTCTTTTGCGATTTCTGAATCTTCCATTTGCAAGTGGTGGTGCTCTAGAATATCTTGGGCATGATTTATTACAACCGCTGGGTTAGGGAGAGTTTTGGCCCAAATTTTCCAGACAAATTTCACTCTTCTAAGATTCTCCTCCCATACAAAGAAAGGTGAACCCTTGACAGGCATCCTCCAACTTTTCGTTACCTTGTCCATGAAGTCCGGATTCTTTACCCATAAAGGGATAAATCTAAATGGAATAGGGCCTAAATATTTTTGAGTCAACCTTTCTAGTTTAACAGGTTTATGATTCAAAGCACTGCAAGGAAGGATAAACATTCGAGCCTCTAGTCCTAATAGGAGAAAAGAGCTTTGAAGAAGAAACTTATCTTTGCAACAATATGCCTAGGATTGACTCTTTTATTTGAAAAAGTATGCTTACCATTTAAGGGCTTGATGTCGAGTAGGTCCCAATCCTGGATGAGGTCCTCCACCCATTCCCTTGCCAGATCCCTAACGATTCTTCCTCCTCGCTTCTCAAACTGAAGAAAGGTAAGGTTGAGATCACTAGCAATGATGGTGTTTTCCAGATTCTTTGTATTTGAAAGGCTTGTGATTGAGTCCCAGCAGCCCTTCTTCACCCCTGTGTTTACTGTGGCATACACATTAAGGAAGCTGGAAGCCTCCTTAGTGTCCCGATGCTGGACCTTCAAGAATAGCTAGTGAATATTTTGGATCTCAGCGACCAACGTGTACTTGCTTGTATTCCAAAAAATGCCTAGACTGCCGGAGGCTCCTCAAGCTGAGATGACCTGTCCTCCCCCTTTGTTCCAAAATTGCTTACTTGTTTGTAGGAAGTCTTTATCCTCCATTTTTGTCTCCTTAAGTAGAAGGATATATCGGGCTTCTATCCTTCTCAGGCTTCTTATGGCTTCTTCTTTCATTTTGCTCCCCATTCCTCTGCAATTCCAGGAGACAACCTTCATCACTTACTTTTTTGAGTGTGATGAGCTCCCTTGGAGCCCTGTCCTTTATTTATTGTCATCTTCAGAGTTCTTTCCAATATATTTTCAAGATTTGGTTGGCTTCCCTGGAGATTATCTTTGTAAGTTTCTTGCTCTCTCTTTTCCAAGGTAGGCATTTGTCCTCTTATCAATCTTCTAGCTGAAATTTGTGATTCCCCTATCTCTCCTTCATCCTATGATTCTTCTGACTCTTGTTCTTCCTCTTCATCTTCTGCATGTTTCTCCTTAGTTCTTTTTGAGGCGCTTTCTCCTTGCCTCGAGTCTGAGGGTGTCCCTTTCTCCTGGGTCACTTTATTTTGCATTTTGACCTCTTGGACTTCCAATGAAGCTGAGCATAAGAGCCAAAAATTGTTCTCTTGGCCCTTCGAGGGAGGATCTTGCTGATCAGGAGGCAGCTAAGGGCCTTTACCTTTTGGAGCCCCAGAGGGGTTTGGGGTCTTATGGGTATTCTTTGATCTCTTAACCTACTTCCAGCCCTTCCCCTTTCATTTCTCTGCCTCTCAATTTCTCGGGCATCCCCTAGCAAACTGACCGTATTCGTGGCAAGTTCCACACTTGAAGGGACACTACTCATAATCTAATTTTTGTACATGAGACTAGCTGTCGACATTGATTTTTATTGCCTTCGGTAGTCCCACCTCTAGATATACCTTGACACATATTCAAGCATAGTCATATTGATCCTTGTTGTTTTCCTGGTCTACGAATTTTCCTAGTGTGTTGCCTATCTGCTTCAGAGATTCCCAATTCCAGCAATGCACTGGGAAATTCGGAAACCTTACCCACACAGGAACAGTTTTCAAAGCGTCCACTTGTTGAGATACAGACCCTAAGGTCAAATAAAGTGAGGCCCATTCCTAAAAATTAGATCTTTGCCCTCTTTTGAAATGAATTCGAATAGGAAGTAGCCTCTCCCTAAGAAGTACAAGGTTACATTGTTCTTGATCAACGACCTCTAGTTTTTAACAACCCATGCCTCTGTTGTTTTGGAAGAGGGCCAAAGTACTGTAAACTATCCCACTACGGCCTGATCCACTAGAGACAAGGCAACCTGAATCGGTCCCTCTCATGGAAGTGAAATTTCTGGAATGTCATCCAGCTTCTTCACGAACTTGGTGACTTCCAATTTCTTCTTTTTTGGAAGTGTAGCCAACAACGTTTTGAAAGCTTCATCTGTAGACGGAGGAGGTGGGGTAGGAGGGGCCTGGGGTGAACCCAAATCTTCCATGCTTGTGAGGGGGGAAACCCTTGCAACAGTCGGCGCCCGTAGGCTCACAGGCGTTCAGCAATAACGAAATTGTTTTTCCAATGCACTGTGTTTTATTTTTTTAATTATGTTCCATAATATTATTTTGAGGTCCAAATGTTTTATGGTGTTTTAATTTATTTTATTGTTTTTTTTTTATATTTCATTTATGTCTAACTTATAATTTTAAAATAAAATTAGTGATTAAAAATATTTTTATTAATTTTTAAGATTTTATTGATCATGTTTAAAAAATTATTTAAAATTTAAAATAATTGATTACTGAAACCATAGTACATAGATTTTATATTATTCTATTTTTAGAATCTATGTGCATTATTTTCTTTATGACATTGATAACAAATATGTTCATTAGGGAATACATTGGCGTGAATGTTAGGATATGATTCTAAGTAGTGTACATGTATTTATGTTGGACAAGGCATTAATTAATTTTCATCACCTATAGAAGCTTGGGCATCAATCCTACTACCATGAGCTATAGATACATCAAAGAAAGTTGCAAGTAAGCTTCTTGTAATGTCATTAACCTAATTGATTATTGTGTAGTTATGCCTCTCTTTTCTAGTGCTTTCTCAAGCTATCTACCCATAAAAATATCTATTATGTAAGTAAGGATGCCTTATTGACCTTACCAAGGCATATCCTATTATCTAAAATGACCAAAATGAATTTTCAATGAATACAATGACCATGTTAAGTGTTGAATCGAATTACGCAGGCTTCGGTTAGATATGGCTTCTTTAATTCAAGAAGAGGGGATATAAGCCAATTAAATCACCATGAACAATTAGAGTAACAATTTGGACTTAATGGTAGGTGAGGATTATGGAGTTAATGATGAGGATGGTGGTGACCTATTGATACATCATGGTGTTGAAGTTTTTGATGTATCAATAGGTGGAAATTCTTAATTGTACCTAAGAAGATGATGAACATGATGCTACAATTAACACAAGGGCCACACTAAATGTTAAATCCTAATACCTAATGAGATATGCATGATTTAGTGAGATATGGATTTTTTATTTTAAGATAATGGAAAATATAGGCCAATGAAATGACCATGAATAATAATAGTAATACTTTGGAGTTGATGGTAGGTGAGGATGATGAAGTTGCTAGTAGCTGAACTTAGAGACATTATGATGTGGTAGTTTTTGATTTGTCAATGGGTGGAAGTTCCTAATCAAATGAAAATAAATGAATAAAATTAAAGAGAGAACCTCACTTTAAAACAATTCATTTGATGTAATTAAGATATAATCAATCAATATGTGTTTTAGTGATGAATGGTTTTCCATCTCATGTATAAGGTAAGTGACTATGGAATTTCACTGAGAAAGGTTCTAGGAATGATATGCTTGTGGTTTTACAAATATATTGTCATCCAATACCATCTCCATGCAATCCTTCCATTTGATGAATTAGAGCTTCCTTACAAGGGATACTCTAGCCTCAACCCATTGAGGGTCATCTTCTCTGCTCTGAAGAGATCCCACTACACTGAAATTAAAAATCGAACCTCCTGAGAAGAACCTTTGAAATTCATTCTGTAACATGAATCATTCTCTGATACCATGTAGAAATTATGATGTATATTTTCAACTGCTTATGAATTTTTAATCAAAATCACAAGATACAAACCAACTCTTCCTCTTCACAGAAATCAATTCACAATTTAGAACATCAATCACAAACATGCAATGAGAAATAATACACATGTACACAATATTTTTTCATGGAAAAGCAATCTACTGAAAACCGCAATGCCTACTTGCATTAATCTGATGAATATATATGAATTACAATTTCTTTGCTCAACTGAGCACAACTTGCAACTGAATAACCTATCTCTTTTCTCATTGAGAATCTCTGACCTAGACTTAGTCAATTTTTTCTTTTGCATGAACCCCTATTTATTTTCAGAATTCCTTGAGAAATTAGGCCCCTCTTATTGATGAAATTCCTCAAATTGATTGTTAAATTCCCAAGGTTGATCACCTCACTACAAAAAAACCTATACACTCAAGATTAGTCTACAATTGATGTTACACTGCCTTGGAATCTCCACCAAGCCCGGGGAACTCGAATTCTCCACATGCACTAGCTATTTTGGGTTGATTGAATAGTTATCTAGATGACCACTGAGTTTGACTAAAATCCCACTCCACAACTGACCTTCCACAATTTCATCCAACAATTATAACTATTTTAAATGAAAACAACTTGAAATAACTGACTTTGATTGCTACAAATTAGCAATCACATATGCTTAAAAAAACTCTAACTCCTCTAACTCGAATTTACTAAGCTAACTAAGTGACAAGAGCCATGTCACACAAGTTAGCTACATCCAAATTGTCTTTTAATGTGGAAATTCTATTTTTCTCAATTTAACCAAGGCAAAATGAAATTGAGAATTTCTTTCTACTTTTTTCAACATGATACACCATTATGTTGAGGAGTATATTGCACTGTAAAGTGCTGCTAAATTCCATGGGTCTTGCAGTGATTGTTGAATTCCCATGATGTGTATTCCCCCAATTTATGTAACATAAGGACCTTGACATATTTTCCTATTTGGTTCTCAACCATATTTCTAAATTGCTTAAAATATTCAAAGACATAATTTTTTATTTTGATAAAGTAGACCCTTGACCCTTGATTTCATGAGTTCTAACATCCTCCATATAGATGTGAGTACCATTATTTTTCATGTCATATGAATTGAAGTAGCAGAGTCAGTATACCATGCATTAACATCATCAATTTCAGATGATAAAGAAGCATCTGAAACAAATTATTTTATATTTTAGAGATTATCACAAACTGATGTCTCCTGATCAACAAATTTCCTGAATACCCTCTATGATTGCACTCAACAAATTTATTTTTATTGCAATCTTTAGCAGAGTGTCGAGGCTTACCACAATAGAAGTATCTATCCTTCTTCTTCATATAGGTATTTTTCCTTGGTGGTGTTGGGCCTTGATGTGGTTGCGATTGTGAGTTTCCTGCTTTGTTCTTGTCACATGGATATTGTTTGTATGGTTACATCCCTTTGGATACCAATGCTAAATCAGAACTTTGAGATATGTCGCTAAGATTATTTCTTCTTTCTTCTTCTTTCAGGAGAATACTCGTTAATTCATCAAAGTTAGGATCCTTTTCCCTAGTTGCAAGTGCAGTGATGAACATTTGATAATCATCCAACATCTCATTACTGTAATTATTACTAGATCATTGTTATAAATATTTTCAGCAATAACACTAAGCTTATCACATTTTTTATTTATTTTTATTTTAGAAAGAAAATTACGAATGTTTTCATTTACCTCCATCGTAATTGAAAAAAACTTCTTCCTTAAAAATCACACTTGATTACCATTGGAAGTTTCATATAACCTTTTAAGTGTTTCCCATATTACTTAAGATATATCAAAATCCATGATGTGTGGTATAATGTTTTCCTTTCTAGACATTCCCAGGAGTAACTTGCTCTTGGTCTCTCTACATTCCCAATCTTGAACTTGAGTAACTTGAGTTTTTGATGTTGCTTGTTTTGTTTTAGCTCCTAATATTATTCTCCAAACATTATACTCTTCCTTTATTGTTTGCAACATAAATTTTAAATTTGTGTAATCCTGTCCTTATAACTTTGTGGACTCATTTAAATATGAATCCTCTAATAAATATTCCTTTTTTAAATAAAAAATCATCAAATATCCCTAATTAAACAAATAGATTAAAACCATATCTCTTTAATTCTTTTAAATACAAGCAGATCATATGATTCCTCAAGTGCTTCGCAAAGTCATCCCACATATAACAACGCTAATCCATTTACAACCACAAATGATGCACCCTCTATAGTGTGTACCATTAGGAAATTTACCTCATTTTTTTAATATATAAATAAACTATTGTGGTTGCTTTTTTTGCTGGTTTATTCATAAATAAAAATTACTCCAAAAAAAGAAAACAACACATCCCATTTTCTTATTTTTACCCCACTGAACCATTTAGACTCAAATCCCATTCGATAGGAGCATCCATAGCAGAGTAGAACTATTAATTAGCAGGTGAAAAAATAGGTAGACTTTATTTAACAAAAAACAACACAGTCCATAGTCGAGCAAAAATATTAATCAGTAGGGGAGTCGTTATTTAGTTGAAAACAAACCTCAGGCTTTTGTAGTAGAGAGACAAACCCTCGGCTTACCACAAAAACCAAACACAGATCCCTACATAACAGAATATCCAACCAGTTTTTTTTTCGAATCTGATTTGATCTACGAAAAAACACTACCTAGTAATGGTTCATCCATAGCCTGATTCAACGACTTCCGTACTAGTCAGAAGAACTGATCTTGGTCTTGGCATTTATGTTGAAATTTACAATGGAAATATCTGATACCATGTTGGCCCTTGGGAATTCTGGTATGCTCTAATGCTATCGAAAACATACACAAAAATAGAGAAGCAATATATGTGGAAATAAAAATCACACACAGACAGACAGAGTGAGAACACAGGAGAGGAAGAAACTTCAGTTTTTCATTCAAATCTTCTCTAGAAAACATATGAAATTACATTTCTTTAATAAAAAATGGCCACAACCTATAATTTTAATGCAATTCAATGCTAGAGAAGATATAAATCCATAGAATCTTCCTTCTGCTGTGAAAGCCCAATTCTTCTGTTTCTACACAAAATTGCGTTCAAAACACAAAATGATCTTGAAATTTTATGGGTTTCATCTTTGAAACCACATCTCATCCGCACCCTTCATCACAAATTTCATTTTGGCGATCTTAACATTTAACTAGCGTAATAAGGGAAAAACTTAAATCCTTGAGGTTGCAATGTGTGATGGCACGACCGCATGGCAACTTAAATAACTTGTGGGCACTTAAAAGGTAAGTCAAAAGAAATGCGAAGTGAAAAATGTGGGCAGCAGAAAAGGTAAGTTCGAAAATGTGCGAAATGCGAAATCAAATTTTTGCGATGTGCAATGATGATGTCGCATCACAACATCGCAAGGTTTGGTGTGGGGCTTTCAAAGGTAAATGGTAAAATGTGTGAATTTCAGTATGCGGGTACTTAAAAAATGAGGAGTGTGAAAAGAGAAAAGGTAGGGAATAATGAAATAACAAAGGTTTGTGGGTGGATTGGTAATGTGGTAAAGGTTGATGGGTCCCACCGATATCACATCGGCAGAAACTTAAGTTTCGACAAAAGGCTTAAGATGTAAACCATAAATATTGTGGGCTGTGATCTATGGGTAAAAAGGTAAGTGTATGAAGCAGGTAATAAATTAAATGCAGAATAAGGATTGGGTACTCTGTTTCTGGATTTTGCGTGAAACACCTACGGATTTGAAAAACTGGGCTTGTCCTTCCCTATGACAACAATTCAATTGAAGTGTGGGTTGCTACCACTTTTATTCATGGCAGTGGTTGGGAGTATTTCCAACACTCCCCCTTAATCACAACTTCCGCCATTAACAATTCCTAGACACTTTCTGGGATAAACAAAACATTTCTATCCCAATGGCTTTGTGAGGATATCTGCAAATTATTCCTTTGACCTGCAATGTTGCAACACAATTTCACCATTATTAAATAATTCTCTTATGAAATGGTATTTCGCATCAATATTCTTTGTTCTATTGTGGAAAACAATTTTTTTTTATAATTTAATTGTTGAGCTGTTATCATAGAAAATTGTAGTTCCTTTCTCTTGAGCATGACATAAACCCTCAGCATCCTTCTCATCCAAACTACTTGACATGCTACTATTGTTGCTGCTACATATTCAGCTTCTATTGTTGATAATGAAACTATTGGCTGCTTCTTGGAAGCCCATGAAATGGCTCTCGATCCCAAATTAAAAACAAACCCTAATGTGCTCTTTCTATCATGAACACTTCTAGCCCAATCACTATCAGTGTAACCAATTAGCTTAAAATCATCAGTTTTGGAATATAGAACACTATATTCCTTTGTTCCATTTACATTACTCAATATTCTCTTGGCTGCTTGCCAATGTGTCTCCTTGGGTTTCTCCATGAATCTGGATATCAAAATTACTGCATACATTATATCAGGCCTAGTTGTAGTCAAATAAATTAGACTCCCAATCATGCTTTTGTACAATGTTGAATTGACATTATTGTTGCAATCTTCCTTGCTCAACTTCAACCCCGTGACAGTTGGAGTTGATGATGGCTTGTTTTTATGCATATTGAACCTTTTTAAAACTTCTGCAACATACTTTGCTTGGAAGATAAAAATTCCCTTTTATGTTTTCTTTACTTCTATGCCCAAAAAATATTTTAATAATCCCAAGTCAGTCATTTCAAACTCACTTTTCATGACTACTTTGAAATCAACAATGAGAGAAACATCATTTCTTATAAAAATAAAATCATCTACATACAAAAAATCAATAAGAATTTTACCGTCATTTTATTTGATGTAGAGTGTGGGTTCAACATCACACTTGTCAAACCCATTGTCCACCAGGTAAGTATCAATCCTGCTATACCATGCTCGTGGTGCTTTCTTCAACCCATAAAGAGATTTCTGCAGCTTACACACCTTGTGTTCTTGGCCTTATATCTCATATCCAGGAGTTTGTTCAAAATATACCTCCTCTTGCAATGCTCCATTCATGAATTCTGACTTCACATCCATTTGATAAACTTTCGATTTTTGTTGTGCTGCTATAGACAACACTCTCCGCACTGTCTCCGTCCTTGCAACTGGTGAAAAGGTTTCCTCATAGTCTCTTCTTTTCTGTTTCTTGTAGCCTTTGACAACTAGCCTTTCTTTGTGCCTTTCTATCTTGCCTTCAATGTTTCTCTTGGTATTATAGACCCATTTCACTCCAATAACCTCTTTTCCTTGTGGGAGGTCCACTAAATCCCATGTTTCATTTCTTTCTATTGCTCCTTTTTCTTCATTCATTGATTCAATCCACTTCTCTTCTTTTAATACATCATCAAAATGGATTGGGTCATCAACATGACAAAATAATGCAAATAAATAATTCAGAACAACACTATTATCAACTTCTTCTTGTTCATAAATTTCACTTAAATTTCTGAATCTTGGTCTTGTATTTGTTGAAAATGTGCTTGGAGTTGCACTTGAACTCAAGGGAGTTTTAGATCCCTATGGTGTGCTTGGAGAAGCACTTCCTTGGTTTCTCAATGTTTTTCTATTGCTTCCTTGTGGTGTGCTCTGTTGAGCTTGTGTAGGTGGAGGAGGAGCCACCATTCAGGATTTTCTTGCTGCAGTCCATTCCTCTTTCTCTTCATGATACATACATCTCTTCACATTTACTGTCTTCTCTAAACTTCCATCCCAAGCTTCTTATTCTATGAAGTGAACATCTCTTTTGATTATTACTTTCTTGGCTGATGGATTATAGAGCTTTGTAAACCTTGGATTCATCACTGTATCTAAGAAATATACATTTCTCCCCCTTGCTGTCCAACTTCTTCCTTAACTAATTCGAGACATGTGCATATGCCACACATCCAAACACTCTCATGTGAGTGACAAATTTCTTGTTTCCACTCCATGCTTCTTCAGGAACTCTGTTCATAACACTTTTGGTTGGACATCTATTTATGATATACGTTGCACAAGAGACAACTTTTTCCCAATACTCATTTGGAAAATGCTTTTCCTCCAACATACTTCTTACCATGTCCATGATGGTCCTATTATTTCTTTTTGCAACACCGTTTTGCTGAGGTGTATACCTTGTGGTAAATTTCTTGTGTATTCCATGCTCCCTGTAGAAACGTGGGAATTCTTTGGAGATATATTCTCCACCTCTATCATTTCTGAACACGTTTATGTACTATCCACTTTGCTTCTCAACAAAAGCTTTGTAGTGGTAGAACTATTCAAACACTTCAATTTTTTGTTTTAGAAAATAGACCCATGTCTTCCTTGTGTAATCATCTATAAATGTCAAAATATAATGACTTTCGGCTAATGATGGTGTTTTCATTGGTCCACATAAATTTGAGTGGAAAATCTCCAAAGGTACCTTCTCCCTTATACTCTTTCCTGCTGGAAATGATTCTCTGTGTTGTTTTCCCAAGATGTAGCCTTCACATAGGATGTCTGGTTTCTCTATGAGTGGCAATCCCTTTACCATGCCTTTTCTATGCAACAAATTTAAACCTCCAAAATTTAGATGACCAAATCTCAAATTCCATAACCAGTTCTCATCTTTCACTTCTTCTTGAAAGATTTCTTGTGTGACAATTGCTACAACACCTCCTTCCTTCAAGTCTGATCTCATATTGAGAGGAAACATTCTTTTGCTTATCATATGCACTTTTTCAGTGACTTGTCTACTTGGAGGTTTATCGATGATTGTTCACACATCATTTTTTAAAAACAAATTGTAGCCCTTTTTCACGAGCTTTCCAATGCTTATAAGGTTACATTTCATGCTAGGGTCATAATAGACATATGGAACTAACTTCTTCTCTCCCTTATTTGTCAGTATGTTTACTCTTCCTTTCCCCATGACAGAGACCTTGCTATTAGTCCCAGTTGTGACTTCAGATCTTACACTTTCATCTAGATTGGAAAACATTTCTATGTTTTGAGTCATGTGGTTGCTACACCTTGAATCTAAGAACCATACATCTTTTTTTTTTCTTATGCTACATTACAAGCTAAAGGCATGCTACCATGGTTTTGATTTTCTTTTGTGAAATTTACACTAGGTTTACTACCCATGTAATTTTGCATATTTACACATTCATTTGCATAATGACCGTATATTTTGATATAATGACATTGGACATGAGATTTATCATATCTATAACCTTGTGCTTGATTGTGGCTTGATCCTTGGCTTGGATTCTAATTGCTGCCCCTTCCACTTGTGCTTGCAGGGCTGCTTCTTCCACCTCTGTGTGGGATTCTTCCTCTTCCTTGGTAGTTTGATCTTCCTCGACCTCTACCTTGACCAAAAGACATTTGTGTCCTAAATGCATGCTCCAATGAGGAGTTTTTTGCTCTGTTCAGTCTCGTGCTCGTGAGACATCAGTGATGCATGAAGCTCATCCACTGAAAACTATGAGAGATCCTTTTTCTCTTCTATGGGCACAACTATGGCATCAAACCTTGATGGTAGACTTATTAAGACTTTCTCAACTATTCTCCTTTATTCAAGTGTTTCTCCATGAGACCTGATTTGGGTAACCAATGCAATCACATCTATAAAGAGTGAGTCTATATTATCAGACTCTTTCATATAAAGAGTTTCAAAATCTCTTCTCAGCATTTGAATTTTTTTTGTCTTCACCTTTTCCATGCCTTGGTAGGCTGTCTGGAGGGTATCCCATGCCTCCTTGGACTTCGTTGTTGCTGCAACCCTTGGGAAAATACTCTCATGTACTACTTGGAAGGTATAGAAGAGGGCTTTGGAGTCCTTCTTCTTCTCAAAAAACATATGAAATTACATTCCTTTAATACAAAATGGTCGAAGCCTATAATTTTAATGCAATTCAATGCTAGACATGACATAAATCCACAGAATCATCCTTCTACTACAAAATCCTGATTCTTCTATTTCTACACGAAACTGTGTTCAAAACACAAAAAAAGTACCTGAAATTTTATGGGTTTCGGCTTTGAAAGCACATTTCATCTGCACCCTTCATTGCAAATCGCATTTTGGTGATATTAAAATTTAACTCACGCAATATGGAAAACCTTAAACCCTTGTGATTGGGATGTGCAATGGCATGATTGCATCACAACATAAATAACTTGTATGCACTTAAAAGGTAAGTCAAAAGAAATGGGAAGTGTGAAATGTGGGCGATAGAAAAGGTAAGGTGGAAAATGTGCAAAATGCGAAATCTAAGTTTTGCGATGTACGATGACGATGTCGCATCGAAACATCGCAAGGTTTGGTGTGGGGCTTTAAAAGGTAAATGGTAAAATTTGTAAAGTGCGGTATGTGGGCACTTAAACAACGGGGAGTGCGAAAAGTGAAAAGGTAAGGAATAACTAAATAACAAAGGTTTGTGGGTGGATTGGTAATGTGGTAAAGGTTGATGGGTCCCACCGACATCGCATCGGCGGAAACTTAAGTTTCGGCGAAAGGCGTAAGAGGTAAACCTTAAATCTTGTGGGCTACGATCTGCGGGAAAAAATGTAAGTGAATGCGGTGGGTAGATATTAAACGTAGATTAAGGCTCAGGTACTCTGCTTCTATATTTTCTGTTAAATGCCTGCGGATTTGAAAACCTCAGCTTGTCCTTACCCGTGACAAAAATTCAATTGAAGTGTGGGCTACTGCCACTTTTATTCATGGAGATGGTTGGTATTATTTCCAACAGTTTACTCTCACAAATATGTAAGCCCTCAACAATTTTGCTGCCCAGAGTAGTCAGTACACACACAACATCATTGAACAATGCACATTTATCTCATAACCTTAAGAAAAATTTACAAATAACTAGGAGCTGTAACTAGTTATTTTCCCTGGAAAATAAAACAAAACTTGACCACGTAGCAGATGGAATCATTATTTTATTAGATCAGGATCACGCATGCACACCAAATACATGAGTATTGTCCCATTATATAAAAATTGGATGGATAGAGTTGATAAACATAAAAAACACACACACTAATTGCATAACATTAACAATGGGATGGATAGACTCCATAAGCATAACAACATGGAGGATGAGGATCCCTACTCACTCACATTGTAAAACAACTAGTTCTATAATACTACTAACCTTCCAACAACTAGTTCTAAACATTGGCTTTGAACTGATAGAATTCGAAACATTCATTTATCCACTATCTCTGAGTGTAAATTCATCATTGAGGTCGTTCATATATTGGAACTGAACTCGTGTGCAACTCTTGAATTTTTGACGTCATATCTTCCAACCCAACTGGTGTGCATCTCTTTCATTTCTTCAACAAACGAATTCAAGTTTGTATGATAAGAACCATTTTTTTCTACAAAAATTTTGGCGAGTTTCCTCAGCTCCAGAGATCTCATTCTCATGTTTTTTGCTTCTTCCTCAGTGAGAAGCATGGTCACTTCCCTTCTTACTTCCTCTTCATCTGGCACACTATTGAAACCCACACATATCTTTATGGTCAAACCTAGGTGTTCTTCTAGAAGCTTTGAGTTATATGGATGATCTGCATGCATGGGAAAGGTAATAATTGGGACACCTAGACTCAAGCTCTCCAGTGTAGAGTTCCAACTGGAGTGATTCATGAATTCACCCACTAAAGGGTGGGAGAGAATGAGGAGATGAGGTGCCCATCCCCATATGATCAAACCTCTCTCTTGGGTCCTATCCTCGAGCCCCTCTAGCAATCCCAAATCAGACACTTTAGCCTTAGGCTCGGGATCCATCTGTTGGGTTCTAATGGCCTAGATGAAAGCCTGCTTGCTCGACTCTAAAAATGCATCCACCGCAGAGATTTATTTCTGGTTCCAAAAAATTTGATTCCGAAAAAAATGAACACTAGGAAGTAGGGTTCCAAGAATCCAACCATTTCAAGCAGTCCTCCATGGAAATGTCTGTTGACTTACCTATTATTCGAATGTCGTGGCTATCTTGTACGACAAAACAAAGAGTATACCGATGACATGAACGGGAACATTGGCTGATTGTCAATTCCTAGGGGCACCCCGTCGATGGAGGACAAGGGAAGAGAGACCAACCGAATATGCAGATTCGATCTCTGGACCTAAGGCTCGAACCATTTAAAGCTGCCCGGCGTCGTTACATAAGAAACTGTGAGGTGTTGTGAGGCAAGAATATTTTTCAGCTCCATGAATGCAATAAGATGACCTTGCACTAAGGATGGAACCATCACTAAATGTGGTTTATTTCTCCCATTAGAAGAATTGAAATAGTAGCAACTATCAACAATGAGCTAACGAAATAGAAAATGCAGTAGTCTACTATTAGACGAAATGAGTTCCCCGTCCGGCGACTCCCTCCGGTGATGGGACAGCTCCACCCAGTGCCCCACTGACATCCATTGTTCTAACTCGATAGGTAGGTCCTGCCCTGCTACACCACTCTCCACCAGCTGCCTCTGCCTCCCCTCCCCTCCGCTCGCACCTGACTACCATTTAAATTTTCTTAAATTCATTTCGCACCTGAATACCATTCCACTATGCCCAACATGCATTTTTGAGAGATGAGCTGAAGCTGAAGAGTGAGTGGATTGAATTCTTCACCATAGGTAATTCTACACAACTAATCACAAAATATCACTGTGTACATTCAAACTAGGAAATCAGAGTTCATAATAATAGTGTGTATTACAAATTTTCTCACTGTGTGCATTCAAACAATTGTAAAAAACATAAGAGACCCTCAATCTGTGTCCATCACCTTTGTAGATGCCCAAAAAATGGTGACTATCATGTGCTGAGGAAGTTCTAGCATTTTATTATAATGTCCAAATCCATTGGGTTCTAGATTTCCATTTTTTTGAGCATTTTTTTTTTCTTTTTTTTTTTAAATTTGAATATCATATATTGTTAGTAATTTGATCCTTTTTACATATCATGTTTACGCTTATGTTCTGAAAATGAAATTTAGTAAAGCATTATTAATATCTCTAAAATCTATTGGGTGTTTACGGGAAAATTAGGATCCTAATATATCATGATTGTCAACATGGGTATCATGATTGTATAGTGTTCTCAGCCATTTTTTCTACTCTCCCCTTGTTCCCAAGCTCTAAATGTGTTATTTTGGTGAAGTTAGTACCAGAGTGAGAGGAGGATGCTATCTCAGACTACTAAAATCTGCCCCTGTTCCATGATATCAATGCAAGGAAACTAAAATTGAAGTAATGTGAACAATGAGGAAAATAATGCCCATGAGGGCTGTTGCTGCACAGTTGATCAAACTTCCTATAGACTAATCTAGGTGAGTCGAATCTATAGGTAGAGGCATTTTCTCGGGGTTGGAAGTGCAGACGTTTGTATGAGGCGAGAGGCCATTGTACATAACAACCCTGTAAACCATCAAAACTATAGGAATGTCCACGATTTAATTTTTAGCCAGTAACCATGTCAGTCCCAGGAGCTCACAGTCTCAGCTATTGATTTGATTCATCCTGTCGGAGGTGTTTGATACCTCTTCCATGTCGTCCAACTGTAAAATTAAAATACAAAAATTAAATCAATTCTTTTGGTGTAAAATAAAAAAACATAATGTTGTGGTCAATAGACATTAGTTCATCGGTTCACTAATAAGGTTTTACATAGTGTTGATTCCGGGTTTATTTGTGCAAATTTGGCCAAATAGATACCATGTAATGATAAGGTTGGATGTAAGTTTCAAGGAATTGGGCAACATCCTTAAAGGAATTTGGCGACAACAGAGGAAATGGCAGCATTAATGTGAAATCAAATATGTGTGACAAATGAATTCATAGTTTCGATGATCACTAAATAGTAGAACTTGAACTGCTATTAAACTTTGAGTATGTATGAAATTTCAATCAAATATGAGTGAAAAATGAATTAAGAGTTTCTTTGATCGCTAAATAGTAGAACATGAACTGCAATTATACTCTATGTATGAAATTTCTTTCAAATTTCTCATTAGAAGGAGGTCATTTTACTACCAGATTAACTTAGTTAGTAGGTAATGTAGTGATAAAAAAACATATATTTCAACCAAAATCTAAATAAATTACAACCACAAGTTGGAAAATATCCATAACACTCAAATTTTTGATGATATTAATACCATAACACTGAAATTGTTGATGATATTACTATTGGAATGGGGGAGGATCCTCAGACAACTATCAACATTGGGAGAATACATGACCCACTAGATATGACACTGAAACGACATACAATGTTACTACTGGAGTGAGGGAAAGGAAGGGGTAAAACATAGATGGTCCAAATAAGGTCAAATTTTAAAGGCAATTCATAACCTAGACCAGATTAAGGATGCCAAAAGTAGAAAAATAAAAATAATTATTTCACAACAATGAATGCCCTTATTTCTCTCATTAGTTTATCATGGCAGGAAAAATAAGTAATGTACTGATAACGAAACATATATTTCAACCAAAATATAAATAAATTACAACCACAAGTTGAAAAATATCCATAACACTCAAATTGTTAATGATATTAAAACCATAACACTAAAATTGTTGATGATATTACTATTGGAATGGGGGAGGATCCTCAGACAACTGTCAACATTGGAAGAATACATGACCCACTAGATATGACACTGAAAAGACATACAATGTTACTACTGGAGTGAGGGAAAAGAAGGGGTGAAACATATATGGTCCAAATAAGGTCAAATTTTAAAGGCAATTCATAACCTAGACTAGATTAAGGATGCCAAAAGTAGAAAAAAAAAATTTATTTCACAACAATGAATGCCCTTATTTCTCTCATTAGTTTGTCATGGCAGGAAAAACCTGCAAAGAAAACCTATAGGTGCTTCCTCTATTGGCTTTCTCACAGAAAATGCTTTGTTGTCTCGTATACCTCCTTGTACATTCATTCACAAAATTGACAAAAAGCTCTTATGGTATTCCTTCCATTTCTTGTTAACATTGACTAGATATTTTGATACAGCCTATTCAAAAAAGAATTAATAAAACAGAGGAATGCATTATTTATGAACAGAGGAATGCATATAATTTTTTTCCTGTAGGCACTGGAAAATCATTTTCCAACGCCCACAGGAAAAATGTTATATGTAATCCTATGTTCTGCTTGAAAAAATCCAAGTGTTCCAGTCAGTGCAAGCTATGAATATTTTTATAGAAATGTAGTTGTATGCTGACAATGTATAATATGGGAGAGTTGGGCACCAAAGTGGGTTCAAATGCTATGCCAAATAAGCACACATTTCAATTTAATCTTGCATTTCCAGAACCAGGTACTGCAATATATATTATAATCGCACGTTTCCAAAATAATCAAAACTTTACGCCACAAAATCATAAAATTTAATAACCACAAAAATATTAATATGAAATTACAAATTGAATATAGAATTAAAAACTTTTTTTTGTGAGTGATGAGGGATTTGGCCATGAGAACCAAATTTCATTACAACTGCAGTCATTAAGAACAGTAGGAGTTGTTTCATTAATGTTCAATAATATGATCCAAATGGGAGTACCTGCACTGGCTTCAATCAATAGTTAAGCCCAGAAAACCTTACATTTCATTGAATGAAAGACAACTCCAGGAATGCATTATTTATTAACAAAGGAATGCATATAAATATTTCATGTAGGTGCTGGAAAATCATTTTCCAGCGCCAATGGGAAAAAATAATATGCATTCCTCTATTCTGCTCGAAAAATTCTAGGTGTTCTAATTAGTGCAGGCTGTAAAAGTTGTTACAGAAATGTAGTTCTATACTGTCAATGTATAATATAGGAGAGTTAGGCACCTAAACGGATTCAAATGCTATTCTAGATAGGCAGATACTACAATGTAATCTTGGATTTCCATAACTAGGCATTGCAATATATATCATAATCTCATATTTCCAAAATAATCAAAACATGATGCCACAAAATTAGGAAATTTAATAAGCACAAAAATATTAATATGAAATTACAAATTGAATATAGAATTTAAAGACAAAATTGTGAGTGATGAGGGATTTGGCTATGAGAACCAAATTTCATTAAAACTACAGTTATTCGGAATAGTAGGAGTTGTTTCATTACAGTTCAATAATATGATCCAAATGGGACTACCTACACTAGCTTCAATCAATAGTTAACATGTTTCTATATCTCAGTCTGATAACATTTATTGTTTTTCACTCAAAACCACAAACCATATATATTGTATGTTGAAATCACGATTGTCGTTAGACCAAAACCCGCAGGCATTAGTATCTACTAAAATCGCTAGATTTAGGATCCACGAGAGGCAGTTAGTCCATGTCGCTAAACACATGGGGAGCGTTGAACCCAATGTCCAACAATCTCCCCCCCCAACACAAGCTGGGTGAGTTTCGAACTTGAGAAATGTTGCTCTGATACCACTTGTTGAAATCACGATTGTCGTTATACCAAAAACTATAGGCATTATTCTCGACTATAATCATGAGAGTTAGGATCCACGAGAGGCGGTTAGTCCATATTGTGAAACACACGGCGAGCGTTGAACCCAATGTCGAACATTGTACACAATGAACCTGTGGCTTCTAGAAAATTAGTAATGAATGAAATTACTAGAGCATCACATGATTGTGGAAAATAACATAAAGAAATAAAACAAGAAACATTATAGTCAATAAGGAATTAAGTGCAAAACAACTAAACCAACAAAATAATGCTCAATTTCAATTTTTACTGAAAGCTATTAAGATACACAACTATAATTTGTAGTTATGGATGAACTAACTCAGATGGGTTTATAAATAAAAAACCCAATGAATCCATGGTTGTTGAATGAGTTGGTGGAAACGTCATGCAATAACTATGAAACCACAACTAGTACCAAATTTTAGGTCAAGATAACCAACTTTGCTATACCTATATGTCAACGAGTTTTAAGATATTTTAAAATGTTTAGAGAATCCACCATATGTTTTTCCCACAAAATAGTAACAAGAAAACAAACAACCACAAAATTTTAGTTCAGAGTAACTGAGTTCAATATTAGCTAGTCACTCAATTTAATTTAACCAACAACGAGAACCTCCCCACAAGCCCCGAACAATAGAAGATAGAATAGGATGAGAAGAGTGATGACATTAATGCCACACTGATGCAAAATTTCAGTCTAGAGTAGCCAAATTGTGTATTTTCCAAAACTTATCTAGTCCAAAAATGGGTGTACATATGTCTTCAATGCTAAATGCATGTTTAATCAAGAGGTTGATGAACACATTATTCATCAAATATCATAGAAAGAATCTTTATGTTTCTTTGGAGCAAAAAACCAATTGAGTCACTTTTTGCAAAATGTGTTCTACAAATTGAGCATTAATTTTAGCTTTCAAAGTAACTGTACTATTATTTATTTCATTGAACAAAAGAAATTTGTTATGGAAATCAAGGAATCAAGGTGGTTTCTGAAATTTTGATGGTATTTAAGTGTTTTTGGAACTTGATTTACCTTCATTTTGAGATAACTATGCCTGATTATGTTAGACAAACATATTTTGAAAGTCCCCACATTTATTTTCTTTATTGTTGAAAAAAAATTAGTAAACATGACTTAATATGTGTGTTGAGTGCGGGAATCACAATTAAGAAAACTCCTTTCAACACTTAATTTTCAACCCGGGGGTTTCTTAAAAATAGAGGCGAAGCACATGAAATTCTAGAAGTGATATGAACTTTTCCTATCTCTATTCCTACTTCTTAAATCAAGATCTTGAAAAATTGAAAAGAAAGATCACACAAAAAGTTACACCAAAGAAGTTCTAGTGCCAGAATTTGAAATAAAGTACTTTCCGAAGAAACCAAATAAAGGAACTTTCACACTAATGTAAACAATATTGATTGCTAAAATAAAATTATATGTTTAGCTCCAGTATGGGTCTTGGTAGGTTCACAACTGGGCCCTTGGAAAAATCTGCCTTCTTAGGGATTTTCCTTCCTACACCAAGTTGTTATTCTTGTACTCCTGAAGTATGCTTGCACTAGTACAGGTACAAAAATTATGTGTGGGAAGTATCTTTTACAATTATGCTGTAGATTTTCATCTTTGTGCAAGGACTCTAAGCTTCAGGCTTTGAGCACTCTGTTCCTGTAATAGGATATTGGTTCTTGTACCAGAACAAAGATTCCTACACCAAGTTTTCCAATTAATTCCAAGAAAAGAAAGGGTGTGCTAATCTATGAAAATACTTTGCAAAGGAAAATCATAATTCTGAAATAATTTGCACATGCAAAGAATTCTTCAACCAAACTGAATCTCACATTAAAAATAGATTTTGAAATAAAACAAACTTCACAAGTCAAAGCACACTTTCTTCAATGTAGTGAAAGAAATAACTCAAGTATGACAACATGCTTTTATCCCCGTGATAGTTACTCACATAAACCAGATCCGCCTTTAATCTTCGTTAACTCAAAAAGGTTCACTTTAAATGTTTAGATTTAATTTTTAATTCTTTCCTTTTTAAAAATATAAAGTGCAGGCACAGATCGATGTGTTGTAATGACGTTCGTTCATCAGTTAAAAAAGCATCTTTAATTCCTAGGATTTTAACTCTTGATATTAAAAAGACTCCTACTTTCTAATGAACATTCACTTGCAAATATACATCGAATTCTTATGAAAGGAAGGAATGAAACAATGCTGTTGTAATGAACTAAAAAACCAAGTTGCAGGAATTATAAATGCGCTAGTGCAGGAATAACGTGGTTTCACGATTACATGCGGAAATAAACTAAGCTTCGTAAAAAGGAAATGACTGAAAGTAAATCAAACTTAATTAATGTTCACGCCACAGATCTGTCACACTTTCACTGTCAATGAAATAAAATAAAAAAAATTATGAGGAAATAAATCATAAACTCAATCCACACTTTGCATTCAAATAAAATCAACACGCACCTTTAATTGAACGGAAGCGAGAGGGAAAACGAGCTTGGTTGGCTCGGCCATAGCCAACTAGCTCGTTTCCCAGTTTAGGAAACTTTAAGCTTCAGTACTCAAATACACATCAATAATAGATTAAAATGCAGAATGTAAACAATATGGCGTAGCTCCTTGTATTAATTCTGAATCAACAAAAATACATTGTAAGTATGGATCCAACCCAAAACGATGGTGACAACAATAAATTACAATTTTGCTAGAGTTACAGTAGCATAGATATCACTCCATAATTCCTATCTAAAATATATATTTATATAACCCTTTTGGCCTATGGCCATAATGAAATTACATACAATTGTTCTAATTCCAGCCTTTCGGTGGAAATAAAATAACAACCAACACTAAAATTTAAGCCTGCGGCTATAACAAAATGCTAATCTGATCGTTGATCGGTGACCCGATATTTGATCACATCCCTAACTATCCTCCAATCTGAATTCAACTCAAGATGACCACAACTGAATTGGATGAGTTGGAACAAGATGCTTGTGTTAGGTAACGGGACGTCCCAGAAGTTTAGGAGTGGTTGGTTGCCAATGATGCAGTAATCTGGCTGCACTAGACCATGCTAATACAACGATTAATACGTTTTCTTATAAAAATACTTTAGGAAGAAGATATTAGTTGCAAGAATATAAAAGGCATAAAATCTATTAAAAATGATTAATTAAGTACTTAATAAACCTTAAATATGAAATACAAAACAATTTCAAGGATAGTACAGGATTCTTGGACTAGTGCAGGTATAAGGAAGTTTATGAGGATAAAGCAAAGGTTTATGATTGTGGTTTTAAAGTAGGAAAGGTGTTGAAAGTTAGGCATTTTATCCTGCCAACATCCTCCCATCCCTAAGCTGTTGTGTGTCCTGACACAACCTTTACCTACTTCAAAAATCCAAAAATAAGGAGTCTCCCTTTAATCCTGAACTTGTATATTGAACCTCTCTTTCACTATCTTCATTCTTTTACCTCGAGCCTTCTTAAGCTTCTGAGTCACCTTTTAAGCCTTTTATAGCACTTTGAGGTCCAAAAATTCCATATATTGACTTGTCATTTTTTCTCTTTGATTTCTTCTGGAAATTCTGTTTTTCCTTGTTTTTGCATTGTATCTTGCTCTGTCATGGCTTTGTGTAATGCTTCCAAGTCATAAACTTGTTTCTTGAGCTCTTCTATTTGATTTTTCAGATAAAGGGTGTTTTTCTCTATTTCCAACTCGTGTGGTGCAAGAACCTTCTCTGAAATTGACTCTAAAAATGTACCGTCATCACTAAGGTCAATTTTATCTTGGCCATCCAATATCTATATGTCAATTTCATCCAGGGTTTCGGTGCCCAGAATTGCATTATCACCAAGGGTCTCAATATCTTCCACATCCATCTCACCAAGGGCTTCAATACCCTACTCATCTATCTCATTAGGGGTTTCAGTACCCTATAATTCAAATTATCGAGGGTTTCAATATGTTGTGCCTCATCATCTTCCTGACCCTCTATCGGTTCTCTGCTTGCACTGAGCGTCACTTTTCTTTTCTTTAATATATGAAGGAAGGGAAAAAAGTGTATGTCATCCTGGTTATTTGCATGACCTTCATTAACCTCAGTATGATCCTCTTCCTCTACAAGAACCGAGAGATTATGATCTCTAGGTGAAGCTGATGGTGACTCGTCAAACAAAATCGCAGAGCTTGACTGATTGTGACTCGCACTCAAAGAGGTACTCCCTCTCTTTTTCAAGTTCTTGGTTGTTCTTCTTAATGAGGATAGAGTTTCTTTGAAAAGTTTCTCTTCTGCTTGCACTGAATTTTGCTTGCTTTTTGTCTTGGTAGGGTGTGGAGTCAGAGCTTCTATTATTCTTTTATTGCCTGCATTCTTTTTCTCGGAATATTTCTCTATCCTTCGTCCCTAGAGTTCCTTCGAAAATGCCTTCCAGGTAATTCCTTTGACCTCTAGCTCCTTCTTAACCAGAATCATGATCAGCCCATGATTATACAATTTTCATGCAACTCGACTCACTTCCCCTTTTTGAACACCTTTCGCCATTTTTTCCAAGCTTCAGAGCATGAAATAGGGAAAATTGATGAGTTTCCATGACTCAAAGTGCAACAGTGAACGAATATGGTATAGGAATGTTAATGAATAATTTCCTTTGAGGTAAGAAAATTATGCAATATATATAGGAGGTCTCTCCATTTCCCAAGTATGGTGCTGTGTGGAAGCCCCTTCTTCCAATCGAATTTCAGCTTCTAGTCGACCACAAATCTATGCCATATTTTTTTCTCAATTTTATCCTTCTTGAAACATTGTTCTCCCGAGGTAAACAAGCCTATAGCCTAAGCTATAGAATATTTTGTGATCTCAAATTCTAGTGAGCCTACCTTGGCTCGACCTCCCTCAAACGTCCGTGCAAATTCCTTGCAAATTCCAATTCCACAGTTGTATCAAATCCATAGAACTTTTGCAGAAATGGGAAAAATCCTGATTCTTGTAACAGTGCAAGACTGTTCCGATACTTAGCTATCTACTCTATTTCCTTCACAGATGATGGTTCATTTCTCACGGGTGCCATCTCTGTTTGAATTCACCCCAATTCTTTGTCGAAAAAATATCACACTGAGGAGTTCAAATTGTCTGTCAAGAATTTAATGTTGATGGAGTCGTTCGCCCACTACCTTATTGGCCTCTTCCATGTAATAATGCTCCATCATTATTCCTTCATGACTGATGCACACACGTATCAATCCAGTAGAGGTAGGCGATGATGCTTGGAGAAGGTGGAGGTTTAGTGATAACGCGGTGTAATGGTCATGCATGGTTAAATTATTAGGTAAGGCCATCATTGATAGGTGACAAAAAATATTTTCAAAAAGAGTTAAGTATTGGGTTTCGGATGGATTCATACTATCCCACATTTTCTTCATAATTCACATAAGGCGTACTTCAATACTCATAAAAAATATAATACTTCATGACCTAAAATATATTGTAATTAAAATAATTTCTTCCTACATTAGTAAGTGAAAAAGAAAACTCTTAACCATAATCAAATAATTAGATTCTATGGTCCATTGATGGGGCAATCATTATGTATGCAAAAAAATAAAGATAGAATTTCTAATGCACATTTTTGCACTAGGAATCCATGCATTACGTTGATCATTATTGCATGTGTTTTCACCATCGGGCATGTGCCTGCACTGATTGTGCTTGCATTGAACCTTCTTGCACTAGACCTGCCTGCATCACAATGTGTCTGCACTGAAATGTGCCTACATTGAAACGTGCTTGCACTGAACATGCGTTCCTGCACCAAGGAATTCATGTATGCCCATTCACTAGGAATATTGAATTTCATCCATAAATAGTTTTGATTTCTACCACTTTGTTTTGAAACACTTTGAACACCTCATAAGGTCCCATCCATCGTGTATCAAATTTCCCTTTAAAATATTTAAATCTGGAATCGTAAAGGAGTACCCAATCACCTAGTTGTAACTTCTTCTTCCAGATGGACTTGTCATGCCACTTTTTGTGCTGTTGTTGAACCAATATGTTCTGCTAAACCACATCCCTTTGAAATTCATCTAACTCATTCAGCTGTAGGAGACACTACTGTTGTTCTTTACAGAGGTCTAGCCCCAATTGGACTGTATTCCTGAAGGTCTTAATCTGGAATTCTATTGGCAAAATGGCTTGCTTCCTGTATACTAGTGCATATGGTGTATGTCTCGTGCTGTTCCTCCAAGTGGTTCGGTATGCCCACAAGGCTTCTGGTAATCTGTTAGCCCAATCCTTTGTATGCATGCTCACTATCTTTGTGAGGATGGACTCAATTACCTTGTTTGTGGACTCCAACTGACCATTTTCTTGCAAGTGATATGGTATAGATTTCCTATGCCAAATTTTGTACTACTCCACCACACCCTATACAAGATTTGAAATAAACTATAGAACATTGTGAGAAAAAATATCTCTAGGCACACTAAATCTAGTAAATATTTCAGTAAAAAGAAAATAAAAAAAACTCTTTAATTAGAAAAAGAAACATCTTTAGCCTCTACCCATTTTGTAACGAAATCTGTACAAACCAAAATATGCTTTTTATTTGATGATGTCAGATTTATTGGTCCTACGAAATCAATGGCCCATTTTTCAAAAGTGTCAATCATAACTTGAGGAAATAAATGCATTTCATTTGTTTGATTAGGTCGGCCCATTCGCTGACATCTATCACATTGCTTGACATATTTTTTTGTGTCCTTAAATAAGGAGTGCCAAAAATAGCCATCTCGTAAAATTTCTTATGTAGTTCCCTTATCAACGAAGTCACCTCCGCAAGGTTCGTCATGAGCATATTTTGAGATTTCAAACACTTCCTCCTCTCTTACACACCTTCGGATAATGAGGTTTGTCCCAGTGTAAAAGAGGTCTCCTTGAACCAAAGAATATGCAACACTTTTCTGTATAATATTCCTCTTTTCACGAGAAGATAAGTGAGGTGGTGTCTTTCTGGTGACTAAATAGTTAGCTATGTCAATGAACCATGGAGATTCTATTGACACAAACAAGGATGTTCGTTAGGGAAATCATCATCAAGAGGAATTACTTCACCAGGATTATTTAATCTTGAAAGATAATCATCTACTACGTTAGATTTTCCTGGTTTTTCAACAACAGTAATATTGAATTCTTTTAATAATAGTAACCACCTAGTTACTCTATCGCTAGTTAATGGTTTATTCATCAAATATTTTATTGCGAAATGATGAGTATGCACAAAGAATTCATACCCTATAATGTAGTGTCTGAATTTATTAATGAGAAAATTACAACTAAAAACTCTTTCTTAGTAACTGTGTAGGTTGGTTCAGTGGGTGAAATTTTTTTGCTGATGAAGTAGATAGCACAGGATTGTTTCTCTTCTTCATGTCCTAAAGCTGCACCAATGGTAGTGTTTAAGGCATCAGAGGAAATATGGAATAGCAGGGACCAGTTCCATCCTCTCAAAATTGGTGCCTGTACTAGTTTTTCCTTCAATGTCTCAAAGGACTGTTGGCAAGTTTTTGACCAAGAAAAATCACTTTCCTTAGCTAAAAGTCGAAAAAGGGGGGTAGCTATCCTAGAGAAGTTCTCAATGAATCTCCTATAGTAGCCCGCATGTCCTAGGAAACCTCTCACCTCCCTTTGAGTTTTGGGTGTAGGAAGACTAAAAATAATTTCTATCTTTGTGGGTTCAACCTGGATACCTCTGTCCGAAATAAGATGGCCAAGAAATACTCCTACCTCGCACATTAGTCTACACTTTTTATCACTCAAGGAAATATGAGATTCTTGGCAATGAAGAAGCACCTTTTCTATATTTTTGAGGCCCTCCTAAAATGAATCACCAAATACATAAAATTCATCCATATATATTTCCACACACTCAAGGTCAACAAAAATGGCTAGGACTTCCCTTTGAAAGGTAGCTGGGGCATTACATATCCCAAAGGGAAGCACTCGGTAAGAAAATGTACCCCATGGACGTGTAAAGGTGGTTTTGTCTTGATCCTCAAGTGCGATCTGTTTCTGGTTATAACCAATAAAGCCATTTAAAAAAGAGAAGTGCTTCTTACTAGCAAGGGTATCGAGCACCTAATCAATGAAAGGAAGGGGGAAGTAATACTTAAGAGTGTCTTTGTTCAATTCTATATAGTCAATTCAAATGCGCCATCTCCCATATTTTTCGGGACTAACACCAATGGGGAGACCCACTGGCTGTCAGAGATAGGATAGATAAAATCAACATCCAAGAGTTTTTTCAATTTTTCCTTTACAACATCTCTTACAGATGGGGTTATATGCCTTTGGCGTTGTCGGATTGGTGGGGATCCATCCTGAATATAAATATGGTGAGTACAGGTTTCAAGAGGGATTCCTTTCATATCTTTGTAACCCCATGCAAAGGCATAAACATGTTTTCGCAACAAATTCATAAGATGCTCTTGTTGGGATGAATCCAAGACTGAACTGATTTGAAAATATTTTCTAGGATTGATCTCAACAAGAGTGGTATCAGGCTCAAGAGTACACATAGGTGTTGCTAGAGATGGTGGTGAGGGAGGTTGAGAATTGTGATTTTTTGGATAATCTAGACTAAAATTTTAGCTCAATGACTCAAAATTGGGCATGGTGTCTATATTTTTCAAGAAGTCATGTATCTCACCCTCCTGTGAGGACTCAACACAATGATTTAACATAGATACAGACTAAGTCTCCTCATTACTACTACAATCTAGCCACAAACTATCTCAGAGCTTCTGGAAGGATCTAGCAGGTGGATATAAGGTGACATTCTTGCTAGAATCTCCATGAGAAATATACAAGTCACCCAGACGGAATCCAATGTAAGCATTGACCGTAGCAAGCCATGGTCATCCCAAGATCAAGTGATGTCCTCCCAAAAGATTCTTTGGCTGAAGAACGATGAATTCTACGGGATATTCCCAAGAATATAATGAAACAACCACATCATCCAACACCCCTTCTGGCTTGATTTTATATCTGTCTGCCAATTCAAGCACAATGGGAGTAGGACGAATATGGACCAATCCAAGTTGATCCATGGTTTTCTTGGTCATAACATTAATGGCTACCCCCAGGTATATAAGCGCATTAAAGACAAGGAAATCACCTATCTGAACAGAGACAACAGGGTTTCCAGGGTCATTATATTTTTCCATGTGCATACATCCCATCATTAACTCTACTGCTCTTCCAAAAAATTGAATGGTTTGAGGTTCCAATATTCTCCTTCTTGGATTTTTGAGGCATAGTTCTCTTTAATAGTTTGGAGAAAAGGTGCCTTTATAAAAATATTCCTAAGCTCAGAAGCCAGACAGGACTCAGGAATAGGGTCATTCCTATCCACAACTAGCCTCTCTGAATAGGGAGGCCAGTTTGACGATGATGAAAAAGGCTCTGAAGGTACGCGGATGGGATGAATGGTGAAATGTCTTACAGAATGGTTAGGAGTTTCCTCTTCACCTTTATCTTCAATAATCACCAGAGGCTGCTTATGATTTTCTGAGGTTACTATATTCCCCGATCTCAATTGGAGATCATTGACGCCAACTCGCATAGACTAATATCTAGATGAAAAAATCGGGTTCATAGAATGGATCATTTGTGCCTCTTTGTTATTAGGATTTGGTATGGGTTGGGCAGGCAGTTGAGAAGGTCAAAACTGTTGAGGCAAAGGTAATGGTGGCATAGGCTGACTCATGTAGGGCAATGACAGTTGTGGCATTGGATAAGGTGCATATGTTGGTGTGTATGATTGTATAGGTGGAGGATAGGAATGGTGCAAATGGTTTGGCCCTCTCCATCCTTGTTTCCAAGATTTGGAGGGTTGTCTATAATGATATTGGTTCCCATGCTGCCAATGTTGAGAGTGATTAGTGTTAGGATAGGAATATGGATGTGCATTATACCCAAAAAAATGTGGTGGAAGTTCAAGAGCCATACCTGCACTTACCTGGGGCCAGTTTCTTCGTGCTCCCATAGCATGCAATGATTGGACTTCAGGTTGTCCACCCTCAAATACAAATTTCAGCCCAAGTATGGAAGGAAATTTCTCCGTGGCATGGTTGTCTGCAAAAATTTCACATTTATTAGTTCCTTTAACATCAAGAGGACATTTCCTTAAAAGATGATTTTTTCTACATTTTGGACAAAAAATAGATAATGACTCTTGTTCCTCTACAAATTTTTGTAGAAATTTGAAAGAGTCTATTTGTTTTCTAACGGTATTCATTATTTAATTTTTCATATTATCCATTTTTTTCTCCAATCCAATTATCATATCATCAGTAGATTCGGTTTTCGTATTTCTATTGCGAACTCCTTTACTGGATCTATATTGATTCCATGAGAATTTCCTGCACTAGTCACATATTTGGTCAAAAGGTTTATGGGAAATATCTCCTTGTCCTAAAAAATTTAAATTATTCCTAGAATCATTAGTAAGTCCACGTAAGAACAAGGTCCTAATGGTACTCAGATCAAATTTGTGCTTTGACAATTGGAGGATCTATAGGAATCTCTCTAAGTAGTCCTCTAGGGTCTCATTATCATTTTGCACAATAGTAAATATTTCATCTTTAATATATCTAGTTTTACAATATTCCTGATATTTTGATAAGAACACTCTCTTCATATGGTCCCAAGAAGCTATAGTGTTTCCTCCTAGTCCCATGAACCAACGTAATGTTGCATCCTTGAGAGTTGCATAAACAACTTTAATTTCTGAGCATCAGATGAATAATCATAGATCCTACACAAAATATCAAACTCTAATAGAAAAGAGTTTGGGTATTCATGTACCTTACCATAGAAATGAGGAAGAGCTGATGGTGGCATGTTCTTCATTTGCACAACTATGTGAGGATCCACAATTGGGAATCCAAAAGTGGATTGCTCCTCATTTACCTAATTTTTTCCAGTTCCCTCTGCATGGTCCTCATGATCTGCCATTGTTGTATCTTGAAGCAAACCGCTCTCAACAAGTTGAGAAGGTTTATTGTGGGTTCTAATAGTCTAATTCTTCCCCTTCGTGGGTTGTCTCACACCTGGACTATTGTTGCCAAATTCTACGTAGATATTTCCTGTGTAATGAGTCTCGGTGTGTTTGGATTTTTTGCTTGCAAAAGAAGGCCCAATGTGAGAATTAATTTTAGATTTACCAATATTTCCTTGGCCCTTAGTGGGATTCAGACCCCTATCCCTTTTAGGCATTCATTTCAAGAAAATTACAAAACAAAACACAATAAAATGTTGTGAATTTAAAATAACTAAACACCTATAAATTCCTTCAATCAATAGAAACACACTATAGAAAAATAATATCATACTTCCCCCTATTGCAGAAAATGGAGAATTCTTCCCAATTCAAATTTCCTCCCTGAAAACATCACCAAAATGTTGGGTGTGGTAATTGCAATTAAGAAAAATCCTTTCAAAAATTAATTGTCAACCCACGGGTTTTATAAACTTAGAGGTGAAGCATAGGAAATGCCAGAAGTGGTATGAAATTTTCCTATCTTTTTTCCTACTTCTTAAATCAAGGTCTTGCAGAATTGAAAAGAAAGATCACACAAAAATTTACACCAAAAAAGTTCTAGTGCCGAAATGCGAAAGAAATTACTTTGTGAAGAAACCAAATAAAGGAACTTTCACACTATTGTAAACAATCTTGATTGCTGAAATAAAATTCTATGTTCGAAAATATTTTCCTTCTAAGGGATTTTCCTTCCTGCACCAAGATGTCATTCCTGTACTCTTGCAGTATGCTTGCACTAGTACAAGTACATAACTTATGTGCAAGAAGTATCTTTTACACTTATGCTAGAGATTTATGTCTTTGTGTAGGGACTCTAAGCTTCAAGCTTCAAGTTCTCTATTCTTGTAATAGGATATTGGTTCCTGTACTGGAACATAGATTCCTACAATAAGTTTTCCAATTACTTCTAGGAAAAGAAAGGGTGTGCTAATCTATGAAAATAATTTGCAAAGGCGAATCAGAATTATGAAATAAATTGCACATGCAAAAGAATGCTTCAACCAAACTGAATGTCACAATGAAAATAGGCTTTGAAATAAAACAAACCTCAAAATTCAAGCACACTTTCTTCAATGTAGTGAAAGAAATAACTCAAGTATGACAGCAGGCTTTTATCCCTCTGATAGTTACTCACATAAACTAGATCTGCGTTTAATCTTTGTTAACTCAGAAAGGTTCACTTTGCATGTTTAGATTTAAGTTTTAAGTCTTTCCTTTTTTAAAATATAAAGTGCAGGCACAGATCGATGTGTTGTAATGATGTTCGTTCATTAGTTAACAAAGCATATTTAATTCCTATGATTTTAACTCTTGGTATTAAAAACACTTCTACTTGTTAATGAACATTCACTTGCAGAAATACATAAAATTATAATGAAAGGAAGGAATGAAACAACTTTGTTGTAATGAATCAGAAAATCAATTTCTAGGAATTATAAATGTACTAGTGCAGGAATAACGTGCTTGCACGATTCTAGGCGGAAATAAACTAAGATTCTTAAAAAGTAAATGACCAAAAGTAAATCAAACTTAGTTAATTTTCATGCCACGGATCTGTCACACTTTCACTGTCAATGAAATAAAATCATAATTATTATGAAGAAATAAATCATAAACTCAATCCACACTTTGCATTCAAATAAAATCAACACACACCTTTAACTGAACGAAAGTGAGAAGTCAAACGAGTTGGGTTAATTGGGACCTAGCCAACCAGCTCATTTCTTGTTTTAGGAAACTTGAAGCTTCAACACTCAAAGATCCATCGGTAATAGATTAAAACTCAAAATTGAAACAAAATGGCGTAGCTCCTTGTATTAATTCTGAATCAGAAAAAATACATCATAAGTATGGATCCAGCCCATAATGAGGGCGACAGCAAAAAATTACAATTTATCCAGAGTTACAGTAGCATGGATATCTCTCCTTAATTCCTGTGTGAAAAATATATTTATACAACCATTTCAGCCTATGGACATAATGAAATTACATACAATCGTTCTAATTCCAACCTTTTGGCTGAAACCAAATAACAACCAACATTACAAAATAAGCCTGCGACTATAACAAAATGTTAATCTGATCGTTGGTCGGCGGCCCAATCTTCGATCATATCCCTGACTATCCTTCGCTCCAAATTCAATTCAAGATGACCGCAACTGAACCAGATGATTTGGAACGAGATCCCCGCATTAGGTAACAAGCTATAACAGAAGTTTAGGAGTAGCCCGCTACCAACGGTACAGGAATCTACCTACACTAGACCATGATGATACAATGATTAATACGTTTTCTTATCAAAATACTTTAGGAAGGAAATATTAGTTGCAAGAATATAAAAGGCATAAAATATATTAAAAAAGATTAATTAAGTACTTAATAAACCTTAAATATGAAATATAAAACTAGTGCAGGGATAGGATAGGATTCTTGTACTAGTCCAGGTATAAGGAATTTTACGAGGATAAAACAAAGGTTTTTTATTATGGTTTTAAAGTAGGAAAGGTGTTAAAAATGATGCATTTTATCCTACCAAAAATGTGTGATTTGGATTTTTGTATCTTTTTATAGTAGTGTCTAAAATATCCCAAATCCCACAAATTATCTCAGAAATGATAAGTTGGAATGGTTAGAGTTAAAAAATATGGAGACCACCCATAGGTTGGAATGGCTAGAATCAAAAGGAATAAGAGAATGCATTTTTAACTATTTGTGGAGACATTACAATCATTTCAGTCAAAAATATTAGATGAAATCACAGATGCAATCCTTTTCTCAAACTTTTGATCTCATCTGCTCAAAATTTTGATTGCGCATCATTCCAAGTATCTTATGATTTTCTTTTCCAAACAAACCTATGTTTTTCAAACCTTGATTGGACATTTTAACAAACCTAATTCTGATTGTATCCAAGGAAGTTAGGCGCTCTGCAACTTTGGTAATGTTAGGGACTTCATGTGTGCAAGTTGCCTTGATTTTATAGATTGAATCTGATATAAATGCCTACCTCTCTGATATTAATTTAGTGTTGTTTTATTTTCTAGGTTTTTTAAGTTTGGACAATGGTAGAAAAGTGGACATTGTGTATCGAAGTTTCCTGTCATCCAAATCTTGGACAAGCCATAGTTAAATATGTGCTCTATAATCCGGCATAAAATCATGTCGTGCACAAAAACATAGATGTACAAGGGAGGACAACTAATAATGAAGCCTACTATATTTCCCTTGTTGAGGGCTTAAAACAGGAAAAAAAAATGATGTCAATGATATTGTAGTTTACATGACCTCACAACTCATCTGCAATCAGCTCAATGGCATCTACAAAGTTCGAAAATCTAATTTAAAACGCCTATACAATAAAGAAATAATGTGGAGCTCTCGGTTTAAATCTTTCAACATAGGATGGATTGCAGACATTCATAGGATGTCCACTGATATACTGGTAGAAGGAGTGTGAAGTGCAGATGAAGGCGTCAAATATTACATCGTATCACGATCTATTGCAACTAAATTCATCAATCGGCATCATGAAAAGTCTCAAATATGTGAATGTGTCATTCTTTTCATTTTCCTTGCGGCTATCATGGCATGGTTCTTCACCAGAAAAGAAACCATTATAATTTTTTGATGGTTCGAGATATAATAGATGAATATTTTTGACAGTATAATTATTTTCTGTTGTGTTATTTTTCCATGTGTCATGAACCTTTTCAACCCCCAATTCATTATTTTTGTTGAAAGGAAAAATATTTTCCACTAGCCATTACATTATGAAATGTTGTCATAATGATCACACAAGTAGTACACCATTATTTCGATGCATGAATATTTGGTTTTGTTTTTACTTCATTAGGATCTAATACATCATACGTTAACATGGATATTTTTTAAAATAGTAAAAAGAAAACTTAAAAAAAATAAAATTGAAACTCTATAATAGGAATTATTCTACACCCTGCTACTCAATTAGGAAATTATGTGCTTATCATTTTGATTGTCACATGATAAATACATGGAATAAAAACATAGAATAAAATAAACCATGGTGACAATGTAACTTTTATGCATTAATAAAAATCTCACTACTCAAGTACTCAATTATTGGATGGAAATATTCAAGTACTCAATTATTGGACTATTGAAACACTTCATTTATATAGAAAATATGAAGTACATTTACATACTTACAACATATCAGAAGCTAGAATAATTTTAAGCTCTCCTAACCCTAGCTATGGAAACCAAGAAACAATAACAACAAACTCCTCCTCGATAGGAATCACATGTAACCAAAGCTGGACACTCCACCAGGAATAACATTGATACAACACAACAACACAACTGGAATGGCATTCATCGCATGAATGTTGGTATGTCGGACAATAAAAAAAAGATATAATTTCTATCACAACTTGTTTCTGAAGCCAATGTGCATGTTTTCTCCATGTTTTGTGATATCAGTGACCCAATCATCTTCGAGTCAAGGGGGAACCACTAATGAAATAGTTGTGTCTGTAAGATAACAACATAATTTTCATCAGATAAAATAATAACATGTGAACTAATACATGCATCATAATACATATTATATCAATTTGAAGTCCTGTCTTGAGCACTTTGATTCATTTGATAAAGATAGTTATGGTGGGTTTGTGTACGTCCTTCATGTGAAATCACATTAATGGGATGTTGTAGCCCTGAAAACATTCACACACTACATTAACAACATGAAAAACAACCAGTGCTAAAAGCTAAGAGCAAATACAATGCAAAAAACATGGAAATTCACCAATTTTCATGATGTCAGTGACCCAATTTTGTTCTGGTCGAGGGGGACCCATTGATGAACCAGTTGTATCTATAAGATAAAAACACAATTTTCATCAGAGAAAATAATAACATGTGAACTAATACATGCATCAAAATACATAGTATATTAATTAGAATTATTTTCTTAATCACCTTGAGTCATCATATAAAAATAGTTATGGTGGGTCTGTAATATTCCAAATTCAGAATAGCTAGCAAGGCATGACTGGAAAACTTTTAGTAATGGATGCTATAGGAATTGAAACCAAGACTGTAGGTTTTAACCCTGAAAAAAAATTATCTACACACGAATCTTATAATAGAAATAAAGAAAAGTGAGAGCATAAAACATAAAACAGATAAACACAAAGATTTTCACCTGGATCCCAAATCGGGACGACCAACTTGATTTTTCATTATATTTATTTTAGTGTTACAACACACATATATATATACATGCCAAAGAATACATAAACCCCAATCCATTAACCCTAGATTAGAACATAACCGTAGTTCCCTTGACTGGATCTACAAAATACCAGGGGCCGAAAACCATTGTACCCCGAAACCATGTGTAAACTCATGCACAAAACATGGGTGGGTTTGCCTATGAGTGGGTCCGCACACCGAAAATTTTTTTCCCGGGGTGCCACCTCGGACCCTGACAGGGGGGGCTGCCGCCCCCCCTGTGACCCCCCTGCTGCTCTCGGCGCAACGTACAGCATGTGGGCCTAGTCGTGGAAATAATATAATGCATACCCAACATTCTCCCACTTGTTGTTTTCTTTCCGCATGGGGCCACAGGAGAGCTTAGTCATTGGGCTAATTCTTCAACACCCATTGTTTCTCTACACCAAGAGAACTTCTAAGTGCTCACAGACTTCATCAATGCATCTGCAACATTCTTCCAAGTGTCCACCTTTACCAGCAACTCCCTTTTAGCCTCAACCATATCTCTAACAAAGTGATATTGAACATCAATGTGCTTTGTCTTTGAATGATAAGCAGGGTTCTTAGCCAAGAAAATTGCACTTTGGCTATCACAGTCTATCATTACAGCTATCACACCATTTTTTGGTCATCTAACCTACTATCATTAGATGGACCCAAGTACACTTGGTAAGACCAATTTTACCCCAAGTAAAATTGCTTTCGCTATGTCAAGTAACTTAATAAACCACATTTATTAGGTTGTTTATGGTCTAAACAGGAAACCCCAAAAGGAAATATTAAACAAATCTATATGTGTTTGATTTTCCTCATGGAATAATTAATTAAACAATAATTTGATTATTATTCCTCATCATGTTTAACCCAAAACAAAGAAATTAATTAGATAAATCTCTATTTATCTTATTATTTTCTAGAAAATAATTATTTAAATCTTATTTAAATAATATTCCTTGTTAAATATGACTAAATCACCCACAAATAATTAAATAAATCATTATTTATTTGATTATCATCCAACCACTTCCTTAAAATGATAAATAAATCATTTATTTATTTATTATTTACAAATAAAGGGATTTGACCCAAGTCAAATACCTTTTCCCTCCAACAAATATAATAAAATATTCCATGAAAGGTGGATCTAGATTTGGTTAATATTATTTTAATCATGCACCAAGATCTAGAATGACCCAATATTTTGTTATAAATAGGAGGGTTTTTCCTACCATTCTTCACCTTTTGTTGCCTATTAGATCACTCTGGATCTATACACTTGGTCATCTTTTTCTACATTATTTGTTGTGTGAGCTCCCTTTGAGTTCTATCTTTGTCTGGGTTTTCTACACCAACAAGAGAGAGAGATTTTAGATCTGAAGTGCTGAGGACTTCCAAGAACGCATCCCATTGAGGAGAATTGGATATGCCTTCTTGTTTTCCTCCCAGGTGCCCTTAATACAAAAATTCTTTCAAAAATTGTTCTTGTCTTGTCTATTGGATATATGGAGCAAACCCTTCTTTTTACTGCTTAATGTCTTTCTATGCATAGATCTGGTTTTTTGTAGCTCTTTTCTTCATCAACTAACTGCAGATCTGAAGATATTGGCAACCACTTTTGATGTTAGGGATATTAGTTATGCGTAGCTAAAGTGGTATTTTTTCGTACACTTCGAAAAAGGATTCATACTAACAATTGGCGACTCCACACGGGTTTTCAATTACGATCGCTGTCGTTTTTCATATTCCTGCATATCCAGCTACTTCAGACCCTAGGGTTTCTTTTCAACTTTTTGTTTTTCCTATATTCATGTGGGTCTTCACCTATAAAAAGCTAAAACATTAACATTTCTAAGTTCCGCGTGTTTCTGGCCCTATTGCGTAGGTGACAGACATCAGCCGCAACTGAGACGACAACTTTACCGCAAATCTGCCGCCAAGACAACCGGAACTAGAGGTCACACTTTTCAGCCCAAAAAATATGACCTAGACCTCCAGGTCGCACTTTTAAGCCTCTTTTCTGTGACCTGCACTGAAAACAGGTCAGAACCTGCGACCTGCCAATTTTTCAGCTGTTTTTTTTGCAATTTTTCTGGGTTTTTCTGAAGCTTCTGTCAGGGTTTTCGAGCCTCTGTCTCAGCCCGTTTCAACCTGTTCCTGATCTGTTTTGCTCATCTAAGTGGGAACCTAGCCCCCTAGGGCTTCAGTACCCTCCACTTTTGGTGGAAGAGTTTTAGCTGCTTCAGGTGTCTAATTTTTCAGAGTTTCAGCCTTCCCTTTTTCCAGATCTGATACCTCCATTTCAGATCCCTTTTAATCAGCTCTTCTCCCTCTCAAATCACCTCTTGAAGATTTTTTTGGATCTACTTTTAGGGCCTCCTCCTTGCCCCTTCTGCTTTTTGCTGATTTCCTCCTTTTTTCCAGCCACCTTGCCTCTGCCTCTTGGTTGTGATCTGCACCTCCTTTCAGCAGCTTTATCCTTTAGATCCTTGTCCCTTTTGACCCTAGATCTATTGGCCTCTTTTTAAGTGTGTTTTGACTAGATTTTTACCCTCTTTTAGATTAGTCTTGAGTGACCCGCCTTCTTGGGTTGAATCGATGCACGAGTAGCTGTTATTTTTCTGTTATTTCAGCATTATATACTGTTCTCTGCAGATTTATTTTCAGTTACGCAACACACTTTTTCTCTTGCTCTCAAAACGAAAAGGGTTTAAAAATTAAAATTAACACACGCCACACACTCACCCTAAGTGAAGAAGACCCTGGTTTACACCACCAGGAAAAGAATTTAAAATCAATTGACACTGCACCTATCTGCCCTTGTTTCGACATTGTAATCACTTGATTCTGCACCTCTTTGCCCTTGTGGTCATTCTTCTTCCCCTTGTGCCGTGTTTTTGTTGTCATCATTGTGCCCCCAAGGCGCACTTCCCGGAGACTTCTTGGCCTTCACCCTTAGTTTCCAGTCGATCCACCTGCTCCGTCCCGCCGTCGTCGAGCCAGTCCTCCTCCGAGTCCGCACTTCGACTCCTCTTCTGACTCATTGAGTTCTCCTTTTACTTCTGGTTCTCTCCCAGTCACCTTCACTATGTCTGGTCCAGGGCCTAACGCTGGTGGTGCTCCCGGCCCTAATGCTGGGACTACTACTAGCGGAACCGCCACTGAAACTACCTCAACTATGCCCTTGCTCCCCTTCATGGTAGGCCTCAGCCTCCCTGATTTGGACCAGTTTACAAATGACCCTATACACCATGATGCTAGTTGGCCTGCCATGCCGACCAAACTCCCTTCTGATATCCCAAAGTTTGAAGGCCTTGCTGGAGAAGATCCCGCAAATCATGTTCGATCTTTCCACATGTGGTGTTCATATACCTCCATTATCGATGACTCTGTCCATCTTCGGTTGTTCCAACGAACGCTTATAGGAGCGGCTTCTAAGTGGTATGTTGATCAGCCCTCTTCTTCTCACACCACCTTTGTGACTCTTTCCCGGGCTTTTTTATCTTACTTCCAGCTTCCCCTTCATTATGACACTAGTATCGAACTTTTGACTTCTTTCTGTCAATCATCTGCGACCCGCCTGTCCGATCATGTCCAGGAATGGCGGAGACGAAAGAGCATATGTAAATCCCCTACTTTCAAAGACCGTGTCTACATGGACCGGTTCCTTAGATCTCTATTGCCTCCTATCGGGAAAGATGTCGCATCACATTTCCCCCAAACCGAAGAAGCCACCCTCCAACTGGCATTAAAATATGACTTGATCTACGCTCAGACAGGTTATGTTTATACCGTCCTTCCTGACCTCCCCAGGCCCGGTGGCGCTAACGCCCCGGGGGCACCTCATTCTGCCAACGGCATCGTTGGAGCTCTCTCTCATCCATATGACCAACCTCCCATGGATTATGGTTTTCCCAGGAGAGGGGGCAGCACCTCCCGCACTTGTTCCCCTCCCGGTAGCACTTGTCCAGGATACAACATGCCTCCTCTTTTGGCCCAACCTCCTATTCACCATACTATTACCCAACCCCCCTATTATTCGTATCCGCAGTTTGGTGCTCCAGCTCCTCCAGCATCAGCAGCTCCACCCCCCTTTCCTTCTCAACCCCTGCAACAGCAGTCACTTCCCCCTCAAGCACAGGTGGATGCACAGCAGGGATTTGTGGCTACCCAACCACCTGACGGACAGGTGGCCACTCGACCTTCCCCTTCTGGTTTTTCCAACTACCAGATCCTCATGATGAACTCTGATCCACCTCTAACCTTCGACCTTAATCTTCAAACTCGGTCTCGCCAGTACCCCACACCTTCCGCTCTGTCTGCCCCCGAGTCCCTTTCTTCAGGTTCTATAGAGCCTCTTTCGACATCCAATGGTCCTGGTGATACAGCAGCAGCTCTTGGTGATTCCCGGGTGTGTGTGAGATGTCTCAGCCCTCATGAGGGGGTGGCCCTGCAGGTAGCCCCCCACATGCCCGGATGACCTCTTCATTGCAGCCCTCGATGCAGCTCCATATATTTGATGATGTCAGCCTTAGCCGCTTGCAGCGCCTCTTTGATTTGCATGTATCAGTCAGATTTTGTGAGCCCTTCCCCGCTTATAGGGGGCATTTGGGTTGTATTTGTATCTCATGTACTCAGATATTATTGTATAAGTCCTAGCTGTTATCCCAGGCACAACATGTATGTGGGATCCCTCATTGTATTTTTATCTGGCTCATGTTTATGTCGGCTGTACTTTATGGTTCGGTCCCTTGTTTACTGGACACACTATTATTTTGTACTTTGTCTCGACGGGCATAGGTATGCCTTCCCCGCTGCCTTTAGCACATGTACCCTCTCATACATAGAGACTTGTTGCACCTGCAAGTCTTGTCTCCTCAGGGTCTAGTTCTTCAGCACATTAGTCTACCTTACATTTCTCTCTCTGACTTTCCTTTTGATGTCTGGTGATTGAGTTCTTACAACGTACTTCGGTCATACGATTTTCTCATAACACTCGCATGCTAGGGGGCAATCTGTTACACCATTCTTTGGTCATCTAACCTACTATCATTAGATAGACCCAAGTATACCATGTAAGACCAATTTTACCCTAAGTAAAATTGCTTTCACTATGTCAAATAACTTAATAAACCACATTTATTAGGTTGTTTATGGTCTAAACAGGAAACCCCAAAAGAAAATATTAAAAAAATATATATTTGTTTGATTTTCCTCATGGAATAATTAATTAAACAATAATTTAATTATTATTCCTCATCATGTTTAACCCAAAACAAAGAAATTAATTAGATAAATATTTATTTATCTTATTATTTTCTAGGAATAATTGTTTAAACCTTATTTAAATAATATTCCTTGCTAGATATGACTAAATCACCCACAAATAATTAAATAAATCATTATTTATTTGATTATCATCCAACCACTTCCTTAAAATGATAAATAAATCATTTATTTATTTATTACTTACAAATAAAGGGATTGGACCCAAGTCAAATACCTTTTCCCTCCAACAAATATAATAAAATATTCCATAAAAGGTGGATCTAGATTTGGTTAATGTTATTTTAATCAGGTACCAAGATCTAGAATGACCCAATATTTTGTTATAAATAAGAGGGTTTTTCTTACCATTCTTCACCTTTTGTTGCCTGTTATATCACTCTGGATCTAAACTCTTGGTCTGACTTTGAGCCATTATCATTTTCATATTTTCCATTATTTGCTGTGTGAGCTCCCTTTGAGTTCTATCTTTGTCTGGGTTTTCTACACCAACAGGAGAGAGAGGATTTTATATCTTGAGATCTTTGGAGACTTCCAAGAACCCCATCCCATTGAGGAGAATTGGATACGCCTTCTTGTTTTCCTCCCCGGTGCCCTTAATACCAAAAATTCTTTCAAAAATTGTTCTTGTCTTGTCTATTGGATATATGAAGCAAACCCATATTTTTCTTGCTTAATGTCTTGCTATGCATAGATGCAGTTTTTCTGACTCTTTTCTTGATTATTGATCAACTAGCTGAGATGATGAGATATTGGCAACCACTTTTGATGTTAGGGCTATTAGTTATGCGTAGCTAAAGTGGTATTTTTTCGTACACTTCGAAAAAGGATTCATACTAACAATTGGTGACTCCACACGGGTTTTCAATTACGACCGCTGTCGTTTTTCATATTCCTGCATATCCAGCTACTTCAGACCCTAGGTTTTCTTTTCAGCTTTTTGTTTTTCCTATTTTCATGTGGTTTTTCACCTATAAAACCCTAAAACATTAAAATTTCTAACTTCCGCATGTTTCTGGCCCTATTGCGCAGGTGACAGACATCAGCCGCAACTGAGACGACAACTTTTCCACAAATCTGCCGCCGAGACAACTGGAACTGGAGGTCACACTTTTTGGCCCAAAAACTACGACCTGGACCTCCAGGTCGCACTTTTCATCCTCTTTTCTGCGACCTGCACTGAAAACAGGTCAGAACCTGCGACCTGCCAATTTTTCAGCTGTTTTTCTGCAATTTTTCTGGGTTTTTCTGAAGCTTCTGTTAGGGTTTTCCAACCTCTGTCTCAGCCCGTTTCGACCTGTTCCTGATCTGTTTTTCTCATCTAAGTCGGAACCTAGCCCCCTAGGGCTTCAGTACCCTCCAATTTTGGTGGAAGAGTTTTAGCTACTTCAGGTGTCTGATTTTTCAGAGTTTCAGCCTTCCTTTTTTCCAGATCTGATACCTCTGTTTCAGATCCCTTTTAATCAGCTCTTCTCCCTCTCAAATCACCTCCTGAAGATTTGTTTGGATCTACTTTTAGGGCCTCCTCCTTGCCCCTTTTGATATTTACTGATTTCCTCCTTTTTTCCAGCCACCTTGCCTCTGCCTCTTGGCTGTGATCTGCAACTCTTTTCATCCGCTTATCCTTTAGATCCCTGTCCCTTTTGACCCTAGATCTATTGGCCTCTTTTTAAGTGTGTTTTGACTAGATTTTTGCCCTCTTTTAGATTAGTTTTGAGTGACCCACCTTCTTGGGTTGAATCGATGCACTATTAGCTGTTATTTTTCTGTTATTTCAGCATTATATACTGTTCTCTGCAGATTTATTTTCAGTTACGCAACACACTTTTTCTCTTGCTCTCAAAACGAAAAGGGTTTAAAAATTAAAATTAACGCACGCCACACACTCACCCTAAGCGAAGAAGAGCCTGGTTTACACCGCCAGGCAAAGAATTTAAAATCAATTGACACTGCACCTTTCTGCCCTTGTTTCGACATTGTAATCACTCGATTCTGCACCTCCCTACCTTTGTCGGTCATTCTTCTTCCCCTTGTGCCGTGTTTGTGTTGTTACCATTGCGCCCCCAAGGTGCGCTTCCCAGAGACTTCTTGGCCTTCACCCTTAGTTTCTGGTCGATCGACACCGCTCTTTCCTGTTGTTGTCGAGCCGGGGGGCCTGCGAGTCCGCACTCCCAGGCTCCTCTTCGACTCATTGGGTTCTCCTTTTACTTCCGGTTCTCCCCCTGTCACCTTCACTATGTCTGGTCCAGGGCCTAACGACGAGGTAGTGCTCCGGGCTGTCTGGGACTACTACTAGGCGGAACCCGCCCGGTACCTCGGCTATGCCCTTGCTCCCCTTCATGGCAGGCCTCAGCCTCCCTGATTTGGACCGGTTGACAAATGACCCTATACACCATGATGCTAGTTGGCCTGCTATGCCAACCAAGCTCCCCTCCGACACCCCTAAGTTTGAAGGCCTTGCTGGAGAAGATCCTTCAAATCATGTTCAATCTTTCCACATGTGGTGTTCATCTACCTCCATTACCAATGACTCTGTCCGTCTTCGGTTGTTCCAACGAATGCTTACAGGAGCGGCTTCTAAGTGGTATGTTGATCAGGCCCCTTCTTCTCATACCACCTTTGCGACTCTTGCCCAGGCTTTTTTATCTTACTTCCAGCTTCCCCTTCGTTATGACACTGGTATCGAACTTTTGACTTCTTTCTATCAATCATCTGCGACTTGCCTGTCCGATCATGTCCAGGAATGGCGGAGATGAAAGAGCCTATGTCAATCCCCTAATTTCGAAGACCGTGTCTACATGGACTGGTTCCTTAGATATCTCTTGCCTCCTATCGGGAAAGATGTCGCATCGAATTTTCCCCAAACCGAAGAAGCCGCCCTCCAACTCGCGTTAAAATATGACTTGATCTACGCTCAGAAGGGTTATGTTTATACCGTTCTACCTGATCTCCCCAGATCCGGTGGTGTCAATGCACCGGGGGCACCTCATGCCGCCAATGGTATCGTTGGAGCTGTCTCTCATCCATATGCCCAACCTCCCATGGATTATGGTTTTCTTGGGGGAGTGGGCAGCACCTCCCGCACTTGTTCCCCTCCCGGTAGCACGTGTCCAGGATACAGTATGCCTCCTCTTTTGGCCCAACCTCATGTTCATCGTACTATTACCCAACCCCCTTATTATTCGTATTCGTAGTTTGGTGCTCCAGCTCCTCCAGCATTAGCAGCTCCGCCCCCCTTGCCTTCTCAACCCCTGCAACAGTAGTCACCACCCCCTCAAGCACAGGTGGATGCACAGCAGGGATTCATGGCTACTTGACCACCGGCCAGACGGTGGCCACTCGTCCTTCCCTTTTGGTTCCTCCAACTACGGATCCTCATGATGATCTGCGATCCACCTATAACGAGTCGACCTTAACCTTCAAACTCGGTCTCGCCGGTACCCCACACCTTAAAGCTCACATGCGCTGAGTCCCCTTCTTCGGGTTCTATAGAGCCTCTTTCGACATCCGATGAGTCTGGTGATGCGACGGCGGCTCTGCGTGGTCCCGGGTGTGTGTGAGATGTCTCAGCCCTCATGAGGGGGTGGCCCTGCAGGTATCCCCCCACATGCCCGGATGACCTCTTCATTGTAGCCTTCGATGCAGCTCCATATATTTCATGATGTCGGCCTTCGCCGCTTGCAGTGCCTCTTTGATTTGCATGTATCAGTCAGATTTTGTGAGCCCTTCCCCGCTTGTAAGGGGAATTTGGGTTGTAGTTGTATCTCATGTACTCAGATATTATTGTATCAATCTTGGCTGTTATCCCAGGCACAGCATGTATATGGGATCCCTCATTGTATTTTTATCTGGCTCATGTTTATGCCGGCTGTACTTTATGGTTCGGTCCCTTGTTTACTGGACACACTATTCTTTTGTACTTTGTCTCGGCGGGCATAGGTATATCCACCCCGCCGCCTTGCTTACAGTACCCTCTATAAAAGAACCTGTGCAGTGCAGTCTCTCTCTTAGTCCTGGTCTAGTTCTTGACACATTAGTCTACGTTATATTTAAGTCTACGTTATATTTTCTCTCTACGACTTATTATGTCATCTCCTGCCACGGGCGGAGTTGATGAACCCTGGCAATGCTTCGGTCATACGATTACTCCTAACACTCGCACGGCGGGGGCAATCTGTTACACTATTTTTTGGTCATCTAACCTATTATCATTAGATGGACCCAAGTACACCATGTAAGACAAATTTTATCCTAAGTAAAATTGCTTTCACTATGTCAAATAACTTAATAAAACAAATTTATTAGGTTGTTTATGGTCTAAATAGGAAACCCCAAGGGGAAATATTAAAAAAACCTATATTTGTTTGATTTTCCTCATGGAATAATTAATTAAAAAATAATTTAATTGTTATTCCTAGTCATATCTAACCCAAAACAAGGAAATTAATTAGATAAATCCTTATTTATCTTCTTATTTTCTAGGAATAATTATCTAAATCTTATTTAAATAATATTCGTTGTTAAATATGACTAAATTATTTATAAATAATTAAATAAATAATTATTTATTTAATTATCATTCAACCACTTCCTTAAAATAATAAATAAATCATTTATTTATTTATTATTCACAAATAAAGAGATTTGACCCAAGTCAAATACTTTTTCCCTCCAACAAACATAATAAAATATTCCATAGAAGGTGGATCTAGATTTGGTTAATGTTATTTTAATCATGCACCAAGATCTAGAATGACCCAATATTTTGTTATAAAAGGAGGGTTTCTCCTACCATTCTTCACCTTTTGTTGCCTATTAGATCACTTTGGATCTACCTTTGCTTGGTCACATTTTTCTACATTATTTGCTGTGTGAGCTCCCTTTGAGTTCTATCTTTGTCTGAGTTTTCTACACCAACAAGAGAGAGAGATTCTAGATCTGAAGTGCTGAGGACTTCCAAGAACCCATCCCATTGAGGAGAATTGGATATGCCTTCTTGTTTTACTCCCAGGTGCCCTTAATACAAAAATTATTTCAAAAATTGTTCTTGTCTTGTCTATTGGATATATGGAGCAAACCCTTATTTTTACTGCTTAATGTCTTTCTATGCATAGATCTGGTTTTTTGCAGCTCTTTTCTTGATCAAATAACTGTAGATTTGAAGATATTGGCAGCCACTTTTGATGTTAGGGCTATTAGTTATGCGTAGCTAAAGTGGTCTTTTTTCGTACACTTCGACAAAGGATTCATACTAACAACAGCTTGTTGAACCAACCCCATACTTGAACATAATATCTGCAACCAAACTGCTTCCTTGCTTGCATGAGTGGTTGCCATGTATTCTGTCTCTGTAGTTGAAAGACCCACTACATACTATCTTTCACTCATCCAACTGACTGCGCCTCCAAATACGCTAAACACATACCCACTTGTAGATCTTCTTTGGTCCAGATCTCCAGCCCAGTCTGCATCAACAAAACCATGAATTTCCAACATTCTTTCCAATCTTGGTCTTCCCTGGTAGCACAAACCATAATCACTAGTGCCACGTAAATATCTGAAAACCTGCTTCAATGATGTCCAATGTTCCTTCCTTGGGTTTGACATAAACCTGCTCAATACTCCCACTGCATGTGCAATGTATGGTCTAGTATAGACCATTGCATACATCAAGCTACCCACTGCACTTGCATATGGAACACTGGACATATCCTCCTCTTCTTCTTATGTCTTGGGACACTGTTCAGCAGACAACTTTACACCTACATGAATAGGAACATTCACCGGTTTACTATCTTGCATATTGAACCTCTGCAATATAGTCTTGACATACTTCCTCTGGTTTAACCAGAGCTTCCTCTTTGCCCGATCTCTCTTAATTTCCATGCCCAAAATATAGTTTGCAACACCAACATCCTTCATGTCAAATTTGGAGAACAGTTGGGTCTTCATATCTTGGATAGTTTCTTTATCGTTTCCAATCAACAACATATCATCCACATACAAGACCAAATAAATAACATTGTCACCAATTAATTTAAAATAAACACAGTGATCCTCCTTGCTTCTGGTGAATCCAAGTCCCCATATATAGGTATCAAATTTCCGATACCACATCCTTGGTGACTGTTTTAACCCATACAAAGACTTCTTCAACCTGCATACCAGTTCTTTCTTACCCTTCACTATAAAGCCTTCAGGTTTCTTCATGTAGATCTCCTCTTCTAGATCCCCATGAAGAAATGTTGTCTTCACATCCATTTATTCTATCTCAAAATCAAATGCAGCAGCAACATGAAAAAGTAATCTAATAGAAGTAAATTTGGCAACAGGAGAAAAAATATCACCAAAATCAATTCCCGGCACCAATATCACCAAAATCAATTCCCGGCACCAAAATCACCAAAATCAATTCCCGGCACCAATATCACCAAATTCTTTAAATTTTTCAAAGACTTCAGATTTCTTCCTCAAGAAATATATCCACGTATTCCTTGAGAAGTCATCTATGAATGAAACATAGTACATAGACTTTCCCAGTGATGGAACTGGCACAGGTCCAAGCACATCATTGTGCACAAGTTCTAATATCTTGTTCGCCCTCTTAGCACCAAAAGGAAAACTCGGTCGATTATGCTTCCCAAATACAAAATGTTCACACAAATCGAAATCCAGAGAGCAATTAGAGATACCTTCTACCATACCATTTCTATGCAGTATCCAAAGGCCCTTCTCTCCAATATGTCCAAGCCTTTGATGCCATAGCATGGTCTTTTCTCCAGAGATAGCTAGGCTTTCTGGTCCACTTTCAGGAACCACAGAATTGTTACACCCATCAATAACAGTGCTACCTTGTAGCTTGTATAGAGTTCCAGTCTGAACTCCCCGCATTAATACCAATGCTCCCCGAACCATCTTGCAGACATCTTTCTTGAACACTATTTTTACACTTGCATCATCCATCTTGCTTACAAAAATCAGATTTCTGGCCAATGTAGGAATATTCAGAACACCAAGAAGTGTTCTAATCCTTCCACCTTGCAGCTTCAGCTTGAATTTTCCATGTCCAACGATTCTAGCCTTCCTATCATCCCCTAGGAATACATCACCGCCATCATATTTCTCATACTCGCAGAACCACTCCCTATGGGGAGTGAAGTGAAAGGATGCACCCGAGTCAATCAACCATGACTCATGATCTACATGTGTATTTGAAGAAGAAGCCAAATACACATCCCCACCTTCATCCGAGGTGGTTTTTGCCTCTGTAGAAAGAGCATAATCAGATCCCTTTCCTTTCTTAGGAGCTTTAGATATGTATTCATTTTTGTAGTGTCCTTCCTTTCCACATTTCCAGCACACCTTTACAAACTTTCTAGGAGATTTAGATCTCCCACTCGAAACCTTATTCTTTTTCCTATTTTGGGACCTTCCTCATACATATAAGGCATATCCATTTTGACCCTCCATACGGGGGCTACTGTCCCCCATATGACCCCCCGGCGCACATGGGGCTAGTCGTGGAAATAATATAACACATAGCCAACAAAGACCTAGATCCCTTATAACAATGTGTCTAAGTGCTAAATCCAAGAGGAGGCTCCAAATAAATCATTCTAAGTGGGTTAAACAGATCTCCCACACTTAGATGTCCTCAAAAAGTGTCCGATGAAGGGACTGCATCAATACATCAACATAAAATGGTATGACAACCTTATTATGGTAAGCCTAAGTACATGAAGATGTAAATAGCCAACAAGTGTATAAGATAGTAGCAAAAGAGTACAATGCTTTGAGGGATCAATCACTCAAGCTAGGCAAGGAGAGCCTCAATAGAACATGTACAAGAATATGAATCAACACTGCTACCTATGAAAAGCCCTGGCTGAAATAACACAGTTTATAGGAGATATTGCAACATACAAAATGGTAATATGATGATATGACAATATCAGCTCAAATAAATGAGGGGGAGCAAGCTCTTAACCCCTGAAAAAACTAATACAATAGCAATACACAATCCTTGGAAGGATTGGCTACAATATACATGAAAATGGAAAATCTGCAGAAATGTCATAGTTGCTGGGCAGCAGCTGCAACTCAATACTGGAAAGACATGGAGATGGATAAATATGATGCTCAATCTAAAATAAACCTTCTCCAATGGATCTCTCAAGTGCAAGGCTGATCCCGACACTGAAGATCTTGCCCTCCAAGAAGCTAGTGCAAACCCTCACTGCAAGTATGCATTGAAATAACGCAATATGGAGAATGGATTGTGCTGTCTCTGATGGAAGATGTTTGGCCTTGATGCCAACATATGCAAATAAGATCTGAAACCTTCCTTAATAACCTTCCTGAGGAATAGAGACTCCCTCCTCTGAAGGATGAGATAAGGAATGGTGTTGTGGAACCCCTCCACTGCAACACCCAGCAACACTACATTATCCTTCAGCAAAAATAACGCAATGATTGAAGAAGAGGCTTTGGCCTTGAGCCAAGATGTGGAGAAAATGAAGAGAAATCCCTCAAGAGGCCTCTCAAGAAGGAGAGGAAATCCTAAACAGGAATCCCTCATGCTAAACAACATTGCAACTTAGTTGAACAACAAGAGACTGCAAATAGTCTAAACAAACAAATAATCAAATGCTCAGAGATATCTCACTATGGCTGCCTCTTCCTCCTTTTATGCAAGTGAATGCCTCTTTTCCCTGTACCCCACACATTAGGTTTTCTTCCACAAATAATATTCCTTCCTCTCAAACTACGTTGTCTTCTCAAGCAAGCCACACCCTTAGGCAACGCTACTGACTTGGTCAAACTTGACCTTTTCCTCATGCAAATTGCCCCTTTCCACACTAGAAGGTGCAAAAATAAGCTGCTCCAATGATCCTTTTCACACTATGAAGGATCTTATTCCTACTCATGGGCCTTTTACCCATTTTATTCACCTCCTAGATGAAATAAGAAAAAATTAATATTCCAATTTGTTGCTTGCAAATTTTGGAATATAACAGTCCTCCCCTCTCAAATATTTCTTGTCCTCAAGCAAGTGCAAGGATAGACTAAGTTATTCTTTCCCCTCCCTGTAGCATCCCTGTATGATGATCTCCTCCAACGAAAGTGATGTTATATCATCAATCAAGCCTCCACATTTCTCCTCCTCAGCATGCAAGTTAGCTATCAAGCCATCATCATGTAAAGGTGAAATACTCAAGAGGTTAGAAAAGTGATGTCTAGAGGTCCCTTTGAAGAATGGGATCTGAGATAAAATGGGAACTATCTTTCCCATATGGATCCTCCATCTCCAAGCTATGAGCCATGAAAAATAGGTCACCTCCCAACTAGGCAACTCCTGAAAGCTTTCATCCACCTTTGGCTCTGGAAAAGTAGGTGGGATGAAAATCTGCACATGGTAGACAATGTAGCCTACCCTAGGCTTTCCATCTCTACACTTATGATAAGTTTAGAGTGTTGGCTGATCTTGGGCTGCAATAAGATTTCCCTCAAGTGTCAAGATGAGGACTACATCTCCAAAGACCTCTCCTCCAACGCTGCAAATCAAGCTGACCCAAACCATTCCATATATGATGAGTTGGAAGTCATCATCATATGGCATCATATCCATCACATGGCTCACCTCATATGGAAACAAATCTGTTGTTAAGGTGACCATACCATATCCCATGCTTCCCTTAGAACATGTAGTGCAAAAAGTGTGGGAGGATTCTCCCTCAAAGGACACATTCACCCAATGTGTCTTTCTCCCAATCATGCTCCTCATAAAGACAGAAACAATAGAGCCATAGGGAGAAAAAATGAGAATCATACTTGCTACCATATGCAACAAATGAGAAGGACAATGGTCCCTCAAGTGAAACCAGTGCAGCTTGACCCTCAACTGCAATAAATACTGATAGGAAGTGTGGATTCTCAGCCACTTGCTTGCTACTCCAATCTCCTCATAAGTATAGAGGAAGTGAATGATGTAAGGTTTATAATGAGCATGTCCTCCATAATATATATTTTCCCCAAGTCCTCCAAGGGAATGGCCGTCAATCATGCTTATGGCCGTCAATCATGCTTATGGCCTCTTCTAAACCACGTGGTCTAGAGAAAATAATGCTCCTCCTTGGAGCATCATCCTGCACATCTATGGTTAAGGGACATATACATACATCATATAAATTGTCATGTAAACAACAATGGCTACCCTTACCATACTCTCTACTCATACAAATGGAGTGGTTCATAGATGAGTCTCCTCTCATCTTCAAAGAGAAAAGAGGTGGTTGTGCTAACTCTTCCGAAGAGTCATGTTTCTCCTCCATCTACATCTGGTCCATGCATCTACTTATATGTTGATATATCTCCTCCTCAAAGCCCATACAAAAATGCCCCTCCATGATGGTGTGGTATGCTCTCATAAAACAAGTGGGACTGAAAAGGAAATCCTCTAAAGCTGCTTGTAGAAACTTCTCCTTGAGCTTGGAAACTCTAGGAAAGAAGATCTGACCATGATAGTAGATGACCTCATCTTTGACTGAGTATCTCTCTTCATGCAACTGGCGATCCAAGATCATGCATGTAAAAATATCCTTGGAATACTCCTCCAACATCTGGGAGTTCCAATATGGATCTATCCTCCATAGTGACAACACTGTTGATCTCTCATGAAGAACACCTATCATATGGCCACCATCTTCTTTGACATCTCCCATGCCAAAGATGCCAATTTGAAGGCTGCTATCCTTACCTTGTTGCTTCTGCCATAGCGCAGAACCTAAAATGGAAGTGGGTATTGATGATGTTGAGAGAATTCTCTCTCTCTTCTTGATTCTACCCCAGACTCCCAGTGCTATATCAAGCTCTACCAAAGTCTCCACTCCTCTAAAATCACTGAGTGGTGCCTCAACGGATGAAGAAACCATCCTCCTCTGCTGATCTAGTGGTCTCCCCGGAAAAATCTCTCCATGAAATGAGACATCATCATCAAGAGATGACTGAATATGTGAATGGAGAGAGCTCTCCATGATTTTGCTGTACAATCCAATCACCTTCTTGGGTGCATCAACCTCCTGAAGTGGATAGGGATGTGTACATCTCATCTCATGATATTGTTTCTCCTCCCTACCTTCTCCTTCTGTCCCCATGGTTCCACACCTCCTCAATAATGGCACATGTAAAACATGAGTTGTGCCTTGATCTCCACACATGAGATCCTGGCGAATTCATTGCAAAGATGTAAGCATCCCTCTATTTTGAGCAAGAGCTCCTCCTTCCTCTTCATGAGGTGCTAGATCAACTCAAGATCCATCAGCGTTGTTGCCCTCAATATCTGCAACATGAGTGGGAAAATCTCCAATGATTGGATCCCATTTTGAAAAGGAGATCTCCATGCTCCTTTGCTCAAGGGTGTGAGATGGAAGTTTCTCTTCCAGCAAAGTATGGTGCAAGTTTTCATGCAAGGGTTTTTCTTGAGTTTTCTTTTTTACCTCCACCATGTGTGTCTCATGAATCCTGACATCAAATATTTTCACTAATGCCTTAGTGAAACTAGCATAGGATGGAATGTTTACATTTCTTAAAGAAAAGAATTCAAAGATCCACCAGGCATAGGCGTTACCTCTCAAATGAAGCACTGCAACTTTGATGGATTCATCTTCATGAATGCGGTGCTGCTGCAAAAAGGTATCTAACTGCTCCACCGAAGCTTTGGCTGAACATACAGGTGAACCTTCAAAGGTAGATAGATGAAATATAGCTTGCTGCTCTCTTCCTTTCACCTTCATCTTACAAAACTTTGAAAAACTGGGATGATATCAGAAATTTTTGAGTTTGAGACTCATAGTATTTCAAGAAATCACTAAGGGTTTCCCTCCTAGCAACCTCTTCTCCTCTTTCCATATCTCTTGTGGCAATCCTGGGCATGTGACTGCGCTAAGTATTAGGATGTGTAGCTACTTGCTCACACTCCTCAAATCTAGAGTTTTCTTTAGATTCAAACTCTCTTGGAGATTCTTCATACATCTCCCTCCGTATCTTCTTGAAATCCTCATGAATAATATGTACATATCTAGGAAGAAGCTTTGTATGCTTATCCCCTTTTTATTCTCCAAAATATGGAGTCTTCTTCCTACTTATTTCTTTGTCTCCTTCCCGACGAGAATAGGAAGTGCAGGGCTTATTTCTGCTTATCCTCCTTGGGGAGTTTCTTCATGGATCTGAAATATGATGAGATAAAACCCATCCTCTTCAATCTTCTGATCTTCTTGGTCTTAGACTCATAGGTTGAGCCATGAAAGTAGCTTTGATACCGCTGTAATATTCCAAATTCAGAAGAGCTAGCAATGCATGACTGGAAAATGTATTTTCCAGTAATGGATGCTACAGGAATTGAAACCAAGAACCGGATCCCTTATAGAAATGTGTCTAAGTGATAAATCCAAGAGGAGGCTCCCAAGAAATCCTTCTAAGTGGGTTAAACATATCTCCCACACTTAGATGTCCTCAAAAAGTTCCTGATGAAGGGACTGCAACAATACATGAACATAAAATGGAATGACAACGTTATTATGGTAAGCCTGAGTACATGAAGATGTAAATAGCCAACAAGTTTATAAGATAGCAGCAAAAGAATAAAATTCTTTTAGGAATCAATCACTCAAGATAGGCAATGAGAGCCTCAATAGAACATGTACAAGAATATGAATCAACACTGCTACCTATGAAAAGCCCTAGCTGAAATAACACAGTTTATAGGAGATAATGCAACATAAAAAATGGTAATATGATGATATGAAAATATTAGCTCAAATAAATGAGGGGGAGCAAGCTCTCAACCCATGAAAACACTAATACAACAATAATATACAATCCTTGGAAGGATTGGCTACAATATACATGAAATCTACAGAAATGCCGGAGTTGTTGGGCAGCAACTGCAACTCAATACTGGAAATACATGGAGATGGCTGAAGATGATGCTCAATATGAAATAAAACTCCTCCAATTTATCTCTCAAGTGCAAGGCTAATCCCAGCACTGAAGATCTTGCCCTGCAAGAAGCTGATGCAAACCCTCACTGCAAGTATGCACTGAAATAACGTAGTATGGAGAATGGACTGCGCTGTCTATGATGAAAGATGTTTGGCCTTGATGCCAAGATATGAAAATCAGCTCTGAAACCTTCCTTAATAACCTTCTTAAGGAATAGAGATTGCCTCCTCTAAAAGATGAGACAAGGAATGGTGTTTTGGAACCCCTCCACTGCAACACCCAGCAACACTATGTTATACTTCAGCAGAAATAACGCAGTGACTGAAGAATTGGATATGGCCTTGAGCCAAGTTGTGGAGAAAATGAAGAGAAATCCCTCAAGTGGCCTCTCAAGAAGGAGAGAAAATTCTAAATAGGAATCCCTCATTCTAAACAGCACTGCAACTCAGCTGAATAGTCGGAGACTGCAAATAGTCTAAACAGAAAAATAATCAAATGCTCAAAGATATCTCACTATGGATACCTCTTCCTCCTTTTATGCAAGTGAATGTTGTTGAACCCTTGGTTAAAATGAGAGGGGGGGGTGAATCAGTTTAATGTAGTCATGGTTTTGTAAAAAATTCTTTTACACTTATTTGCATCTTCATTTCGTGATCAACTTAATATACAATGGAACAACAATCTTAATAAGTAAGTAGCAGGTATTAAGCAAATTAAATATAGAATATCAACATATAATAATCATGCACATAGACAACATATATAAGTGGAAACCCATAAGGGAGAAAACCACATCTTATTATTGTTGTGATGCAAAGGTAGGCTCCAACTCCCTCTCACCGGTGATTTTTTGTAGGCTCCAACCTATAGGAGGCTACTACCTCAATTCTGCAAGCTATAACATCCAAGGAAGCTCCAAATCCCATCTATTTTTTGTAGGCTACAACCTACAGGAGGCTCCTACCTCAGCCAGCTACAACTGGACATCTATCAAGCTACAACTTGAAATGGAAGCACCAACTTCCTCAGTGTACAATAAAATCAAATGTTGATTTACCTGGATATCATCTCAGTTTTTCTCCTTCTTTACTGCTGTCCTTCCAGCCTTCAAATTTGCTTTATATCATCTCTGGTTCTTCACAACTCCTCTCTCTGCTCCTTCTTCTTACATTCTCTCACCTCTTTCTCCATTCTCTCACTTTTATGCATATGCTGGTGTCATTATTTATAGAGATCACCTCATAACTCTATGTATTTGACAGGGAATTTGAAATGAAAAGGTATGACTCTTTTCCTTTCGCCTTCTCATTTTCTTGTCCAACCCATTCAAAATAATATAACAATATGTATACCTTTTAGTATTACAGAGGAGTTTTTCTTTGCCTATAGAGACTTTCCTTTGCATCACATACAAGAAAAATAATTAGTTCATTTACATTTACATTTACAACAAATATATTTCACTCAACCCTTTCATCTCTTTGCTCGTTGTGCATTTGTCTTTTCTGTTGCTGTCAGAGTCATTTCGGTTCCTGCTATTATATTCAAAACAGTTATGCATAACTGTCATTTTGGCCTAACTTGACCCAGCTGCTGTGTTTCCAACGATGCCATGATATTCTCCTATTTCCCGACTTTGCCTCTTTTTCTCATGCCCACAGCGTTCAACCTTCACCACTCTTCTAAACACTCGATCCTGCCCTTTTCTCTATGTCGGGTCCTTACCTGAGCCTTTCTACTTGCGTTCATACTTTCTTCCATTATCAAGGTGGAACTGCTTTACTCTCTATACAAAGTGTCAGATCTTATTCTACTTGAGGCCTTCTGCCGTGTTCAACCTTTTCTTCATAAACTGCCATTTCCTATGTCTTTTGTGCTCTATTCACATGCATATCAACCTTTCATCAATCGGAATTTCATCGAACTTTGCCTTTTCTTAACTTTCCAATCCGACGGAATTCACACAGAAAGTTTCATGTTAATTAATTGTTCCCAACCTATGCGAAATAGGTGGTTTTAGAATGCCACACGTCGCCCTCTTAATGCTATCACGTTCATTTCACCTTTTACCACTTATCCTCCAAAAGTAGTGTGAAACAACCACTTACCAGTTTTATAATCTTGCCTTCACTGTTCCGCGGATTTCAAAATATATTCCATTATCTTTGAAGACTGTATTTAAATATATTCTCTCTATAACCATATACGCCTTTAATACATAATACCCTTGTAAATTTTTCGTTTCTGCCAATCTTGCACATATATCGATGCCTAAATTAGCACTTCTAATCTGCATCGTAGATCTCTACTCCGTGATCCAACGGTTATCACTTCATCGCACTTTGGCATTCTAACGTGATTCTTGAGTGCTTATCCTCTTGAGCTTGCGAATTGCGATATCCAATTGGGTCCCACAGCCAAACTTCAATTCCTTTAGATTTTATCTTTGAACTATATCGTGTCCGCTTTCTATTGCATTTCGATATTTCAATCGTTCTTTGCTATATGGCTCCTTTGCTCTCCGATGCGATTTATAGAGGGAAAATCTATACTCTCGAACTTTAAATATTTTAAATAATAGCTCTGAGTTGCATCGCATCTGGCCCCTTTATCGCACTTCAGCGTTTATGAGTGCTATCTCTTCTGAGCTTTGTGATCTACGATATGCGATGAATTTCGCATCACCAATTTGCATCGCCACTTCGAATCACATCGCATCGCATCGCCACTTCACAATATGTGATGAACTTCGCATTGCCGATGTGCGATATTGCAATGTGCCGCCACGTGTCCCTTCGCATCGCATCCATCGCATCACATCACATATTCTCATTGCATCGCATGTCGTCGCATCGCATCACCACTTCGCGGTATGCGATGAACTTCACATCACCGATGTGTGATATTGCGCTGTGTCGCCACGTGTCCCTTCGCATTGCATCCATTGCATCGCATCGATCGCATCACATTGCATCTTCTCATCACATCACATCGCCACTTCGTGGTATGTGATCTAATTTCCACCGATTTGATCATCACTATTGATCTATCCAGATCTACGGTCCTCGTTGTTGTTTGCAATTCATTTGTATTTCTGCTTCTCTTATCTTACAGTGAATCATATATGTCCATTTCTTGCCTTTGTTGTTGCTATATAATTGTGATCATCCAATCTCCTCACTTGGAATTCTTCAAATACTTCTCTGCCTTAGTTGATTTTTGCTTGTTTATCCTATCTCCGCTCTACAACATCGGTTCCTCAACGCTACTCCTCCCTGAGCTTTATTCAGTATCTAAGTGTGTTGATCTCTCCTGAGCTTGTTTTTCTTCCTTTGCTCCTTTCTGCCTTGCTTCTTAGCTACATTCGCCTCTTTGCTGCCTCTACTGATAGTCTAATGCTGCTCCTTGCCTTTCTGCTACTCTTCTACCTCGCCTCTGCATTATTTCCTAATCTGCTCCTTTGTGCTCCTTTGACATCAATGACAATATTTCCAACAATCTCCCCTTTTGGCATTGATGGCAACAAATCCACTGGTACTCCGATACTTCCTTCAGGATTTCCTCCCCCTTTCATTCAGAGAGGTATCTTGTCTTTCTTCCTCTTCCTGCTTTTCAGAAGAGCCTTTCTTCTTTTGCTTTCTTTTCCTCCCCCTTTGACATCAATGGAAAAGGGTTGCACTTTTCCTAGTGTGGTTTCTACCTTTTCATAATATTCTGATCTTGAGGACCTGTTCCATGCACTGTTCCATTGCTCTAGCTCTTTTGTGACAATTTTTTTGATTGCTCTCCCCCTGGAATGATGCTTTCTTGACTGATACAGACTATCACTTGAATTATGTTCTGATCCCATTCTTTGTATGTAGTCTTTACTTATATATATATATATATATATATATATATATTTCCAATCATATCAGAGAGTAACATCTGCAGACACTACCCCTAGTTTGTCTCTTACATATTCGAATGGTTCTTTAGCAAGAGGTTTTATGAATATGTCTGATGTTTTTTCCTTGGTACATATTCCAACTTCACTAATTTATGTGCTACTTGTTCTCTGAGGAAGTGGTACTTTACTGGGATGTGCTTTGTTTTTGAATGAAGTACAGGATTTTTTGATATACTTATTGCACTTGTATTGTCACATTTGATAGAAATGGGTTCATCAATGCTTACCTTCATGTCTTGGAGAGTTTGTTTCATCCACATTACTTGTGTGCAACATGCAACTGCTGCTATGTATTCTGCTTCTGGTGTAGATAGAGAGATAGAAGTTTTCTTCTTGCTTAGCCATGCCACCAGAATTTTTCCCAAATAAAATGCACCTCCACTTGTTCTTTTTCTGTCATCCACACAACTGGCCCAATCTGCATCTGTGTATGCTGCCAATGTGAAGCTTTTTCCTTTTGGATACCATAGGACATAATGTGTAGTTCCTTGTAGATATCTAAATATTCTCTTGATTGCAAGTAAATGATTTTGTTTTGGAGCTGCTTGATATCTTGCCACAAGTCCTACTGCCAACATAATGTTTAGTCTAGAAGCAGTTAGATATAGCAAAATTCCTATCATGGATATGTAAAGCTTTTGATCTACATTCGTTGATCCATCATTAGCACATAGTTTGCATCCAGTGATCATGGGAGTTGACATAGGTTTGCAGTCTTCCATTTGAAACCTTTTCAACATTTCTCTTAAGTATTTTTCTTGCGAAATGAATATTCCTGTGTTCTTTTGTTGAATTTTAAGTCCTAAATAGAAGGTGACCTCTCCAATCATTGACATCTCAAACTCTGATTTCATTTCTTCAGAAAATCCTTTTGCTAACTCATCTTTGTTGCTTCCAAACATGATGTCATCTACATACACTACTACAATTAAGAGTTCATTTTCATTAGCCTTTATGTACAAATTACTGTCTACTCCTCCTTTCTTGAACCCTTGTTTTTGCAAGTATTTGTCCAGCCTTGAATACCATGCACGAGGAGCTTGTTTCAAACCATATAAGGCTTTCTTTAATCTGCACACATAGTCATGTTTATTTTTTAATGAGAATCCTTCAGGTTTTTCCATGTAGACTTCTTCCTCTAGATATCCATTCAGGAAGGCAGACTTTACATCCATTTGATATACCCTAAAATCATGATAGCATGCAAAGGCCAAAAACATTCTGATTGCTTCCATTCTGGCTACAGGGGAAAAGGTTTCATCATAATAAAGTCCTTCAATTTGAGAATATCCCTTGCATACAAGTCTGGCTTTATTTCTGATTACCTACCCTTGTTCATTCATCTTATTATTGAATATCCATTTTGTGCCAATGACATTTTTCCCAGTGGGTCTTGGAATTAATTCCTAGGTATTGTTCTTCTCAATTTGGTCTAGTTCTTCATTCATAGCATTTACCCAGTTTTTGTCTTTGCTGGCTTCTTCGAACTTCTTTGGCTCTATTTGAGATAGCATGGCTAGGTATACTTCTTCTGTCTGTTCAGCAAGCTGTCTTCTTGTCTGGACTCCCACACTCTTGTCCCCAATGATTTGCTCTTCTGGATGATTCTTTTGAGTGTGTCTTGAGGGACCTTTTGAGCTTAATTCAGTATCTTCTGTTGTCTTGCTCAGTTCATCATTATCTTGGTTCTCTTCTTCATGATCTTCTGGAGGATTGCTGCATCTTGTACTTCTTGTTCTATTTGGTAGATCTTCATCAAATCTTACATCAATGCTTTCCACAATTTTGTGTAGTGTTTTGTTGTAGCACCTGTAACCCTTACTCTTGGATGCATATCCTAAAAATATTCCTTCATCAGCTCTTGCATCAAACTTCCCCAGTTTTTCATCATTATTTTTTATGAAACACTTGCTTCCAAAGACTCTAAAGTGCTTGATTGATGTTGGTTTACCATGCCATAATTCGTAAGGAGTCTTATCAAAATTTGGTCTTAGATGAGCTTTGTTGAGAATGTGAACAACTGTGTGTACTGCTTCTGCTCAATAGGTTTGGGGAATGTTACTTTCTTGCATCATAGCTCTGGAAATCTATTGTACTGACCTGTTTTTCCTCTCTGCCACTCCATTCCATTGAGGTGTACCTACAATTGTAAACTGATGTTTTATCCCATGCTCATTGCATAGGTCTGCAAAATCATAGTCTGTGAATTCACCTCCTCTGTCTGATCTGATGCACTTTAGCTTGCATCCTGTTTGATTTTCTGCCAATGCCTTGAATATCTTTAATTTCTCAAGTGCTTCAGATTTATATTTGAGGAATGCTACCCACGTCAATCTGGAAAAATCATCTATTATCAGCATGAAATAAGATTCTCCGCTTGGTGCTTTAGTTCTTGAAGGTCCACACAGGTCCATGTGTACAAGCTGAAGAGGCCGACTTGTAGATATGCGGGTCTGCTTGCCCAGTTGGCAGGATTTACATATGGTATTTGAAGGCTTCTTTATTGCTGGCATATCTCTGACTACATTCTTCTTGCTCAGATTGATGATGTGGTCAAAGTTTAGGTGTCCCTGTCTTCTATGCCATAACCATGATTCAGCAAGTTTGCTTATGTGGCATTCTTCATTCTCTTCTTCCACTATATAGACATTACTTTATGTTCTAACACCTTTGATCAAGGTCTTTCCTGTGGTGCTTGATCTTACCTCACAATCTTGGGTTCTAAAAAGGACCTCACAGCGTTTGTCACACATTTGACTGACGCTTAGTAGATTGGCTTTCAGCCCATCCACAAATAGTACATCTTGAGCATTTCCTCTTCCATTATTCAGACTGACTGAGCCTTTTCCTTTGATTTTCCCTGCTTTATCATTTCTGAATGTTACATTCCCATATTTATTTTCATCAAAGGTTACAAACTTGCTTCAATCTCCAGTTATATGCTTTGAACATCCACTGTCCAAATATCATTGGCTTTTTTGATCTTGGGATATTAGAGCCAGGTCACACTTATTCAACTTCTTTTTCCACTGCAGGCAGCTATTTGTTTGGCACTTTTTGTGAGAATATGGACCACATTATTTGAGAGGACATTTGGAAGACATGTGTCCGATTTGATGGCATACAAAGCATTTGATTATATTTTTAAATGGATTATGTGTACGAGTGAACTCTCCATTGTTCATAAATCTCCTTGGGGTTTTAAGCATCAGTCTTTGTCCATACGTTCTGCACTCCATGGATTTATGGGCGAAACCCTTACAACAAAAACAATACCCATGGAAATGATTAATGTACATGGTGTAGGGTTGTCCTCTCCATTTGTTTGCTTGAGGTAGTCTTTTCAATTTCTGCATCTTTTGTTGGTTGAAATCAATTATCTTTGTCTGGCAGTATGCAACAATATGTCCCAGTTTGTGACAGGCAAAACAAGTGACATTTCTCATAGGAGGAAATAATTTCCTTTGAGATCTTTCGAACTTGTTCAATTGATCTTCAGGAACAATTGAGATTTTTGCAACTGCTAGCTTCTTCCTCTCATTCTTTGTCTCTTGATGTTGCTGCTTGTTTCTGTTTGTTTCATCACACATCAAGTTCTTGTTGGATTCTGCTTCTATGGTTCCTTTTTGAGCTGTTTCATTATCCTTTACAACTTTTACAAAAATGATATTCTTATTATCTTCAACCTTGGACTTACTGGTTTCTCCTTCATATCCTATCCCAGCCTTTATGAGAGGAGACCTTTGAGCATTTAGAATCTTGTCCAACTGTTCAGTGCTTGTCATTCGAGGAGTGTTCATTGACAATTCTCTTTGGGTGTTTTCTAGTTTCTTTCTCAGGCATACCACTTCTTCTTCCAATTTCTCTTGCTCCTGATGTTTATCTTTAATTTTCTTTAGCAGAATGTCTTCCACCTTCTTAGCTTCTTCAAGTTCTACTTTCAATTGAATGAAGTCTTCTGAATTTGGTACCTCTTTTACATATTTGAGGAGAATGTCTTTCTATTTTTTGCACTTGAGTTTAATTCTGTCTATTTCTTCCAGGGCACTTTTTAGCTCCCCCTTAAGATCTACCTCACCTTATTCCTCATCTTCTAGAAGGAATCCTTCAGAATCTTCCTTGGCCATCAACACAAATTCATAGGTTCCTTCTTCTTTTGATGATTCATCTAAGTTTGCATATGCACTGCTATCTTGTTGAGCATAAAGTGATTTTCTGTTGAATCTCTTCCCTTTCTGCCAGTTATTTGTTTTGGTTTTCTCTGTCTCTTGAGTCCGATTCTTTGTTCTCTTGTAAGGACACTTTGATGAATAGTTCCCAACTCTTCCATAGTTAAAAAATTTAAATGGAAGCTTACCTTTATACTTACCTGAGACTCTATCCAATATTCTGACAAATTTGGCCTCTTCTTCATAAGAGCAAGAGCATGCATCTTCTTTTTCTTCTTTTCTCTTCTCAGCCTTAAAGGCAGTCTCCCTCACATTTGACTTCCTTTGTGGAAATCTCATCTCATAGGATGTTAAGTTTCCAAGTAATTGGTTCATGGTCAAAGTTTCCCAATCAGTTGTTTCTTCTATGGCAGAAACCTTGGGATTAAAACTGGATGGTAAAGATCTCAATATCTTTTGAAAAATTACACATTCTCTGATGGTTTCTCCTAGATCTTTCATATTATTCACAATTTCTACAACCTTTAAGAAGAAGCTGGCAACATCTTCTTCTTCATTCATTTTTATATTTTAAAATTGAGCTCAATAGAATTGTAGTTTGGCCATCTTCACCTTTTTATCTCCCTCATGGATACTTTCTAATGTATCCCATATTTCTTTAGCATTCTTTTTGTGCATTACTTTGATAAATTCTTCCTCACAAACCACTTAAGAGAGAATTCATGGCTTTGGCATTAACTATAAAATTTTGTTTGGCTTCTTTCTCTGTGTCAAAATCCTTTGGGGCATATCCAAATCAACATCAACCCAAACTTCTATTCCTAGAGACATTATGTATGTCCTCATTCTTATTTTCCAAAAGGCATAATTTGTGCCAGTAAACAAAGGGGCTTTATTTGATGAGCATCCTTCTAGACTATCCATCTTGGGGACCTAGGATCTTCCTTCCAGTTGTTAAACTGATACAGAAGGAACCTGCTCTGATACCAATTGTTGAACCCTTGGTTCAACTGAGAAGGGGGGGGGGGGGTGAATCAGTTTAATGTAGTCATGGTCTTGTAAAAATTTCTTTTACACTTATTTACGTCTTCATTTTGTGATCAACTTAATATATAATGGAACAAAAATCCTAATAAGTGAGCAGTAGGTATTAAGAAAATTAAATATAGAATATCAACATATAATCATCATGCACATAGAAAACATATATAAGTGGAAACCCATAAGGGAGAAAACCACATCTTATTATTTTTGTGATGCAAAGGCAAGCTCCAACTCCCTCTCACCACTGATTTTCTGTAGGCTCCAACCTACAGGAGGATACTACCTCAATTCAGCAAGCTACAACTTGCAAGGAAGCTCCAACTCCCATATATTTTTTGCAGGCTAAAACCTACAGGAGGCTCCTACCTCAGCTAACTACAACTAGACATCTATCAAGATACAACTTAAAATGGAAGCACTAACTTCCTCACTGTACAATAAAATCATATGCTGATTTACCTAGATATCAGCTCAGTTTTTCTCCTTCTTTATTGCTGCCCTTCCAGCCTTCAAATTTTCTTTATATCATCTCTAGATCTTCACAACTCCTCTCTCTACTCCTTCTTCTTCTTACATTCTCTCACCTCTTTCTCCATTCTCTCAGTTTTATGCATATGTCGGTAACATTATTTATAGAGATCACCTCATAAGTCTGTGCATTCCACAGGGAATTCGAAATGAACAGGTATGACTCTTTGCCTTCCCCCTTCTCATTTTCTTGTCCAGCCCATTTAGAATAATATAACAGTTTGTATACATTTAGTATTACAGAGGAGTTTTGCTTTGCCTACGGACACTTGTCTTTGCATCACATACAATAAAAATAATTAATTCATTTACATTTACATTTACAACAAATATATTTCACTCAGCCCTTTAATCTCTTTTCTCATTGTGCATTTCTCTTTTCTGTTGTTGTCAGAGTCATTTCGATTCCTACTATTATATTCAACACATTTCTGCATCACTATCATTTTGGCCTAACTTGACCTAGCTGTTGTGTTACCAATGGTGCCACCATATTCTACTATTTCCTGACTCTGCCTCTTTTTCTCATGCCCACAGTGTTCAACCTTCACCGCTCTTCTAAACACTCAATCCTGCCCTTTTCTCTATGTCGGGTCTTTACCCGAGCCTTTCTACCAGCATTCATACTTTCTTCCATTATCAAGGCAGAACTGCTTTACTCTCTATACGAAGTGTCTGATCTTATTCGACCCGAGTCCTTCTGCTGTGTTCAACCTTTTCTTCATAAACTGTCGTTGCCTGTGTCTTTTGTGCTGTGTTCACATGCATATCAACCTTTCATCAATCAGACGGTCATTGGACTCCACATTTTCTTAAATTTCCAATCCGATGGAATTCGCACAGAAAGTTGCATATTACTTAATTGTTCCCAACCTACGCGAAATAGGTGGTTTTAGAATGCCACCCGTCGCCCTCTTAACACTATCATGTTCATTTCACCTTTTACCATTTATCCTCCAAAAAAGGTGCAAAACAACAACTTACCAGTTTTCTAATCCTGCCTTCATTGTTCCATGGATTTCAAAATATATTCCACTATCTTTCAAGATTGTATTTAAATATATTCGCTCTATAACCATATACTCATTTAATACATTACACCCTTGTAAATTTTTTTTCTGCCAACCTTGCACATATATCGATGCCCAAATTAGCACTTCTAATCTGCATCGTAGATCTCTACTCCATGATCCAATGGTTATTGCTTCATCGCACTTTGGCTTTCCAACGTGATTCTTGAGTGCTTATCCTCTTGAGCTTGCGAATTACGATTTCCGATTGGGTCCCATGGCCAAATTTCAATTCCTTTAGATTTTAGCTTTGAACTATATCGCGTCTGCTTTCTATCACATTTCAGTATTTCAATTGTTCTTTGTTATATGGGTCCTTTGCTCTCCGATGCGATTTACAAAGGGAAAATCCATATTCCCAAACTTTAAATCTTTTAAATAATATCTTTGAGCTGCACCACATCCGGCCGCTTTATCGCAATTCAGAATTTATGAGTGCTATCTCTTCTGAGATTTGTGATCTGTGATATGCAATGAACTTCGCATCGCCGATTCGCATCGCCACTTCACATCGCATCACATCTTCGCATCGCATTACATCGTCACTTCATGGTATGTGATGAACTTTGCATCGCCGATGTGTGATATTGCATTGTGCCACCACGTGTCCCTTCGCATCGCACCCATCACATTGCATCGCATCTTCTCATTGCATCGCATCTCATCGCCACTTCGCGGTATGCAATGAACTTCACATTGCCGATGTGTGATATTGTGTTATGCCCCCACGTGTCCCTTCACATCGCATCCATCGCATCACATCACACATCTCATCGCCACTTCACGGTATGCTATCCAATTTTCGCCAATGCGATCATCACCGTTGATCTGTCGAGATCTATGGTCCTCATTGTTATTTTCAATTCATTTGTATTTCTGCTCCACTTATCTTATGATGAATCAGATCGATCCATTTCTGGCCTTTTTTATTGCTATCTAATCGTGACCGTCCAATCTCCTCACTTGGAATTCTTCAAAGAACTCTCTGCCTTGGTCAATTTTTTTTTGTTTATCCTATCGCCACTCTGCAACATTGGCTCCTCCATGCTACTCCTCCCTGAGCTTTATTCAGTATCTAAGTGCGTTGATTTCTCTTGAGCTTGTTTTGCTGCCTTTGCTCCTTTCTACCTTGCTTCTTAGTTGCATTAGCTTCTTTGCTGCCTCTACTGATAGTCTAATGCTGCTCCTTCCCTTTCTACTGCTCTTCTGCCTTGCCATTGCATTATTTCCTGATTTGCTCCTTTGTGCTCCTTTGCCATAAATGACAATATTTCCAACAAATGCCTCTTTGCCCTAGACCCCAGACATTAGGGTTTCTTCCACAAAGAATATTCTTCCCTCTCAAACTGCCATGTCTTCTCAAGCAAGCTACACCCTTAGGTAACGATGTTGACTTGGTCAAACTGACCTTGTCCTCATGCAAATTTCCCCTTTTCACACTAGAAGGTGAAAAATAAGCTGCTCCAATGATCCTTTTCACACTATGAAGGATCTTATTCCTACTCATGGGCCTTTTACCCATTTTATTCACCTCCTATATGAAATAAGAAAAAATTAATATTCCAATTTGCTGCTTGCAAAATTTGGAATATTACAGGGTCTGTGTACATCCTTCATCTGAAATCACATTAACCGGATGCTATAGCCCTATAAACATTCACACACTAAATTAAAACATGAACAATAACCAGTGCTAAAATTTAAGAGCGAAGAAAATTCAACAAACATCGAAATTCACCAATTTATGTGATGTCAATGACCTAATCTTGTTCTGGTCGAGGGGAACCCATTAATGAACCAATTGTGTATGTAATATAACAACACAATTTTCATCAGAGCAAATAATAACATGTGAACTACTACATGCATCAGAATACATAGTAGATCAATTAGAAGTCTTGTCCTAAGAACCTTGACTCATCTAATGAAAATAGTTATTGTGGGTCTGTGTATGTCCTTCATCTGAAATCACATTAATGGGATGTTGCAGCCCTGTGAAAATTCACACACTACATTAACAACATGAAAAAAAATGAGTGCTAAAATTTAAGAGAAAAGGAAATGCAACAAACATGGAAATTCACTAATTTCCGTGATGTTAGTGACCCAATATTGTTCTGGTCGAGGGGGACCCATTGATGAAGCAGCTATGTCTGTAAGATAACAAAACAATTTTCATTGAAGCAAATAATAACATGTGAACTAATACATGCATCAGAATATATAGTAGATCAATTAGAAGTCTTGTCTTAAGCACCTTGACTCATCTGATTAAAATTTTGATGGTGGGTCTGTGTACGTCCTTCATCTATAATCAAATTAATTTGATTTTTCATCCCTACAAACATTCCAAAACTACATTAGGCTAAAAGACATAGCAACAAAATTGGGAAATTGACAAAGCAATCTAAACATAGAAACAAACTTGGAAAATCACCAGTTTGATCTAAACATACTGATATCATCTCCCTATAGAACATACTTGGAACAATAGAGGATGCATTGTTGGAGCGAGGAAGTCCATGCTTGTTGAGGTGTTGAAACTGAAATGGTTGATCCTTGGATGAAAAGACATTCAAATCAATATCCAAGGTGACATTCCTTTTTCTTCTTGTATTTTCTTTTTTCGACTAAGGAAACTCTTCTTCCTCTTCAAGGATGATTCATAAGCACCCAAACCAAGGGTGAATTTATAATCCATAATATGAATATTATTAGCATCATCAAAAAATTTTTTAGCCAAATCAATCAACTTTTTTTGTCTTTCTCACAGTAGAAGGAGGACTATTCTAAAAGAGGTCTAGATAGCCAAACAAATCTTCTCTCAACAAATTAAGTTCTTCAACATTGTCATCCTCAATATTGGTTGTGATAGTATCTCCATGAAGGTTTGATGCCTCTGTACTTATATCATAAGGAGCATTCAAAGTATTGGGTGTGGTATGAAAATCTAATAAAGGGTATAAATCCATTAAGGAGGAATGAAACCAATATACCCTTATGGCATTCTTGCAAATGTTTCCTCGAAAAGACCATGGGAAATCACAAGCGATAAAATTTGTGTGATGACAAATGATAAGATATTTCTTATTAGTTTTAGTTTGAATCCTCACCCAATAAGCATGAGATATGCTTTCATGAGGCCTGCAATCACTGTTTGGAATTCTTCTAGCCTTTTCTATTCATGATTCAAGCTACATATATTTCTTGTGGTTGTTAAAATATCCTTCTTTTATCAAAATTTATTTGAATCGATAACATGGCTCAACATTTTTGAGGAGAGTGTAGAATAGCCAATCCATTCTTTGAGAACATTTCTTTCGTCTATCACATAGAAATGTTGTATTCAAATAACCATGGTATGATTCCACAACATAATTTTTCTATTGGTTTGCATGAGGAAAATCTCTGCAGCCTTTAACCCACATCCCTAAATGGAAAGACTCAATTGATAAATATAAGTTTTCCTTATGAAACAAAAAACATACAACAAAGAAGGAATATTATACAAACTTACGAGGATCGATCAAAATTCATTTTTGGTATGTGGTTAGAAAATGAAATGTTGTTGTGAATAAAATGACAACGATGGGAGGGAGATGGTGCGAGAGAAGGCTCTGAAGTATCTTGCAGCCGCATGGTCTATCAAGCGACCTCACATGACTGCATATGGTTAGGGCACATTATATTCTAGTTGCTGTTATAATGCACACATCCATGGCTTCACGGGCATCGCGCCGATCACCCTTTCTTTGTCTGGACTCTGTTGCTCTCTACCCTGTTATTCCCTGCAGGATTATTCTACTCTAATGACTACCATGGGGGAGGAACTAGTTGACTACTCTCCACATCCATTGGAGGGGGTGCTGATCTAGACCTCACCATCACCACACATCTCATTGGCTATGGATTCCCTAGCATCCCCTACCCTATCTCCATCGAAAAGTGGTATTAGGTTTGCCACCTGGCCTCATCGCCCATTCGAAGGATGTCCTTGTCTGGACTATACCCTACCGACAGAATCCCCTCCTTCTGCACTATTTGAGTATTTTTCTCCGCTCTACCAGCCAGATCCTGCATCCTAGAACCCACTATCTCCATCATCTTATCAGTTTATCTCGACCCTCCTTCAGCTGCAAGTATCCTCCCCACCCCGTGGCGGCTTATCCATCCAATATCCCGCTGTAACTCTCCGTTCGGGCACCTCCCATTAGCATACAAAGGGTTTTTTCACCTATGATCTCCCTCGAGTGACGTTGTGCCCTCTTCCATCGAGGTGCTTTGTGGGAACTCAGCCCGTAGACTTGCCCTTGCATAAGGTGGGATATTCTGAGGTTCTAGTCTCTAAGCCAGCGTCCGACCCCCAACCATATGGTGATCACCCTCGTGCATCTAGGAATTCCAAGTGTGTCAAAGACGATAACAAAGGAATAGATGTCTCATTTGGGGACAACAAAAAAATGGGCGAGGTTCTGGACACAATAGAACAAGTTTTTGTAGGTCATGTGTGGAGGCAGAAATACAACAGGGAGAGGCTCTGACTATGGACGATGGAGATATGGTGACAATTCATTGCGCTCTTTCCCTCTATCATTATCCTACCTCACGGCTGGTTCGAGCTCAGTTTCCATGAGCTGGAGCACTTGCAATGGGTTATATTGCTCTTCTAGCACATTGAACATGCCCCGATATTACTAAAGCATTGGAGCCCACTTTTTGAGTTCGAGCGGGAAAATTTGGGCCCTGGCCCCATATTGGTTCGCTTACCTAGGCTTCCCCTGCATTTCTACTCTGAAAACACCTTCGAGTATATTGTGAATGCACTTGGCTCCTACTTGGACTATGATAAATCTTTCACCACCACTGGTATTATGACGATGGCCCAGATACTAGTACATCTAGACATGAGGGAGGGGTTAGAGGAATACATCACCCTCCGATGGAAATAATTATCCAGGATTCAGACCCTGGACTATGAGGGTGTTCCTTTTCGATGCCGTCGATGTCATGCTGTCAGCCATCTATTTAAAGAATGATTGTTGCATAAGAAGAAAGATGCACAGACTTCTCGATCCACCGATACCTCATTCAATCCCTCCTACTCAGACTACCTCTCGAAAGCCACCTTTTCGAGGCTGGACATCGCGGACAAAGGAGCCATATGCTAAACCTGTCACGCTCATACCTTGGCCTCCATCCCCGCACATCACACGATCTAGGGCTGTTGCGGCTGAGGAATCCATGGGTACTTCTTTATCCCATCCCTCTTCTACATCTTTTGTTGTTGCGATTTCGGTTATGATTTCCTCTGTACACATCTGCACTATTGGGTCATCTTTCCCCTTAGTAACTTCACCCCCCTCCCCATTTCTATGACCCAGCCTACTATCCTGTCCTTATCTCATCCCTCCATTTCGTAATCATCATCTAATTCCGGGTTTTGTCACTAATATTTCCTTTGATCCCTATCCAAGATATCTTCCACTCCTCCCTGTGGCCTGGAAATCATACCTACCCCCAAACCCTCGAAATCATCTTAGGATCGCCACTCCTTCATATATAAAGCCATCATATAAGCTAGCTAGGAAGTGGTTGATGGGTGACAACAGATACTTGATTGGGTTCTTAGAGCACAAAAAATCCACACCAGAGTTTCCTCATGAAATTTCTCTCATTAAACTATAGTGGCATGGCAAGCTTTGCCAAAAAAATTTCCCTTCGGAGACTTTTTGATACTACCCCTATTGATGTGATTTTCTTACAAGAAACCCTCAGCCCCGCGAACATGGTTATTCAAGTACTACAAACTATGCTGCCCGATTGGGCTTTCCATGCTATGGAAGCTAGAGGCCGCTCTAAGGGTATAGCTCTAGGTTTCAATCCTAGATTGATCACTCTCCGTAATATTTGGGGGGGTTGATGGTTTTATGGGGTCTAATATCCTTTCGACCAACATTGGCAGTGAATTCCACAACCTAAATATATATGGACCCTGGACTAATTAGATCATATTATAGGAACATCTTCTTAGTCTCACTTTCATGGAACATGCTAATCTCATTCTCGACAGAGATTTAAATTTTTTCTCGGTCAGGTTGAATCATGGGAGCACTCTGCCTAGATTGATCCCCTATTTGACCCCATCAGGACTCTCCTCAAGGATCACCAACTCGTGGATATACCTTCCCCTCAGCTCCAACCCACCTTAGAAAACAAAAGGGTTAGTCATGCCTCACTATCAAGGTGGATGGAAAGGTTCCTGGTTCACGAAGACATTGTGGCTCATACTCTGAATTATAGGTAGTGGGTTGGATTGGGGCGACTATCTGATCATTCCCCCATCTATTTGGAGATTTTAGGAGACTCTTTGAAGCCTCGCACCCCTTTTAAATTCAATGCTACCTAGCTCGGTGATGCATATTATATTGACTTAGTCTCGTAATACTAATCTTGGCATCCTGGCCCTCTCGATCTCAAATCCTTTGCCCTATTTTCTTTCAAAATGAAAGAGGTCAATAGGCTCACCAGGGCATGGGAAAAGGAAAAATGCATGAAGGATGAATATACATTGACATCCATTGAATCTAAACTTGTTTCCATTAGTGCATCTGCAGATCAAGGTTTTTCATCTGATGAGTTAAAAGCTTGCATCATACAGTTGGAGTCTGAGCGTACTAAGATTCTGAAGGAGCGTGAAGAGAAATGACGCCTTGAAGTTTGGCTATCTTGTTACTTGTAGGGGATGAGAACACCAAGTTCATTCACCAATTTAAAAATGGTAGAAAGGCTATTAATACTATCTGGCATTTCGAAGATGGGGTTGTGAATTACTAGGCTAGGACCTTCCAGTAGCTGGATAATATGTGAGTCTCTGACTTCAGAGAACTATATAAAGCCCCCTAGATTGCCATGCATTCAAAGATCATCAAGGTGGTAGGCATATTCCCAATATTTGTGGAGAAAGAGGATGAAGTGACCCTAACTGATCTTGTTATGATGAAAGAACTCCTGGATACCCTTAAATGGTTTCAGAAGGACAAAAGCCCCAGACCTAATGGATGGCCCATTAAATTTTACCTGTCTTTTATTGAGATAATGGGCCAGGATATTCTTAATGTAGTGGAGCATTGCCGACAGTATGTCAGATTATATTATGCATTCAATTCCACCTTCATTGCACTTATCCCTAAATCTAACTCCCCCCACACCTTTCCTGACTACCGTCCCATATATTTATGAAATTTCATATATAAGATCATCTCCAAGATAATTGCTAATTTCCTCAAGCCCATCTTATGCGCACATATATCTACGGAGAAATTTTCTTTCCTGCATGATCATCAGATCCATGAGACCATTGGTATAGCTTAGGAAGCTTTGCACACCATCGAGGTCAAGCATCTCAAAGTCACCATTCTCAATATTGACTTGGCAAAGGAATTCGATCACTCCAACTGGACATACATTCGTATGATCTTGAAACACTTGGGTTTCCCCATGATCTTCATTCAATGGATAATGTACTGCATCACTAATGTATCCTTCAATGTGCTCATTAATGGATCTGCTTCCCCATTTTTTCACTTAGAGAGAGGACTTAGACATGGCTGCCCTCTATCTCCTCTCCTCTTTCTGATCATCATGGAAGCTCTGAGTCGCTCGATAGCCCACGAGAATAGATCTTGCAGGGTCATGGGAATTCAGATTACTGAGGGATGCTCGCTTACTCACTTTCTTTTCATAGATGATTTTCTTATATTTCTAAATGGATCGATGGGGGATATCTCTATCTTCTATTCTATATTATCCTCATTCAATCTTGCGACAGACATGACTTTCAATAATATCAAATCCACACTTACCATGATTGGTTGCACTCACCAAGAATAGGTCCTTGCCACTCAATGATTTCCTTTATCCATCCTGGATCTCTCGGATGGCATCAAGTATTTGGGATTCTCAATCAAGCCCCTTCCATACCAAATTTCTGATTGGTCATGGCTCATATCCAAGCTGGAAAAGCGGATTTCCATTTGTCATCATAGATGGCTATCAAGGGCTGGCAGATTAACCCTTGTCAACTCTATGCTGATAACCACCCACGTGTACTGGATGTCTCTTGCTTGGATACCCGAAGGCATCCTCAACAAGATTCAACAAATTTTCAAAAGGTTCATGTGGATGGGCAACAAAGATGATCATACCTTTGCTTGGATCAAATGGGACAGCATAACTTTACCCAATAAATGGGGGGGATGGCGCATGAAATATTTTGATACTTTTTCCAAAGCTCTTCTAGAAAATATGGGTTGGCAGATCATGACCTCTCACAATCTCTCGACTGAGGTTATCACCCAGAAATACATCAGGCCGCTTTCTGCTATGGATTGGATCCGTAGACTCTCCTAGAGCTCCCACAACATATCTATGGTATGGAAGGCCATCATAAAATCCCTTCCTTTTATTAGATATGGACTATCCTAGAACATTAACTCAGGGTCATCTTCTCGTATCGGGTTAGACCCATGGGCTAGATGCAGTGGATCACATCTATTACCTTCTAAGCTCACTGAACACCTTGCTGGAACAGGGGTCACTACAATTGATCATATTGTTGATGCGGGTACAAATTTTATATATGCTCAAGGCTGGAAGACTACCATATAGCTCAGACTCCCTAAAAAATGGCATGAGAATTGGCATTATTACACCATGGCACTCTCTGAATCTCACATTTAAATAACTTAGGGGGAGGATAATTTGATCTGACATCATGCATCTCATGGAAGATACACTCTGAAGGATGGCTACACATATATATATTCAAATCACAGACCTTTAAACTCTTCATGGTTGTGGCACTACATATGAAATTTAAAGGCCCCACCCTGATCCATTTTTTTATGTGGTGCATTCTGCACAACATTGCACCCACTAGGGATAACTTACAAAAGCGCTCCAATTGTTGACCCACATGGTGCATACTATGCAAGGCTAAATTCAAGACCATCTACCATTTATTCCTGCAATGCTTTGTCTCTTGGGCTCTCTGGAAATATATATTGGCTGACCTCCACATTCCTTCATAGTGGCTTGGTCCCGATATAGCTGAGGCGTGGTTGTATTGGTGGAATCATGCTCCCACTCACAAGGATCACAATTTACCTCTTCCGATATGCTGGTGCTTATGGAATGCTCAGAATAAAACTATATTTCATAATGCTCAACCAAACTGGACAACTGCATTTTCATATGTTATATCTCTTTAAAATTTCGTCCCTATGGATGAGCCTCCTGACCCTCCATGCAATCTGATTTCGGAAGTGATAAATCGTGAACACCCATGGGCATATTTTGATGGTTCTGCATAGAACCACGGATGTGGTGGAGGTGTTTTATTATAGTTAAATGATCATACCCATTACAAGATCAGGATGGTGTTGGGGCTGGGCACTAATAATTATGCTGAACTCATAACACTTGGATACCTTATTCAGCTCGCTTTAGAACATGGCTTCCATCATTTGCAAATTTTTGGGGATTCAAATATTATCATCAGCTAGTTCAATATGTCATCAATATGTCACATTCACACATTGTGTCACATCTTGGATGACTTATGGCATTTAAAATATCAATTTGAATCTATATTATGTGGTCATATTTTCAAGGAACACAATCAGCTTTCTGACTCACTGCCCAAGGAGGCCATGCTCCAGGCTCGGGGGACATGGATGATAGAGGAACATAATGGACATGATCATTTCAACTATTATCATTGGCCATACATAGATCAATACCTGGAAACAAACGATCAACACATATAACATGTTTTCTATAGCATATATATTTATATAAAATGAACATATGTAATTATTTTTGTTTTCATTACAGCATACTTTCACCATACCGTTACTATCATGTACACCCCAACAAGGGAACATAACTGGACTATTATTTTTTGGTATGTGACTATGTCACATTTTTTATGAATATGCCATAGACATCTACAACATCTAATTTTCTATCTTAATGAAAATTATGATTTTTCCAAGGGGAAAAAATTATGCAAACTTACGAATCTTGTCACCGACAACCCAATTCTTGTAGAAATAGTCCAAAAAATTTGCTCAGTTGGATATTTGGTGAAAAATGCTTTGATTCCATCATCCACTTCGTGACTAGAAAAATCTTTCATGATATGGCCAAGTTCATTGAACATATCTTCTTCTTTTTCTGAGTTTTTAACCAGTCGATTAACATTATTTAGCCATGCCCTCATGTGCCAAATATACAATATCACTTCACATTTCGTGATTCTCCTACGACATTTAATTCATTTTAAGTGAGAAATTTCTAGAACGAATGCAACTCAAAATGTCAAATAAGAATATTGATATTACCTCAAAGCAATGATTTTAGGCATAACATCATCAACCATGAATGCATTGACCCTCCAATCTGAACAAAGCTGAAAACACCTAAGCATGAGGCTCTCTAGCAATATTGCTATATCCTGTGATGTATTACGTGAAATCACAACCCATGCAACTAGTACCCCACTTTATTTCTCATCAAACACCACAAGCATGTACAACTAATACTATCATATTAAATGAAATGAAGTTAATTTTAACCAAAACGATTTTATTAAAGCAATAATTGGAAAATAAACTCACCCCATATTTTTTTGTACTCAACGTTGAGTCGATGGCTAGCAAGCTATTGTGGGATAAATTGACCATAGTTTCCAACATCCATTTTTCTTTTGTTCCAGCTATAAAAGGGATCTCTCCACCATTGGGCTTCTGGTAGAAGAAGAAATCATTTTGGTTTTTTTTATACCAAAGATTCACACTCATTTCATATTTTCTATGCAATTGATAACTTTCTTTCGTCAGAAGATTATAGACATTTACAACATTTTTTCTGTGTAAGAAAAAATCCCTATCATGAGTTGTAGAATCTATGTCAAGGTATTTCCTTATATGTATTTTACAAAAAAAATCAATTTGAAGTTGAAGAAAATAACAATTTTCTAAATAATAAATCATGTCCTTCGAAAGTCTTGGCTTCATCTAAGGAACATAATCACTTAAAGTGATTTGTTTTCCATGACAGGCCATCATTTCCCACCTTTGTGATCATATAGATTGTATGTTATTACTACTATGTTGGGATCTTGAACCATAGTATTCACAATAAAATGGCATTGGCATCCCCTCTTTTTGGCAAATGAATGCTTTGGTTTTCTTTTCCATTCTTCTCTCTTGTCAACTGGACCATATGAGCAATGATAATTACAAAATAAATTACAAAATGTCACCACATATGATCAATATAAAGCACATTCAATATCAACATCTAAACAATGTAGTTCTAAAATACTTACAGTTCATATAGTAAGGAAGAACTAGCCCTTGCACTTCGGGGTTTAATTTTTAGATGCATGAAGGAACATGGAGGATCCAGATTCAATTCGTTTCCTTTTATAAAATCATGAATTCTTTCTTTGGGATTTTTTTCAACAAGATCAATATTCATGTGTTTTTCATAGACTTCAGACAAAACTAAATCTTTACTAGGAAAAATGAATTTGTATTTAGGGTCTTGCACCTCAAGAGCCATGATTGACTTCCATTTATTTTCCATGTTGTCTGACTATCTGCAAAAAAATGTGGAAACATATTAGGAAGCTGGACATGATGATACATTCATCGGTATAATTAGATGAACTTGAATAGTAGAGGTTAACACATTGGCTAGGTAGCAGGGATAGTAGAGTATGCATTAGTGTCGTGTTGTGCAGTTAATGTTGTGATGTGCATTTAGTTCACAGATATATAATTATACCTATGCCTTAAGATGCTTCAGATCATGCATAAGGTCTTCATAAGGATTGAATACTGCATATTTTTTACAACAAAAGAAATCTAGAGTATAACCTTAACTAAGAAAAACTCCAAATAGAACCAACTTATGAGTAAACGGTATTAACAACAATATTTATTGTGATATTCCTAGATTGTGATATAAGAAATTTTTCCCAGAAGGTGATTTCTACATATACAACAAGCATTTTAATCCAATTGTGTTGAATTTGGGAAGGCAGATGGCTGGTCTGGAGGGTACTAAAGCTACCTATTGTACTTCTATTGGTATGTCTGCAATATTCTCTGTGTTATTAAAAATGTGCAACCATGGAGATCATGTTGTGGCCTCAAGGTGATTGTGTGGAGGTACCATGCACTGTTAGTACATTTATTTTCAAGGATATGTGGGGTTACAACAACGTTTGTTGATATATAAAGGCTAGATGATGTAAAAAATTCCATAAAACCATCTACAAAGGTTTTATATTTTGAGTCCATGTCAAACCCAACTATGGAAGTTGTGGACATACCATCTTTGTCTGACATTTCCCATTAGAAAAATGTTAAGGTGGTAGTTGATAAAACCTTTTCCCCCATCATCATATATCCTACAAGGTTAGGTTTTGATGTTGTTATTCACAACATTTCAAAATATATCAGTGGTACTGCTGATATTATAGTAGGAGCAGTATGTGGTTCTATATAGCTAATAAATTCCATAATGGATCTCCATCAAGGACCCTTAATGCACACCATAAACCACTTCATGTTTCTGGTATATTATAATTATATCATATTATATTAAATGAATCACACCACTTTATTAATAGCACTCATTTTTATTCTGGAACTAATATATTATTAATTACATATAATAAAATCCAACATGTATAGTATATGTATTTTATATACAAAAATGATCTTAACTGTTCACTGCAAATAAATGTTTTGATTGGGTCCCTTAGTGTCGTTTTCAAAACCAGACTAGCATCTTCACCTTGACACATACTTGTACAAGTTTTGTTTATGTATTTAATAATTATAAATTTGTACAAGTGTTAGATATTTTAAGGATATTTTAAGGTTTTTCCTCTCTGAAATGACAACATTTCCCTCTTTTCTATATTCCTACTAGAGAGGTCTTAGTGGTTTGGTTGTTGGAAAGGTTTTACTAGGTTAGTCATGTAATTATGTGTATAAATTAAACTTTGATTTTATATTTCTTTTCAATTTTAGAGGCATACTTAGAATGTGTAAAAATCCCTTCGATGCATATTAATGTTTTTTTCCTTACATATTTGTGTGCTTGTAAGCTAAACAGTAGGCTCATTTGTGAGATAGTTCATGGATTATATTTTAGGTAGACTATGGCATGTTTGCCACTAATATTTATTTAAACACCTATAAGTATCAAAAATGGAGGTTGATATTATTAGGAATTTCCATGAAATTTATACTCTCTTGCATTGGTTTAAGCCATGCATTTTGGTTCCATTGGTTTTCATCGGTGAGGTTGTAAAGGTGTAAAATCATTCACCAGAATTCCAATATTTTTCCCAAGTGAGGGAAGAAATGTTATGTCATCCACTAGGGCTCAATTATTTTACAAGGATGAGCTCAACAAATGTTAACCAATCCACCAGGGTTTTAGTTTTCCCCACCCACATCAAATAATTTCAAGAGGGGATGTAAGTTGGTGCAATGCCCAGACTAGAGAACTCCTCATACCTTCTGTCACAACCGAAACAAGTCCAAATTACTAACTAATTTTTATTCTCTAGAGAAAATATTCCTATTTATTAATAAGACACCACTTTATAGAATCACAATTGTATACACCAATAGTGGTGTTTTTCATTCATAAATGTCATGATAGTTCATGGATTATATTCAGGTAGACTATGACATGTTTTCCAGTAATCTTTATTTTAACATCTGGAAGTATCAAACAGGGAGGTTGATAATATTAGGCATTTCCATGCAATTTATACTCTCTTACATTGGTGAAGCTAGCATATTGTTAAGCCATGCATTTGGGTTCCATTGGTTTTCATCGGTGAGGTTGTAAAGGTGTAAAATCATTCACCAGGATTTGAATATTTTTCACAAGTGAGGGAAGCAATGTTATGCCTTCCACCAAGGCTCCATTATTGTACAAGGCTGAGCTCAAAAAAGTGTTAACCGATCCAACAAGGTTTCATTTTTCCCCACCCATTTCAAATAATTTCAAGAGGGATGCAATTTGGTGCAATGTCTGGACTAGATAACTCCTCACACCTACTATCAAAACTGAAACAAGTCCAAATTACTAACTAATTTTTATTCTATAGAGAAAATATTCTTGTTTATTAATAGCAAACCACTTTCCAGAAACCACAATTGTATACACTAATAGTGGTACTATGCTTTCATAAATTTCATGATAGTTCACAGATTATATTTATGTAGACTATGACATGTTTGCCACTAATATTTATTTTAACATTTGGAAGTATCAAACATGGAGGTTCTTAATATTAGGAATTTCCATGCAATTTATACTCTCTTGCATTGGTGAAGCAAACATATTTTTAAGCCATGCATTTGGGTTCCATTGGTTTTCACTGGTCAGGTTGCAAAGGTGTAAAATCATTCACCAGGATTCCAATATTTTTCACAAGTGAGGGAAGCAATGTTATGCCATCCACCAGGGCTCCATTACTGTACAAGGATGAGCTCAAAAAAGTGTTAAACAATCAACTAGGGTTTCATTTTTCCCCACCCATTTCATATAATTTCGAGATGGGATGTAATTTTATGCAATGTTTGGACTAGATAACTTTTGAGACCTGCTGTCACAACCGAAACAAGTCCAAATTATTAACTAATTTTTATTCTCTAGAGAAAATATTCATGTTTATTAATAACACACCACTTTCCAGAAACCATAGTTGTATACACTAATAGTGGCATTACACATTCTCTTTCTTTTTTTTTTCTTAGCATCCTCCCCTTCTTTTGTGGGTTGTGTGATGTGGATGTGTATGTCAAAAAAAAAATTGTGACTATGATTATTAAAAATCGGTTTTGTCATTGCTTACAAAGTTTTTAAATGTACGAAGGAGATTTTTTTAGAATGGTAGTGGATTCTTTTATTAAGATTTTTGTTGATTAAGTAGAATCACAAGGAATAAAAATATTTAAACGTCCAACTGTTGTTTCACAATGGCAGTGGCCTCTTCTATCCAACAACTGTTTAATAAAATAGTTGTTTGGAATGCTCTGGACATAGGAATCATATCCTTTGTGTCCTTGCTATATAAGAGTATTATATTCTATAGTAGACAAAATTCATTTGTCATAACAATATTTGGGGGCTCAAATAAGGGTTTTTGGCTTACATCCTTAAGCATGGGTTTTTCTAGGGTTTGATTTTGTTTTTGTAGGTGACTTATTTACAAAGTGAAGGATCAATTCTTGTAATTTGAAAATATGAAACATTGTGTAAAGTGATTTATGAGTGGTTAAATTTATATGCAGGGCTCATAACAAAGGCTAAAGAACTTCATGTTTGCAACTTTGTTCTACATACCTTACGAAGAAAATAAATTGTGAAGAACTTCAGTCGTGGCTCTATTCTGCATACCTATAAAGAAAAATAAATAAAAAAGCAACTTGGTTGTGGATATGTCTTGCAAACCTTGTGAAATCATGAAAAAATTTGTTTTGTATATTTTTGATGACAGTCTTAACACCATCTGAAAAAATATAGAACTAAGAACAAATCTGGGTATCCATTCGTAATATTGTTTTACCCTTGCAGTTGTTTCAGATTGAGTTTTATAAAACTCTAAGCTCTCATTTGACTACCACTCTCAAAGTTTTTGCATAATTTCTCTAAATAAACTCTATGTATTTCGAACTTGCTTGGTAATATATTCTTATTGCAGACCTATGTCTTATATTCTAATTCAAATTGTTGAAAGGGTATTTTGGTTGTTGCATATCCAAGTCCTAGGTTGAGTCTGGTCAATATTTATATATGTTGAGTCCGGTCAAATTTATATTTATATAACCTAACAAATTAAGGGTTTACCTACTCCAATTGAGGAAGGAGTTTCGACACGTGAAGTAAGTTTTCTTCAATGTTACTCAAAGGAGATCAATCTCCAAGTTTCTTGATACATGTCTATTTGGTTCCCTTGCTAATGATGATTCACATTAAATCCTAATTTGGTAGTGATGAAATTCTTATTGTACCCTAATTCTGAAAGTTAAAAATAATTTACATTAGAACTATAAAAAAAATACATGGTAAAGAAGTGTGAAAATAACTGAAGTGATCTATAGGCATAACAGAGAAAAGTGAAGATATCTACAAGCTTCTAAGTGTAAAATCAGTTCTAATAAAAAAATGATTAGAGTTTTGGACAATGGCATAAGTAATAAACCAGAGGGATAATGATAGGAATGGGTTCAATGTATTATTTGAATCTGACAGATAAAGAAAACATGAATGTAGAACATTAACAGGGGATTTATTGGGTGTTGAGATGATAAAAACACAGTTCCAATTTTTATATGTGCTTAAAAGCTTGAGATTACTCTATAGATTTCAATTTTCCACTATATGATAAAAAGGTAAAATGGTAAAAAGTAAATCCTATTGAGGAAATAGGTAAAAAGGTAAAACGTGAAAGAAATCATACTATATGATGATGGAACTACACATTAGACGAAAAATCTCTATAAGTGGGTGGGTCAAAGGTCATCATATTTCCATATAGATATTTGAAATGGTTTCTTATTGTTGTCCATGTTAACTATTGGGACAGTTCCTTATTTGTGATGGTCATTATTGTTGTCCACGGTTTCTTATTTGGGATGGTTTGTCACCGCCTCACCAAATCCATTTAAGTGCATCTGGTATGTTTAATCTCCCATTTTATGTTTGGAATTGGGAGCTACTACTTCAACCAAAAAGACAAGGTCAGTTGAAGTATGTATTAGGGTATAATATTGTAGTACATGTACTGGCTTATATAAAAATTCCTTGTCATGCTCTTATCCTCTCCTTCTGTGCACTCCCCTCAATGCTCATGTCAGTTTGACCTCACAGTTAGCTACCCTTGAAAGTGACAACTAACCCCAGTATTGCTTCACAATTTCACCGTTAGCTACCATTTGTTGGTATTAGTCACAACTAACCCTAGTATTGCTTCATAGTTTCAATTTGATTCCACCTTCACTTTCCTTTATTGAACAATGAACACCATATTTGGCCCACATTTATGTTCCTTACCACTTATCCCTTTTATAATCATTTTAATTGTCAGTATTGATAAAAAATTTTCCAAAGAAATAAATAGCTACTCATTGGCTTGTACAAGGATCATTGTAGGTGAGAACCAACACTCTCAGGTTCGAGGAAAATATATGATTGTAGATAAAAAAATTAAACCATAGCTTGAGGGTGCTTTCACTGTGAGCATTTTGCTAGAATGGAATTGAATAATTGTTAATATGAATCTTAATTCCAAGTGTACGAAAAAAGACCACTTTAGCTGTACATAACAAACAGCCCTAACAGCAAAGATGGCTGCCAATATCCTCAGACCTGCAGTTAGGTGATCAAGATAAATACTGCAAAAATCTAGATCTATGCATCCAAAGACATTAAGCAGTAGAAAAACAAGATTTACTCCATTCATCCAATAGACAAGACAAGAATATGTTGAATGAATTTTGTATTAATGGCACCTCGGAGGAAAACACAGAAGGGTGTTACTAGTTCTCCTCAATGGGATGGGTTCTTGTAAGTCCTCAACACTTCAGATCTAAAATTCCTCTCCCTTGATGGTGTAGAAAACCCAGACAAAAATGATAGCAAAATATGACTATGATGGTGGATCAAAGTGAGACCAAAAGTATAGATCCATAGTGATCTTTAGGCAACAAAAGGTGATAAATGAATGGAAAAACCCTTCTATTTATAACAAAATATTGAGTTAGTCTAGATATTGGTGCATAATTAAAATATTATTAACCAAATCAAGATCCAAATCTTATGGAATATTTTATTATATTTGTTGGAGGGAAAAGGAATTTGACTTGGGTCAAATCCCTTTATTTGTAAATAATAAATAAATAAATGATTTAATTATCATTTTAAGGATTTGGTTGAGTAATAATCAAAAAAATAATGATTTATTTAATTATTTATGGGTGATTTAGTCATATTTAACAAATAATATTATTTAAATAAGGTTTAAATAATTATTCTTTAGAAAATAATAAGATAAATAATGATTTATCTAGTTAATTTCCTTGTTTTGGGTTAAATATAACCAGGAATATTAATTAAACTATTTTTTAACTAATTATTCCTTGAGGAAAATCAAACAAATTAGATTTATTTAATATTTCCTCATGGGGTTTCCTCTTTAGACGATAAAAAACTTGATAAAGGTGGTTTACTAAGTTATTTTCATATTGAAAGAAATTTTACTTAGGGTAAAATTGGTATTATATGGTGTACTTGGGTCGATCTAATAATAATAGGTTAGATGACCAAAAAATGGTGTAACAGATTGCCCGTGAGCATGCAAGCATTAGGAGCTAATTGTATGACTGAAGTACGTTGTAAGAACTCAATCACTAGACACCGAAGGGGAAGTTAGAGAGAGAAATATAAGGTATACTAAAGTGCTAAGAGGACTATACCTTGAGGAGGTGAGACTTACAGGTGCGACAAGTCTCTTTTATGAGTGAGTACCTGTGCTATAGGCGGTGGGGGAGGCATACTTATGCTCTCCGAGACAAAGTACAAAGAATAATGTGTCTAGTAAACAAAGGACTAAAAAAAATAGTACATGCTAGCATAAACATGAGCCAGATAAACAACATGATGATGAATCCCACATACATATTGTGCCTGGGATAACAGCCAGGTCTTGTACAATAATGTCTAAGTACATGAGATACAAAATACAACCCAGATGCCCCTGTAAACAGGAAAGGGCTCTAAAAATTTGACTGATACATGTAATCAAAGAGGCGCTGCAAGCGGCTGAGTTCGGCATCATCAAAACTATGGAGCTGCATCAAAGGCTAAAATGAAGAGGTCATATACGGGGCTACTTGTAGGGCCATCCCTTCATGAGGGATGAGACATCTCACACACACCTAGGAATCACCGATATCCGCTGCTGGATCACTGGACCATCAAGTATACGGATCTTGAGCATGCTGAAACGAGCTGAAGCTGAGAAACAATCAAGTCAAAGCGAAATAAGGAGTCCCTCTTCTTTATGTAAGGCACCGAACAAGAATGGAAGCTGGAACCAAGGTACACTGCCCTCTAGACCTATCTTCTGGAATGAATGAGATGATGTCGATAGAAGGAGGTCCACCATAGGTGAGGCAATAAGGGTTCCTGAACTAAGGCATGAGAGGAAATAATAGAGCGATTGACAAACTGACACCAGCGATGATGATAAAATTGGGGGTACTGAGTAGCAGACAAAAAAATTCCCTTGTTAGAGCATAAAGGGCATGGATGACCTAGTTTTGACTTACACAATATCATGAGGGATAGGGGACAGTGGGACTAAAGGCCATAATGTGCGACACGAGAGAGGAACCAAGAAATGAAGGATGGAAGATTATAGCAAGATACAAAGGGACTCAAGATAGACTCCATGAATGCAATGATGACTCAACTCAGATGCTTTAAACAAGGGTGACTTGATGGTGCTCCCACACAGAAAAAGGTCCAATGGGGACAATAAAAACATGAGTACATGATGGTTACTTATGACAAAAATCGACACAAGCATGGACAAGTATGAAGGCAAAGGGGTGCCCCCAAGTACAAGTGTTGCAGCTGAACAAATTTGATTTTGAGGAGTGGTGAAGTGACCCTTCTAGGACAAAATGTGTCCTGGTGAAGTATCAAATCACCAAAAACTAACAGATACCCATTTGAGGGCTCGGTGAGAGATTTCCAACGATACAGACGGTTCAGAAGACTAAGCTACATTTTGGCCGCAACTGGCGAAATAAAAATCAGGGGTTTCTCTTTTAAGAAGGAATTTTCCCTCCAAATTCACTCATTTGCATGTGGAGCTATGGTGAATGTGGATAGGAGAGAAGGACCTAAATCTTGTGGCGATCGTAGCAGACAAACTGACCGTTGGAATCAAGATCTGTGAGTTGTAGGTAAGAGGCCTAACCCTACTCTTTCATTTCAATGGATTGAAAGTTCAGTTTAGGTCCCTAGAGCTCAAGAAGAGACCCCTGCTCCTCTTCACGGTAGGGTCACACATTTTGGGGAAAAAACTATGACTTGGGTAGCAGTTTTTGGGCAGAAAACTATGACCTATCCTCGGATTGGGCCTGAAAAGTGCGACCTGATAGGGAGGGGTTTTTATATGCTATTTTTTGGCTGAGAACTAGGTTTTTGTGTAGGTATGGTAGAATTATGAATCAACTGGAGAGAGAGAGACTTGGGCACATTACGGTTGGAGATCCTGGAGGATCAGGCTTTCCGCAGTGCATTGGCCAGGTTTTGGGTTCTAAAGTTTGTGGAGAACCCTCTGATGAGAGTTGGAGAACCCTTATTGGCCCAAATTGTTAGCTATTGGGATCCATACCATGAGGTATTTATAGTGCAGGGGCACTAGATTGAGTTGCTGGTCCAAGATATATATTTCCTGACTGGTCTTCCACCACTTAGGATGGTTGGGAATACACACCGTGTGTTACCACGAGGGCAGAACATCATGAAGTTTGTAGAGCGCCATTTTTGACTAAGTCTCCAAGTCAAGGGGACTTGGATACCCATCGGGGATCTAGAGAGGTTAGAGACCCGTGCTGTGGCCACAATGGCACTACGGATCCTGGGAAACTAGGCACTCCACCACATCACTGGAGGGCATATGATGCTTGTGGAGAGTGTGTTGGGTGAGACCTACTATGGGTGGGCCCAGATGATGTTGTTTTCATTGAAATGACAGTTGTCGTCATACAGGTGGCAAGTGAACCATGACTATGCATATGGTACAGTTTTGTGCTCGCTCTTCTTTGAGAAGATCCCGACACTTTGACCTCATATACAGCTCCAGAATGGGGCCCCGAGAGAGCCTAGGATGCACCGGTGGGGGAGATTACTATGTAGAGGAGGAGGTGTGGAAGTCAGACGGGTGTTCCGACTTGAGTTCTTTGCACATTGGGATCAAATGCCATTGTACATAGACGACCATCCCTATAGTGGGATGAGTTATTTTGGGGACCTGGATTTGCCATTGCCTCCTGGTCAAGTATGGGGGCCCAATGGTAAGTGAAAAATTGATAATATTTTTATGTGAATTGTAAATTTTAAGAATATTTTATATGGTACTGATTCTTCCACTTTTGGTATACAAATACAGCACCAGTAAAACTGGTCGGGCATATGGGATGGCCTACAGTATCAAGAGCTGTAGGACCTAGTGGATCGAGGGCACAACAAAATGAGGATGTAGCAGCCCTCCTGTAGGACATCCGTCATAGATATGAGAGGCTTCTGACTAGTGTTTCAGAGCATGGCTGGCAAGACATAGAGGACTAGTACATAGAGCCATGTATTGGTCTACCCTCAGAGTGGCAAGCAGTCATGCGGCGCATGGAGATGGCTGGATATGGGATGTGTGATCTACGAGCTGCGGGAGTAGAGCCATTGGCTTAGGATCCTCCAGATAGTGATTAGTGTGTAGGGGTAGGTGGTGCCCCTAGTTTTGAGTTTTTGTAACATGCTATGGGCATGTCATATGTATCAGAGTTGATGGAATCTAAAACATTTTATACAACACATATTACGGACATGCATCGTTTTGATATTTTTATGTTATTGTCTTGTGTTAAATTCATGTGCTAAATGCGAATCTAGAATATGGTTTGCAATGCTATCTACATACTGATTTTGTGTTCTAGGTACATGAATGAATGTGATGATTTCAAAATCACGCATCAAAAGCTTCACTCGTAAATATCTTCTAAAAAGGATAGGATTATGCACACGATAGACACCATTCAATTGCATGATAAGAAGCAGGGAATCTAAATGAACATGAAGGTGGAGGATGCAATGTGAAAGGGCATCGAATAATAAACCTCGCACTGCATCATATTCGGCTTGATTATTGGTAGCAGTACCAATGCATACACCATTCGAGAGAACAAGGGAGCGCAAGGGGGTAAAGATGGCCCAACCTACCGAGGCTAGATTCCTGGAGCAATGACTTGCACCATCAGAGAAACCAATATAAGGTGTGGAGGGGAGGTCAATCTGAAAGGTGCCACAAGACAATAAATGGGAGGATGATGAACAATGTTGGCAACTTGATCACAAAGTATAAATCGAATGCACTCTGTGGGAGGGAGTGATCTGGGTAGCATGTCTACTACTCACACGCTGATGGTGAGGTGGAGTGTGGGAGCTACCAGAGGTTTAGCTTGTGCTGAGGCCATGAAAGTCACCATAGGCACAGATGATGCCATCCTGTTTATGGGCGGGAAAGATGAATTCAAAGGTGGACATGGATTCCATGATGTCATCATCACAATAGAATATGGGGTGACTGGAGGAAGGGAGACCACATGACGCTGCGAAGCTACTTGACTCATCATCATGAGAAGAAAGGTTCACATGTGCATCATCATGGGGGATGACATAAGAATAAGAAGATAAGGGATCTACTGATGTTGGGCCTAGGGTGATCGCTGAAGGGAGGTCAAACGAAACAATAGGGGAAGATTCAAAGGGAGCTTCCACCGAGGGTCTCATGGATGATGATAGGTAGAGGATGGTGGCCGCAGGCTCCATCATCTTGACATCAAGATGGGGAATGTTAATGGGAGCAGGTAAATCCTCATTCTAGCTTGCAGCATACTGCACAAGTACGGGAGAGGAAGATTGGTTCTGTTCAATCTCGTACTCCTGAACTACCTCTAAAGAGGTGGAGAAATGCGTAAGGTGGGGACAATGGTGGGAATAATGGCCATGGAGATCACACAAAGCACAAGGTTGGTTGTTGTAAATAGTTTTAGGATTCTTGGTTGCAGTGGAGGAAAAAACAGAGGCTTCAGGGACGGTAGACTAAGGGAACACAACTTGAACCATGGGTTTGATACGGGGAAGTTCAGGACAGTTATGGGTGGCATGGCCGATGACATCACACAAAGCACAAGGGTTTTCAGGCAGGGGAGGTGTAGGGTCTGTTGGAGCAGCCTTGTCATTGGATGCCCTCTTGTGAGCTTTTCCCTTCTTACCTGAAGTGGCCGCAATAGGAGGTGGTTCCTGTTGAGGTGGTTGAGGCACTGTTGCAATGGGAGAAGTCATGGGGACCAGTTGAACTGAGGTCAAAGCAAGATAAGGTTTGGGTTGACCAGGTGGGGTATCCATTAGAGGATCAAGGTACCAGATGGGAATCCCAAGGGTCAGGTTAGGAAGAGAGAGGGTGGCCATGACAGGTGCCGTGTACACTCCTGGGGGAGGAGCTAGGAATAGTATCTGACCAAAGGGGTAATGGCCAGGCGAGACAACTCCTAAATGGTTAAGGCCTGGAGGAACTATACCAAGAGGGTAAAGAGGCTCATGGATACCAGCTGAAGGGCCGGGAGGAGGAGGTCCAGAAAGCTGAGTTGAAGGGCTAGGAGTAGGCTGTGGAGGGCAAGGAGGCTACTGACTAGCCAAGGCAGGCCACTTGAGGGCAGCCTGAGACAATTGCATCGTGGAAACATTCGATGAGTTGGGATCAGAGACAGGGGGAGGAAGACTGGGGAATGTACCAATCAATGAGGAACCTTTGTATACTCCAGGTGAGACACTGGTCAAAGGATCGATGATTTGCTTATTGGCCACCGAAGAGATGGTGGACTCAGGGGAGGTCTGATACTTTGGTTCATAATATGTCAACTTGTCAATGGTGACTATCTTTCTGTTATGAGGGAAGGACATCTTGCGGCGAATCGTTGATGGGACAGCAGGCATCGCATAGGTGTATTTACGACCTAATATAATGTTGTAATCTATGGGGGCATCTATGACTTCTATGTCAATGCAAACAATATTTCCCACCAGAGTAATAGGACAATTGCGGAATAAGCCAATGGGCTGGGAAGCATGTCCATCCCATGCTCGGAGAGTGATCGTGGAAGTAGCCAACTTAGGTGGTCCGAGTTTCTTCCAAACAGACATCACACAGGTGGATCCCCCCTCATCAATGATGCAGCGGGAAATGTTGGTGTTCTGGATCTTGATTGGGATTTGGAAGTTGACGGAAGTAGGGAGAGGAGGATGTTCTGATTGGTCAACATCAAAGACAAACAATCGATCGTCGGAAGGATATACAACACCCATGGAAGATAGTAGAGCTTTTCGTCATGAGGGGCATGAGTGGAGGAGTTCCAGTGTTGAAATGACAGCAGGAGATTATGCCAAATCATCTACTATGCTATACGAATCGCTAGCTTTTCCAGAAGCACCATTTCGATGTAGTGGTCCTTTAGGGATCTTGGTATGAACCTATGCCTTAGTATGAGGGATCTGCAAAGGACCATTAGGTGTCGAAAGAGGCTCTATAGAGACTATAGGAGGTGGCTTGGGGATAGACTTAGCAGGAGGCTTGTTGTACTGGCGAGACCGAGTCTGAATATTGATGTCTATGGTTAGAGGTTTATTAGAGTTCATCACGAGAATCTAGTAATCTGATGTACTATAATATAGAGGTTGAGTGGCCACCTGACCTTCAGGTGGTTGCGTAGCCACAAATTCTTGCTGAGGGAAAGGATTAGTAAGCACAGCCAGCTGACTAGGCGCAACACTGGGAGGGATGGAATGGGAGGCTTGCTATCCTTGCAATGTTGCTTGACACTCCCACATCTGCCACATATGTGGTAAAAGAGGACAATCATCTGTGTAATTACCATAAACACCACAACAATAATAAGGCTTGTTCATGCGAATAGGCCTGTCCTACTTGGGCTGAGTGCCCTGTTGTTGGTTAGCAGTGTTAGGGGCATTATTTTCAGGATTAGGTCCAGGATTACCAGGAGCAGATGGATTTTGAGTGCCTTTCCTCTTCTTTTTGGAGGGAGGAGGATTAGTCGCGCCCTGTTGTGCATACACCTTCCCCTAAGGGGGTGGTGGCTATTGTTTCGGGGGTTGAGAAGGCAAGGGAGGAGGTGGTGCTAATGATGGAGGAGCTGGAGCACTAGGTTGTGGATACGGATAGTAAGAAGGTTGGGCAACAGTGTGGTAAAAAAAAGGTTGGGCAAAACGAGGAGGCATTTCGTGTGTGGCACCACCAGGTCTAGGAAGATTAGGTAGGACGGTATAAACATAATCCGGCTAAGCGTAGATCAGGTCATATTTTAATACAATTTGGAGGGAAGCTTCTTCGGTTTGGGGAAAATGTGATGCGACATCTTTGCTGATATGTGGCAAGAAAGATCTAAGGAACCAGTCCATGTAGACATGGTCTTCGAAGGTAGGGGCTCGACATAGGCTCTTTCTTCTCCACAATTCCTGGACATGATCGGATAGGCGGGTTGCAGAAGATTGACTGAAAGAAGTCAAAAATTTGGTACCAGTGTCATAACGAAGAGGAAACTAAAAATAAGATAAAAATGCCCAAGCAAGAGTCGAAAAGGTGGTATGAGAGGATGAGGCCTGATCAACAAACCACTTAGAAGCTTCACCTGTAAGCATACGTTGGAACAACTGAAGACAGACAAAGTCATCGATAATGGATTTAGAGAAACACCACATGTGGAAAGATCGAACATGATTTGTAGTATCTTCTCCAGAAAGACCTTCAAACTTAGGGATGTCGGAAGGGAGCTTGGTCGGCATAGCAGGCCAAATAGTGTCATGGTGTATAGGGTCATTTATCAATTGGTCAAAATCGGGAAGGCTGAGGCCTGCCATGAAGGGGAGTACGGGCACATCCAGGGTAGTGTCCTTTGAAATCCCACTAGTGGTATTCCCAGCATGAGGTCCAGGGTTACCACCAGAATTAGATCCTACACTAAACATGGTGAAGGTGACAGGGGGAGAACCGAAGGCAGAATGAGGAGGAGAACCCAATGAACCAGAAGAAGAGTTGGAGTGCGAAATCGGTGGAGGACTAACTCAAATCCTACATGGAGGAGTAATTCTTCCTAGTGGAAACTGAGGATGAAGGCCAAGAAGTGTCCGAGATAAACACCTTGGTGGTGCAATGATGACGACACAAACACGACACAAAGGAAAAAGATACTGAAAAGGGCAGGGAGGTGCAGGATCAACTGATTACAATGTCGAAAGAAGGGCAGAGAGGTGCAGGATCAATTGATTTCAATGTTTTCAGATTATTTGCTTGGTAGTGTTAACCAAGCCCTTTTTCGATTAGGGTGTGTGTGTGAAGTGTGTAAATTTTAATTTTTAAACCCAAACGTTTGTAGAGAAAAATAGAAAGTGTGTTGTGTAACTGTAAATAAACCTACAGATAAACAATATATGAATCTAAAATAATAGTAAATAAACAGTTAATAATCCAATAATCTAAACCCAAGGAGGTGGGCCTCTGAAAAATTAGTCTATAGGTGGGCAAAAATTAGTCAAAACACACCAAAAAAGCCAATAGATCTAAGGTCAGGAGGGATAGGGATCGAAAGGTCAAAATCTGTTGGAAAGTGGTGCGGGAAACAACAACAAATCAGAGGAAAATTTGTTGTAAATGAGGTGGCAAAAGGCTATCTCCTAGAGGGAAACGGAGTAAAACCTAGAGGAAAACCCAAACAAAGCTAAATGAGGTGATTTGGATGGATAACAATCCAATCTAAAGCGGATCTGAAGGTGAGGTATCAGATTTGAAAAAGGGCTGAATGCTTTGAAAATTTCAGACAACCTGCAGTAGCTAAAACTCTTCCACAAAGTGTGGAGGGTACTGAAGCCCTAGGGAGCTAAGTGCCCACTTATTTGAGTAAAATAGAACAAGTATAGGTCCAAAACGGGTGGAGATAGAGGTCAGAAAACCCTGAATAGAGGCCCAGAAAAACCCAGAAAATTTTCAAAAAAACTCCTGCAAAAAATCCATTTCGCAATTTCTGACCTATTTTTAGTATATATCGCAATTTTTGGGCTGAAAAGTGTGTCCTGAGGCTCCAAGTTGCAGGTTTATGGCCAAAAAGTGTGACCTGCACTTCTGGCACTCTCGGCGGCAGATTTCAGTAAAAAGTGTCGTCTCAGCTGCGGCTGATGTCTGTCACCTGCACAATAGGTCCGAAAACACACGGAAGTTAGAATTTTTTATTTTTTAGGGTTTTATAGGTTAAAAACAATATAAAGAAAATAAAAAACAAGAGGCTGAAGTGAAATCCTAGGGTTTGAAGCAGTTTGATATGCAAGGATTAGAAAAATGACAACGGTCGTAATTGTAAACCCATGTGGAGTCACCATTTGTTAGTATGAATCTTAATTCCAAGCGTACGAAAAAATACCACTTTAGCTGTGCATAAAAATAGCCCTAAAAACAAATATGGCTACAAATATCCTCAAATCTGTAGTTAGGTGATCAAGATAAATACTGCAAAAATCTAGATCTATGCATCAAAGGACATTACGCAGTAGAAAAACAAGATTTATTCCATGCATCCAATAGACAAGACAAGAATATGTTGAATTAGTTTTGTGTTAATGGCACCTGGGAGGAAAACGCAGAAGGGTGTTACCAGTTCTCCTCAATGGGATAGGTTCTTGTAAGTCCTCAACACTTCAGATCTAAAATTCCTCTCTCTTGATGGTGTGGAAAACCCAGACAAAAATGGTAGCAAAATATGACTATGATGGTGGATCAAAGTCAGACCAAAAGTATATATCCAGAGTGATCTTTAGGCAACAAAAGGTGATGAATAAATGGAAAAACCCTTCTATTTATAACACAATACTGAGTTAGTCTAGATATTGGTGCATAATTAAAATATTATTAACCAAATCAAGATCCAACTTTTATGGAATATTTTATTATATTTGTTGGAGGGAAAAGGAATTTGGCCTGGGTCAAATCCCTTTATTTGTAAATAATAAATAAATAAATGATTTATTTATCATTTTAAGGACGTGGTTGAGTAATAATCAAATAAATAATTATTTATTTAATTATTTATGGGTGATTTAGTCATATTTAACAAATAATATTATTTAAATAAGGTTTAAATAATTAATATTTAGAAAATAATAACATAAATAATGATTTATCCAATTAATTTCCTTGTTTTGGGTTAAATATAACCAGGAATATTAATTAAATTGTTGTTTAACTAAGTATTCCTTGAGAAAAATCAAGCAAATATAGATTTATTTAATATTTCCTCATGTATTTTCCTGTTTAGACCATAAACAACTTAATCAAGGTGGTTTACTAAGTTATTTTCATAGTCAAAGCAATTTTACTTAGGGTAAAATTGGTCTTATATAGTGTACTTGGGTCCATCTAATAATAATAGGTTAGATGACGGAAAAATTGTGTAACAATAATGTAATGAAACCAACTCCAAAATAGAAGAAAAGAGAGATCAATGCCTTAGAAATCAACCACTTCGATGGGGAAACCTCCAATACATTACATAAATGAACAATTCTTGGATGATACAAATCACCAAAACCTCCTTCTATATATAGGAGTCCATGGGCCCACAATATAATCCTAGCCAACCTAACAATAACAATGTAAGGGCACAATAATAGCAATAGTGGGGTTATAGGCGTACAATAATAACAATAAGGGGGCTACACTAATAACAATAAGGGACTAAGCTAGTAATATAGGGACCTAACATGCCCCTCTCCTTCAAACAAGTGTTGTTTTCAACGATTCAGGTAACTGAGTGCTTAATATAAAATTATCATCCTCCCATGTAGAATCTTCAGTGAGTAAGTTCTTCCACTTGATGAGATACATTGAAATTGATCGATATCGTAGATGTCGAGTTCTTGTTTCTGTGACCGCTTCAGGTTCCAATATGATTTTGCCTTCCTTATCAAGTTCTGGCAATATTGTTTGAACTGGAAGATTTTCACCTATAACCTTCTTTAAGCATGAAACATGGAAAACTAGATGCACTCATGAAGAAGAAGGAAGCTCTAGTTTGTATGCCATAGTACCAATATTTTCCAACACCTTGTACGGACCATAGTACTTTGGCAATAATTTATTATCCTTCTTACTTGCTTGAGGGAAATTTGTTTGTATGGTTGTAGCCATAAAAATACCGAGTCTCCTACATAAAAAATTCTCTCACCGTGATGTTTATCTGCATGTTGTTTCATTCGATTTTGTGCCAAATTTAGGTTATCCTTTAAGAGTTGGAGAACTTCCTGTTGATCCTTGATGTGACTTCCACTACTTGAACCATAGAATTTTCTATTGAAGATGATGTGATGGACGGTGGTTGATATCCATAAAGTGCCACAAATGGGGTCATTTTTGCTGCAGTATGGAAGGAAGTGTTATACCACCATTTAGCGAGAGGTAACCACTTGACCCATTGTGTTCGTTTATCAGATACAAAAAAATGAATATATCCTTCCAAAAATTTATTCACTATCTCAGTTTAACCATTAGATTGAGGATGATAAGATGAGCTATGAGCTAATTGAGTACCCAAACAAGAAAATAACTCTGTCGAAAAATTTCCAGTAAAAATGGAATCTCTGTCGCTCACAATAACCCTTGGGTTTCCATGTAGCTTTTGAATTGTGTCCATAAATGTAGTATCAACTGTACTTGCTTTAAATGGATGAGATAATGCACAAAAGTGTACATACTTGGTAAGTCTATCAACTACCATCATGATGACACTCTTTCCTTCAGAGTTAGGTAAAACTGTGATAAAATCCATTGAAATATTCTCCCAACATTGACTTGGAATGGATAAATATTGTAGAAGACTCGGGGTCTTAGTTGTCTCAACTTTATTCTGCTGGAAAACCAAACATTCTGCCACAAAATTTTGAATATCAGATTTAAGGCCATCCCAAAAAATTCTTTCTTCACCCTGTGGTAAGTTTTTAAAAATACCGTGTGTCCTCCTAAATGAGAAGTGTGCAATTCAAAGAATATTTTGTTTTAGTTGGGAATTCTTACAAAGATATAAGTGATATTTCTACCATAAGGAATCATTTTTCCAAATAAATGTATCAGATGTACTAGGATCTTGCTGCAACTTTTGAATGAGTTTCTACATTTCATCCTTCTTCCATTCATCCCTTATAGGTTATCCAGCTCTTTGGTTGGATAATAGAAATGTCACAAAGCAATGCTTCCATCTCTTCATTCTTTCTTGAGAGTGCATCTGCAACAACATTAAGCTTCCCTTTTTTGTATATTATTTCAAATTCATAACCCAACATCTTTGTGACCCATTTTTGCTGCTCTTCTGAAGATAGTATTTGTTCCAAAAAGTGTTTAAGACTATCATGATCAGTTTTTACCTTGAAGTGTCTTTCCATTAGGTAAGGTTGCCATTTCTTTAGTGCATGTAGTATTGCCAACATTTCCTTCTCATAAATAGGTTTTATTAAATACTTTCATTTGATTGGACGACTTTCAAAACTTCTTGCATTAAAAAACACACCAATTCCATTTCCTAAGACGTCACATTCCACAATATAGGTTTTTGTGATGTCTGGCATAGCTAATACCGGTGATTGGCACATTTCCTCTTTAAGATTTTCAAAAGCCTTAGTTTCTTCTGGAGTCCAAAAAAATGCATATTTCTTCAGTAATGATGTTAAAGGTGCCGGTATTCTCCCATAATTCTTAAAAACTTGTGTTAATACCCTGTTAACTCAGAAATCCCTGAATATACTTTATGGTTGTAGGAATTTTCCATTCCTTAATGGATTTAATTTTGTTAGGATCTACCTTAACATCATCATGACATACAATATGACCCAAATATTCCACCTCATGTACTCCAAAGAAACATTTCTAGGTTTTTGCCTATAATTGTTTCTCATCCAATAGTTTGAGCACCATGTCGACATGTTGAACATGATCCTTCCAAGACTTTCTATAGATTAGTACACCATCAAAATGCATTGGCGGATAAATCCGTCTTGCGGACAAGACTGATCTCCCTAGTACTAAAAGTATCTAGCAACAAATAGCCAAATATACTAATCTTTCTCTAAGCATATATGATCTATGAAAAGCTCTATAGAGGTGTTAAGGACTTACGGGTTTTGTCGATTAACTTGTTTGATCGTTGTTGTCCCTCGCGCGCTTGAAGGAGTTTTCCTCGTAAACCTGCAGTCACAAATAAGAAAAATATTACATAGCACCTATATAGACATCATCATAAACCATGTTTATCATAGTGATCAAGGAATCTATGAAATAAACCATGAATTGAAAGCTTATTGAGAAAAATGAGTATATTTGTATTAATTTCAAAAGAAGGAAAACCTTACAACCTGAGCCTTGATGTTGCACAGGCCTTCCTGGGGTCCGAAGCAGGAGTCTTCTTTACTTTGATAAGCTCTACACTCCTCCAAACAAGACAAATAGAGGTATGTAATCTCCCCTCACAAAAGTCTTAGTCAACTGAGTCTAAATCTCAACAGCACTTAACCTCAAATCTTCTTAAGCTTGACCTCCCTTTGAGGCTACCCAATGCCTCTTTTTATAGTGGAAAAGAGGACGTTTTCTGTTCCAACTATGAAGGGATAGAATCCTCCTTCAAAGGGATAAGCTCCTCACATCAAGGGGTTAGCTCCATAAGGTAAGGGATTCATGCACCTCACAAGAGTGGTTTTGCCACCGCAAAATCCACGCTAGAAGCTTCTAGAATTTACTTTAATTGAAATTTTTGGAATTTACTTGCACCTTTTTTATCTTACAGGGGTTCTCACCTTTAACACAGATAAAGTGCATTTAGGTACGCAAGAGAGCTGAACATTAGGTGTGGGACCGCAGGCAAGATAGAGAGAAAGTGCGACACCAAAGTTTAGGAGAATTTTAGGAACTTTTCTCTGGTTTTCAAGGCTTGAAATGAGAGACTGATATGTTAGACTTGCAAAGGAGGAAGTATGAGTGATAATGAGCTCATACAGTTAGCAAAATGTCAAGGTGACAATTTTTTGTGTAACAGATTGCCCCCTAAAATGCAAAGCCTAGAATAGATGATGCTGAGTCTGTCATATATGAAGAGTGTAGTACTTTATCATTTCAAGGATCATCCTGTGGACACCCTAGTCGGAACCTGTAAAAAAATTCAATGAAAAATATATATATGTAAACATATCATCGCTGAGGTAGGCATTCCATTACTCAGATCAAAACGAACTAGAGACTAATTCAAACTGTTCTGATACAGGAATGATTTTAATATTACATCAATAATGTAGACACAGCATGGGCACAACCATCTGTTTATAAATAGTCCACTGTATAAATGATAAAAAAATTCCTCGTAGCCTGGATGGTAGAAACTAGATCCAGGGTCTTGATTTCCGCATCTCGAACTAGTACGATTCTGTCTATGTGAATGAATGTGTCAAAGTCGAACATGGTAGAAACCACTTGATTACCAGTCAATTATGTAAACTGTTAACAAGTGTGAGAGTAACCACCAGTAATTTCAATGGCTCTCGAAGTACCTGGTAAAATCCATGAAATGTGAATGAATGAGCTGAAGTCGAACATATCACGGAATCATTCGATCAAAGGTCAATGATGTAACCTGTTGTCGAAGGAGAGAAACTTGCCATTAAGGCATGTATATTGCAAGGTACTGACGATTTCTAGATCAAATTTCTAGATAATGAGTTGTCGTCGATAGAAAGTGATCTGTTGTAGGCAAGCCCACAACACAAAATCATAGATCAAGTTTTGAAAATATATTGGCAAGGACTAACTCAGGGATGGTAAAAAATGGATGACAGATATTTTGCAGATGAATGGTTTGTTTGAACTCTCCTCTTGAACACATAACGACACTGCAGATGGCTTGGTAACAATTGACCCAAAGCTAATACCTAGAAACCGGCTAAAGATTTTCAAATGAGGTTTGATTAACTGTTAGGCAAAGGATTTCCCAACCCAGGTGATTGAAAGTGTCGTGTTCAAGAGTGGTTAACTAGATTTTCGAAAAATCAAAATACAACAAACAAGTCCATTTTTCTCTCTTTTCCCCAACCATTTCCGGCAAGTACCTCTTTATTTTTGAAAAGCTTGAGGAGGATAACATTTGCTTGTTTATAAGCTCATCCTTCGGATGAGTCCAACTTAGTTTAAGATTCAAACCCTAAGAAGGAGTGGTCTGTTCCTGTTGAAAATTAAACAGGTCCTTTACTGTTAAATTTTAACGAGTCCAGTATAGGAGAAACTCGGTGTTTTTCAATTTTAGGGAGTCAGAAGAAAAATTTTAAGAAAACTCCATGGGTGTAATTTTTCATAAATTTAGTCTCTCGAGCCCAAAAAAGGATAAAATAATTCGGGAGAGAACTCTATTGACCGTAATTAGTCAACATATACCTTTTTCGTAAATAGTCCATTTCAGTCTGTAAAAGGGGTAAACTTATACTGAAGGGACGATCATTCATTTACTTTAACGAGTTCGAATAATCAAGTGCTCGACAATCTTTTCATGTTTAGAGAGTCTGAAAAGGGCTTAAAAGAGGACTCCAGGGTTTCTCTTTTTCATAATTTTCAAGAGTCTGAAAAGTGATAAAAGTATACTCAGTAGTTTCACTTTTTTTTGTAAATTTTAACAAGTTTGAAAAAGGGATAAAAATGTACTCATGTGGCCGACTTTCAATTTCATTTACAAGCAGGAAAAGACGGAAAGAACTCGGCATTTTCATGTGTTTTACGAGAATTAAAGATAACAAAATAATCTCGGGATTTTCATGAGTTTAACGAGTCTTGAAAATAACCGAAATTGACTCAAGATAGGTTTCATTTTTACAAAAGCTTGAAACAGAGAAAAACTATGCTTCAAAGTAGTTTCATTTTTGCACAAGCTTGAAACAGAGAGAAAACTGTGCTTGATGCCCCCTAAGCGTAATTGCTAGAGCGCATGCCCCCCCAGCTTCATTTCATTCAACTAAGTACACTGCTGGTAATTAATAGCTGGATGGAATGAGGGTTTATTTACGAGATCATATGAAAGACCCGACCTAAAAATGTAAGAAAATTATGCAAAAAACTGAAATAATTAGCCTAAATATATGACTTAACATTTACGAGATCTAGTCAAAGACTCGACTCAATTAGGGGAGGATTTGTTTCATTTTTTAACGAGCATGACACAGGAAAAGAACTATGCTCATGGCAATGTGTTTCATTTTTTAACGAGGTTGACATAGTAACAAGAACTATCCTCACCTACATGTTTCATTTTTTAATGAGGTTGACACAGTAAAAGGAACTTTCCTCTTCTACATGTTTCATTTTTTAACGAGGTTGACACCGTAAAAGAAACTATCCTCGTATCTACTTTCTACAATCTACCTATATAACCTACTGATTCATTTTTTAATGAGGTTGACACAGGAAAAGAACTGTCCTCATACCTGATTCATTTTTTAACGAGGTTGACTCAATAACAGGAACTATCCTCTAACCAACTGATTCATTTTTTAACGAGGTTGACACAGGAAAAGAACTGTCCTCAGAAACTACTTATTTCTAATATACCTACATAACTTACTGATTCATTTTTTAATGAGGTTGACACAGTAAAAGGAACTATCCTCACTCAAATGTTTCATTTTTTAACGAGGTTGACACAGTAAAAGAAACTATCCTCGTATCTACTCTCTACAATCTACCTATATAACCTACTGATTCATTTTTTAATGAGGTTGACACAGGAAAAGAACTGTCCTCATACCTGATTCATGTTTTAAAGAGGTTGACTCAGTAACAGGAACTATCCTCTGACCAACTGATTCATTTTTTAATGAGGTTGACACAGGAAAAGAACTGTCCTCAGAAACTACTTATTTCTAATCTACCTACATAACTGATTGATTCATTTTTTAATGAGGTTGACACAGTAAAAGGAACTATCCTCAGACCAACTAATTCATTTTTTAACGAAGTTGACACAGTAAAAGGAACTTTCCTCACCGTCGACTGATTCATTTTTTAACGAGGTTGACACAGTAAAAGGAACTATCCTCGCTCACTGATTCATTTTTAACGAGGTTGACAAAGTAAAAGGAAATTTCCTCACCAGCTACTGATTCATTTTTTTACCGAGGTTGACACAGTAAAAGGAACTATCCTCGAACCAACTGATCATGGCTTCCAACTGGAAGAAACACATGTCAATGGACACACCTTGATCATGGCTTCCAAGAGGTCTTCATCAGATGGAAGAATAGTTCTCTGGAAGGAACACATGTCAAGGGACTCAAAAATGATAAGAATATCACGTTCAAATAATCCCATAGAGTTTTCCATGTCAATTACCGGATCTAAGTCAAAGGAAGACGAGAAAACAGTGGGAGGCTCGCTTACATCGGTAACTGAAAACATGGGACTGGTTGCCACATAATTAACCCGTGGCGGGGTAGATACCACTTTAGAATCAGGAACATTCAGGGGTGTCATATTATTGGTAGTTGAAACAAGACTAGAGAATGAAAGTTGGTCTACAGTCACAATATTTCCATTGTGAGGGAAAGACATCACGCGAAAGAGTGTCAATACGACAACTTTCATTGCATAAACATAGTCTCGCCCAAGGAGTAAATTGAAATCCAAGGGACCTCGAACTACCACAAGATCAATACAGACAGTTTTACCTTCCAAAGTAATAGAAAACTTAGGAAGGATCCCTAAAGGTTGACTAATGGTTCTGTTAAAAGCTTTCACATTCTGCGTAATAGGCACAAGCTGAGGGGAACCCAAAGCTTTCCAAGCAGTTGAGGATAAAATACTAACAGAAGCACCTTCATCCACATGTGTGTGGCATATATCCCTATGACCAACCTTCACAATGATTTGGAAAGGTATGGAGGAAGGAAGACGAGGTTCTATCAGTCTATTCCAATCAAAGGAAAATACCTCAGTACTTGGAGGGGGTTCTGTAGAAATAGGTGAAATGCCCCCTGGCGTAGAAGAATCTGATGTAACAAGAAGAACCTGAGCGGTATGAAGTTCACTCTCTACAAGGATAATGGGATCGACCGAATGTGAAATCGAATCGACCACTTGATCAACTAATGGATCATCAACCTAAGTGATATGAGTTTCACTCTCCAATGGAAGAGTGGGATTGACCGTACTTGAAATTAGATCAATCACTCTGTCAGTTGACGGTAGGTTGGGAGAAAGTTTACAGTAACCAGTTGGAAATTCTTGTTGTGGAACAGTAAGGTTTTCCAATAATTTTGAGGCTTCATCCATGTGAGGGCAAATGTGAGTTTGATGACTCCCTTTGCATAACTTACAAGGAAACCTAAATTTACCCTTTTTCCCAGGAACCTGACTATCATTGGTTGATGGATCAACGGAAAGTTGATGAGATTTTTCTGACCATACTTCCAAGACCTTAGGAATACCTGGACAATTGATAAGGAAGTGGTCACCCTTACAAAGCCTGCAAGGGTATTTGGGTTTACGATGCATGTTGGAGGTTTCCTCAACACAACTAACACTTACAGCCATGGTTGGTTGGTTGACTTATTTCTTATCTTTCTTCTTCTTCTTCTTATTCCTCTTCCCTTTCTTCTTCTTCGTCACCACCTAGTTACTAGCATCAAGGCTTTTACCAAGCGAAGAGGAAGAAATGGAGGAAGAAATATTAGGCAAAGAAGGTAAAGGGTCAACAGAAGGTTGGTAATGTTGAGATGGTGAACTCTGTTGAAGTGAAGCATCTGATTGAGGTGGAACAATTAGAGTATTCGGGGCCAACAAAGTTGAAAATAACCATATCGGTAAACCTATTGTAAATCTAGGTAATGACAATGTAGCCATATAAGGAGGACCAAAATTTCCAAAGCAAGGAAAAGTACTAGGAATATCGTTAAGAGGGGTTCCTTGGTTGGTAAATTTTGGAGCAGTTGCCATTATATTCAACTTCAGTGAATTTTATTAACAATTTAAAACTAAAATTAACACTTCACAATTCACACCTATGGTCTCTAAAAGACGCGCTATCAAATCTAGGAGTCAAACCACACACAAACAGTAACTTCTCGTAATAAAAACACTAGTTGGTGATGAAATCCAACATCGTAGAATTTAATACAGAAAGGGAAGTTGGAACAGTTACCCCGACAACATGCTTAATGAAACAGACTGGCACAAGTTTCTTCACAAAACCATCTCGAGTGAAGAAAACCCCCCAGAGAGTCCAAGTGAGTCTAGTCGACGTCTGCTCCAGGTACAGTGAGATCTTTCTTTCACCGTCACCTTAGGAAATAATCTTAAGTCTATGGACACTAAGGTTACCAACAATAACAAATACAACTGGGGGAACAGTCTACGATCCGATCCCACGCACAAGGGCAGAGTAACAAAGCTCAATCCTCTTGAAGGCTCCTCAACATGGTCAATCCGAGGTTTACCAACAAGTGACCCCAGGCTCCTTGACAATGGTCAATCCGAGGTTTACCGTTTATAATGTGCGCAAAATCTTCTATCTTTCCCAATGAAATAGAATTGATTGTCTCAAAGGTTCGGACATGATCTCGTGATAGACTTCTTTAAGAGAAGCTTCCCAGATTGTACCAATTACAATTGGATTTATTTCCTACCGCAAGATTTATCTACTGTTTGTTTTTGTTGCTTTGGAAAGTTAACTACAACCTATTCCAAAGCACTAATCCTGAGCTATATTGGTGGAAAGAGCCCTAAAAATGTAAAAATTACTAGATGAATTTTATTAAGCGATGTGTTATTTAGGCTGTTTATTACTCAAAAGGGTAAATGGATATGAAACCAATGGTGTTATGACCCGACCCAAAACTGAATGCAATCGAATATGATAATGTAATCTTTTCAATTCGATGAATCCTAACTAAAGTAAGGAGAGAGTTTCCATTCACTTCCAACAATGCAAAAAATTGATCACTAAGAGAAAATATAACAAATTCTCTAATGCACTTATTTCATCAAGAAAAACTAATGCAAATCAATCCCAAGACAATTTTTTATTTTTGTGTTTTTAAAACAAGCATAAAAACATCTAAATTCAAATTAGAGAAAACTGATCTAAATCTACGATTGATTTTTCAGAATGTAAACTATGCAATTGTAATCTATGCACAATTCACTTGAAAAGTATGCAAATGTAAGCTATGCACATTTTTCATTCATATTCTGAAAATGAGAATTCTAATTATGAAAATGTGATCTATGCAAGAGAATTCTCAAACGCAATCAAGTGCAAGCCAAGAAAATCGGGTGAGAGTTCCAAAGATAAAAAAAAACACTCAAAGGCGATTAACACTCATACACAATGAGGGGGAATTTTTTTTGCAAAAACAAAAGAAAAAAGATGTAAAATTATGAAAATACTGAGACAAACCTCCAAGTAATGACCAAAGGAAATCAAATTAAGAATTTCTCAAAAAAGAGACTCAAAACACCCAATTAACTTAATGGAGATTGATGAGATGAAAAATTGCTGAACGAAATTCAGAAACAAGAGGTTTTTGACAGAAAAATACAGATTTGGGTAGATGATAAGAATCCTAAATCAAATATAAACTAAACTGAAAGAAGAAATCTAAGTTTTTCAAGATTTTAACAGGGTCCGTAGGCTTGCAGAAGTAACAGGTGCGGTACCGCACTGTTTACTCAAGAAAAGATGCGAAACTGCCCGCGCTGTGCAAAGAAGGAAAAGTGCGGTCCCTGGAAAAATTAGATAAAAACACAAAAGATCTCAAAATTTTCAAAAATAGAGAAAACATAAGCTACCTAGGCAGATGTCTATCAATCAAAAACTAGGAAAAACGTTTCCTCAAATCAAAATAAAAGAGAACCAAAAACAACAAGTTCTTCCCCAGCGGAGTCGCCAATTTGTTGGCGGATAAATCCGTCTTGCAGACAAGACCGATATCCCTAGTACTAAAAGTATCTAGCAACAAAAAACCAAATAGACTAATCTTTCTCTAAGAATACACGATCTACGAAAAGCTCTATAGAGGTGTTAAGGACTTACTGTTTGTCCAGTGCTTGTTTAAAGTCGTTGTTGTCCCTCGCGCGCTTGAAGGAGTTTTGTTCATAAACCTGTAGTCACAAACAAGAAAAATATTACATAGAACCTGTATAGAAATCATCATAAACCATGCTTATCATAGTGATAAAGGAATCTATGAAATAAACCATTGATTGAAAGCTTATTGAGAAAAATGAGTATATTTGTATTAATTTCAAAAGAAGAAAATCCTTACAACCTGAGCCTTGATCTTGCACAGGACTTTCCTGGCTCCGAAGCAGGAATATCCTTTAGTTTGATAAGATCTGCACTCCTCCAACCAATACTAATAGAGGTATGTAATCTCTCCTCACAAAAGTCTTAATCAACTGAGTCTGAATCTCAACAGCACTTAACTTCAAATATTCTAAAGCTTCAACTCCCTTTGAGGCTACCAAATGCCTCTTTTTATAGTGGAAAAGAGGAGGTTTTATTTTCCAACTATGAAGGGATAGAATCCTCCTTCAAAGGGATAAGCTCCTCACATAAAGGGGTTAGCTCCATAAGGTAAGGGATTCATGCACCTCACAAGAGTGGTCCATGCCACCGCAAAATCCATTCTAGAAGCTTCTAGAATTTACTTTAATTGAGCTTTTTGGAATTTACTTGCGCCTTTTTGATCTTACAGGGGTCCACACCTTTAACACAGATAAAATGCGTTCAGGTATGCAAGAGAGCTGAACATTAGGTACGGACCACAGGCAAGATAGAGAGAAAGTGTGACACCAAAGTTTAGGATACTTTTAGGAACTTTTCTCTAGTTTTCAAGGCTTGACATGAAAAACTGATCTGTTAGACTTTCAAAGGAGGAAGTATGAGTGATAATGAGCTCATACAAATAGCAAAATATCAAGGTGACAATTTTTTGTGTAACAAATACTAGCACAAATTTTCTAAGGAAGGGTTTGAAAATGGAATTCGTCAACCCTTGAAATGTAGAAGATGCATTGGTAAGGCCAAAAGGCATGACCAAAAATTCATAATGACCCTCATGAGTTCTAAATGTTGTTTTTGGAATATCTTTAGTCTTCATTCTAATTTGATGATATGTTGAATGAAGATCCAACTTGGTAAAATAAATTGCTCCATGTAATTCATCCAATAATTCAACAATCATAGGAATGGGAAATTTATCATTAATGGTGAGCTTATTGAGCTCCCTATAATCTGGACACATGCGCCATGATCATTCCTTCTTATGCACCAATATTATTGGAGCATAGAAAGAACTTTGACTAGGTTGACTTATACCAGCCTCTAACATTTCTGCAATTATACGTTCAATTTCGCTCTTTTATACATAAGGATATCTATAAGGCCTGATGTTTGGAGGAGCACTTCCTGGAATCAAATGAATAGCATGATCATGATCACGAATAGGTGGGAGTCCTTTGGGAGTTTCAAACACCTTGGAATTATTTTCCAAGACTTTTTGGAAATCTGCAGAAATAGATGATTTTGATGTTGCAACTTCTAGTGAGCATAATTGTGCAATCACACATCATTTTCCTTTCTTCAAAAGCTTTGTCATGACATTAGAGCTTATTATCTTTCCCGGCTTCCCTGCGATACCCTCTAATTTGACATCATTTCCTTTTAAAAAAAAATTCAAGAAAAATTCTTGAAAATTAAAAGCTACCGTCCCCAAAGATTGTAACCCTTGTACTCCTAGTACAACATCAGCACCTCCCATAGGAATGGAAAGCATTGGACTATTCAATACATATTCCCCCATGGTTAGCTTGATATTATGGAATTTTCTAGAGAAATTTATAGTCCCTCCATTTGCAACCATCACTTGACATTCTGGTGTTGGGTATAGGAAACAATTCAATTCCTTCGCTACCTTACAATGAATAAAATTATGGGTACTACCAGAATAAGTCAACACTATTACCTTTTTCTGCTTGATATGTCCTTCTATCTTGAGAGTTTAAGGAGTGCTAATTCCTTCCAATGCATTACACAATATATTCAGACTCATTTCTTCCTCTTCTAGAACTGGTTCCTGGTGTATATCCTCTTATTTTGAAGATTCTTGTTCATTTTCTCCTTCCTCTTCAAAATCTATGTAAAATAATTTCTTCTCAGCACATTTATGACCTTTAGTGTATTTTCTATCACAATTTTAGCAAAGCCCCTTTGCTCTTTTTTCTTCCAGTTGTTGCGGTGTCAACCTTGCAGGTTGTGGAAGTCTAGGAGTAGCAACACTTCCATCTTTATATACATGAGTGGTAGGCTTCCTTGTTGCCATAATTTTACATTCAATTTTTCTTTCCAACTTGAATGTCTTTTCCAATGAATCAGGTTCCCAAACATGAACTTCATGTTGGATGTTATCATTTAAAGTCCCTATGAAGACATAAATCTTGTGTTCCTACGGACTATTAGTTACCCTTATATTAAATTTTTGGAAGTCCTCAATGTGCTCCACCACTAAACCCTTTTTTTTGAGATTTATCAATTGGCTAAAGAAGGTGTTTCTTTTTGTATCCTCATAATGTGCTATCATTTCCTCAGTAAAAATTGACCAAGTGACAATTTTTTTACGGGAGCAAAGCCATCAATACCATAAAAAATTATTTTGTTCTAAATTTTAAGTTTCAATGTGTACATTTTGCATGTTTTGCACATTATTGAGATAAAAATATTTCTCCATCTGTAGTATCCATCTTACGGGATCCTTACCATCAAACTTCCTCATATCCATCTTTGGAATATGGTGGTTCTTCCATCCAACATTAGAGTTTATGAAATCATGATTAACATTTATTTTGTTCTCATCATGAGTTTCCTCTACTATCTTTTTTCCATTAGGAAAAATTTCTTGTATCAACTTTGCCAAACCTTCGATGTCTACTTTTAGATCATTTTTCATGTTTTCTTTCATTTTTTCATCGATCTTAGCTTCCATGTCATTCATTTTAGCTTCCATGCCATCCATATTTTCTTCCATGCCAACTTCCATGCCATCCATCTTAGCTTCCAAACCATTCATCTTAGCTTCCATGTCTCTCCTCAAAACATCCATCTTAGTTTCCACACCTTTGTTCAAAACTTCCATTTCATTTTTTGTTGCTCTTTGCAATAGCGAAATTTGGTGCACTTGCTCTTGTAATTTTGATATTTCATGTTGTGTTTCTTCATCTTCATGCGTTATAGTAGAGAATTCTGAGGGATTAATGGGTGTTGAATTATTTTTAAGGGGCATTCTAGAACCCAATAGTGATATCTATTCTTCAATATGCCCTTGGAATAAATTCAAACTAGTTTTTTTTCAAACGAGACTTATGTAATTTGAAAAAACATACACACCTTTTTCTTGCTTTTGAGTAGCTCGATATTGAAACTGAATTATCTTTGTGATTTTGGATCTTCAATATTCGAAATTTGGCCCTGAATTAGCCCTCTGAATCTTCTTTCGAATGCCGTAGGTTTGACCTGATTGTAATTCTTCAAGACAAAGCTATGCCCAATCTCCCACGATGACCTAATTATGGACTGGTCTAGTAGAGGGAACTTGTATGACTTGCCACGTGTCATTGTTTCCTCCTTCGGCTCTGAAATTGATATACCGTAGACTAAATTTTGTGTAATTGTGGCCACTTTTTATACAATCCCCATCCGATGCTCAGAGAGAGATTTATGAAGTTTTTCCCACGGTCACTTCTTTGATATGAAATTCAGTATTTGAAACAATCCTAACTTCCATAGATCATATCTTCAAAAATATTGCGAACCAAGATCTGAAATTTTTATAGGAGGTTCCTCAGGATATCAAATTCGCAATGTAAACATTTTAGCTTTTGAAATTTTTTATACGTAAAGTTATAGTGAAAATGCCATGATGACATGTTTTAGTTGAAATTCGGGAGCCTGAAAAAACCCTAATTTCCCCAGATCATATCTCCGAAAATATTGCGAACCAAGATCTGAAATTATTACAAATTGTTCCTCATGATTTATTCTTCGCGTTGTACAAATTTCAGTGTCTAAACCTTCGTAGAAAAAAAATTATTGTGAAAAATCCACGATGACCTGTTTGGAGTAGCGAAACCCTAGAATCCAAATATCTGATACCAAATGTTATGAAACCAACTCCAAAAGTAGAAGAAAAGAGAGATCAACGCCTTAGAAATCATCTGATTCAAGGGGGAAACCTCCATACATTACATAAATGAACAATTATTGGATGATATAAATGACCGAAACCTCCTTATATATATTGGAGTCCATGGGCCCACATCATAATCCTAACCAACCTAACAATAACAATGTAAGGGCACAATAATAACAATATTGGGGTTACAGGGGTATAAAAATAATAATAAGGGGGCTATACTAATAACAATAAGGGACTAAACTAGTAATATAGGGACCTAACAAATAAATTGTAGCGGTAGTTGTAGGTGATAATACAAAGAGTAAAGAATAATATACAATCCAGAATGATGTTGTAACATGTGGTCCAAGTAGATCAAACAATTTTCTGGCTACAGATACAACACACTGATCCCATTAAAGGAGATACGAGTTGTAAATTTAAAGTGACTTACATCTACAAATTCAACAAATTAGTAATGGTGTTGTTATGCATGAACTACATGGTGCAATAGATGTAATTTTGTGCACGAGTGAATAGAGCAACTGATTTTATTGGGCAAGGAATTGATTGGGAAATCCAGATTCTTGCTATTACTATGAGTCAACTTCCATTTGAATTAGAGAAATTTAGAAAGATGTATATGCATGTAGTATATAAATTACAGTAGTATTATCAAGCCAATAGTTAACAATGCTAAGCCAATTAATTAAACTAGCAACTAAGGCAATAGGGGATTGATTCAAATGCTGAGGAGAATCAATTTTCATGTTGTGTGTGTTGTCAGTACTTACCACGCCATAAATTAATAAAGCATACAAATAACTCAATCAAACACCACAAACAACAGAATTTACCATGGAAACACATTTGGGAAAGCCAATAACTTAGCCTTTGTTTATGATCAGGAATTAACAACAAACTAGAGCTATACACTCTCAAATATAGATTTTCTGTTTTCTCACTCATTGGTGGTATTTTTCTGGTTGTTTTGGCTCTAGAGACACTCTTTTTTCACTATGGAGAGGCTAAAAATCCTCTTTTCTCCCTGATCTATGAAAATATTTCTTCATCCGGTGTTCTTAACCATTTTTGCTACTGCTGCCTTGTTCCCAAGCTTCATTTTTTCTTTTCCATCAAAGAAATTTGTCCCTTTGTTATAGAGCTTCCTTTGAATGCTAAGCAACCAGTGGTCTGTGGAGTCAAGATGAAACCTTTAACCATTGGTATTCATTAGCTTTATTCGAATGTTTTAATCATCCTTTAAAAAGAACCAAGCCTTTATACAAATATTGGAGGAGAGTTTATTTAGATCCATTTCAGAGCATATTCTCACTAAAAATGTTGAGAAAAAACTGTAAAATAAATAATTTAAATTTGAATGCAACTCAAATAAGTGTGATAGTTTCTTGTTCAATCTGCACAACAAGCTAGAGTTCCTGATTTTTTCTAGGAAAGTACCATGGGAATGCAAGTTTATGATTTTGTATGATATTTAGATAAGTGCAAACTTGCCTAAATTTGTTGAAAAAGCTCAAAAAATACCAAAAACAACCTTTTGCGGTTTTATCCAAGTATTCCCCTTGCAAACTAGCTATCTCAACTTCTTTGTTTATGTAAGATAGTTAAGAGGTCAAATAATCCTAGAATAAAAAATTCTCCAATTGTGAGATACCATGACATTCACATAAGCCAAATAGAGTTTTTTTTAAACAATTTACATTTGATTCTTGCTAGAACATATATGATTTCCGTTTATGAATTTCACATGAAGTATGCCTATAGACCGTTAATCCCCTACTATCACATCAATTCAACCTTTGCTTCATTCTTTCCTTTTATTTATTACATTATTGAGTAGAGTGGCCTACATAAACGTTGCACAAATAAAGATTTTTAGATGTTTACTTGTTTTAGTTTGGTTTTTTTGGAATGTAACATCATTGGATAGAGTTCATGCACATTATGACTGTATTGTTGCATTAGTTTAACTAGATTTCTGCTAACTCCTCATAATTTTGTGACATATGGGAAAGAGTGGGCACCTATATCGTTGAGCTAGATGGATCTTGTGCATTCGATATTTATGGTGCTGATGAACTTCCATTTTTCAGTGAAGTGGGCTGGTTTCCCATCATTAAGTTGTCCATCGAGCATAAAATGAAACTCTCTTATGATTTCGTTGATAATTTTGATGGTAACAATGCTTAGGTTAAGGGGCTATTGTTTCCTGTAACAGAGGAAAGCATTACAGAAGTAAATAACACACCAATTGAGGGTGAGAGGTGGTTGAAAAGGCATCTAGTACAGGGAGTAAACCTTCACTTTTTCCTAAAAGACAATTTTCATGACCCTTGCTGGAGCATTGGGGTCCACTCTAGAATCTTAAAACCAGAGTGGGATAAACCAATTCGACAAATTCAACTTTATCTCACATGTAATGGTAGTTTCTGTAAGTTTTTTTTGTGTCACATGAGATTTTCTGTACACATGGCTGGGTGCTATAGGATGAATCTCCCTTATTTCCTGCATAAAAGCTTAATAAAAATGGTGGCCTATGCAAGAAAAATGAAGATTTTATATCCCTATGATATCTACCACCATGGACTCATTCAAATCATGTACCTGCATGCATTAAAGAAGCAAGCACAACAGTCCAGGAAGATGGTAATGAGACAACCACTTCCTAGAAAACATAAGGAAAGGGATTTACCTAGAGAGGCCGAGAGCAGTCGTTAAGCTGCTACAAAATCCGCCGACAACACTAATAGGAGGACAACACTAATAGGAGGAAAATCCCTAGGATAAATACGCAGAGTAGAGGGAAAAAAGCAGAAGTACAAGACAACAACAAAGATGAAACAATTGGACAAGTTGTAAAGAAGGGTGACGATCTTGGCGAAATTCACCATTAAACAAAATACTCGAGGAGGCCACAAACAAGGCCTACAAACAAACTGAAGCTGGGGTTGAAAGCTAAACTAAATCCAAAACTGAAGGATCCAACTTTAATTATTGATGAGCAAGAAGAAGGGTATTCTAGAGATGATCATGGGCTTCTTGTAGAAACTAAAAAACAATCTCAAATAGTTCAGAAAAAGGGTCCAAGAATTTGTAGGGCGCTGGATAACAAAAACCCCCTCAAAATCCTTGCAAAGGTAGCACGTCTTGCTGAAATCTGACTGGCTATCCTTGGAGTTTTGTAACCTTCATGGTTTTGGACAATTAAACTTTGTTCACTAGATTTTTGTAAACATCATACTGATTTCTATTTAATTATATTGTTATGGGTTCTTATTAATGTTATGGTTCTTGTAATTCTATATTATTATTCTTATTATGGATCTATTATGTTTGAAAAACATATCTTAGATAGGAGCTAAGTCAAGCTAGGAAATACCTCTTTATTCTAAACCTGGTCCATGTGTGTTTCTCAAGGATACAAATCGTGTAGACACTGGGAAATCGTTTTCCGGCACCTACATTATTTGTGTCATAAGTTAGAAACTATTTATCTATTTTTCAAGATGTTGGGAATATTTTGGGCAGTTAAATAAATTGTAATGGATATGTACATATTTTATCATTTGATTATATGAAGGGTAGTTAAAATTTTAACAACTAGATTGAATCAAATGATATATAAGAAAAATATGTAATGGAAACCTTCGATTAACTTTTATACATGTGAACTACTAAATAGCTTTTATACATGTGAAGTACTAAATATTATGGCTTGTTACTACTGTTTTTAATGGGTTTTGTCTAAATCAATTTCATGGTGAAGAAGATTTTTTTTTTGGAAAGCTTATATTATGCTCAGACTTATACCTAATATTCTATTTAGATTCAATAGTAGAAAAATGGTGATGCCAACTAGGACCCATTTTTAGCATTTTTGTACAGGCAAGATACCCACCACTTTGTTTCAACTGGATAGAATAGAGGAATGCCAAATAATTCAATGATGATGTGTGATGAATGGTCCTAGTTAAAGGCAATGCACACAATAAAAAATACATTTATTAGCCATTATTCTTCCTAATATTTTATCCCTTCAGTAATATGGAAATAAATAAAATTTACAGCTTTTTGGGCAAAGTAAAATATCCTATTTTATTGTGTGTGGTTAAGAAGAGAAGAAGAAGCAACAATCACATTGATTTATTACTAGAAGGCTCATGATATTAGAATAGTCTTGAGAGGCTATTAAAGTTCCAAACCTTTGATTTATACTAGAAAAATTACATTGACATTTCTTCTGCATTGTATATGACATGATTATGATAGAAATAATACGATAACTTTTTTCTAATCTCATATTCATAAATGTTAACGACATCCTATAAAATTACATTTTACTAATTGATATTTTGTTTTCAAATTCACTTGCAATATCAAGAAGAAACTTCATGAAAGCACATGGCCGATAAAATACATGTAATTATGGTTTAGTATCTTGACATTTAATTATGGTTTCATATCTTGGGTTAAGATTTGGTTAAGGTATCTCTTGCTTGAAAGTATATGATCCTTTTGTCAACCATGATTTTGATTCTGAGGAAGATATAAATTTGGATTGAAACTACCTTATTTTCTTCTTGAGGTAGGAGATGACTTGTCTTTTTATTGGTTAACCATATCTGAAAGGGATATCCATATAATCTAATAGAAGTGAAAATTTTCCTTCTAACCTCATCAACCAGAGATTTCAAAATATAGGTTTATATATTGGTTTTGGGATATTTCCTAAAATGGTCATTTTTTATTGCTCAACGGTTGCTAGGAAAGAAACTCTACAGGCCACATAACCTATTGTTCACCTGCTAGATCAATGAAGCTACACTAATAAACCAATGATCATATGAGGGAAAAATAAGGACTTGAGATAAATAGATCATATTTTCTTGGAAAACCAATTTGGAATATATGTAGCAAATATAGGTTTTCATCCTACTCATATATATATTAAAGTGCTTGTAGTAACTTCAGGGTAACGGTTAATGGTGTAGCTCTACCCCATATATGGATGAGAAGATTCGAGTATAATATTTTGAATACCTCTATGGAATTTATTGTCGCACCCTTTAACAATCATTTATTGATATTACTTAACATTGGGGGAAGTGGTAGCTCTATGATTGTGGCTTTCCAAACATACCAAATGAAGAAATTCTCTCTGAATCAACATTGTCTTGAGAATATTTCTCCACATTATCTGAGTCTTCACCACTTTCATGACTACTATAATAACTCGATCTCTTTGCCTCCAAATGTTGTTGTTCTAGATAATTTTCATCACCATATAATCCTTTCAATGTAGTCCAGATTTCATGTGGTGATTCAACATTTCTAGTATCATAAACAATATCATAGGACACAGATAGAAAAAATCTTCCATAAGCCATTCCAGATCTATTAAGCCAATCTAACTTCTCATCCTCTGACATTGGTTTTGTCTCAATTCCCATGACTATTTGGTACAAGCCTTTGCTCCTAAAATGAAGAAAAATCATTGGCTTCCATACATAGTAATTTTATGGAGTTAGAATAGTGGAAGTTCAAAATTCCATTCTTTCACTTTGTGGTTGTAACAAGAATGGCGACAATTCTTTAATATTCTGATCCACAAATCAAATCTTCAAACAATTTCCAATTCTTTTCTCTTAAAACCTGCAAAATATTGTTCATGCACCTTCTCCAAACCCTTGTAGCTTTGATACCATGTAAAATTATTAGAGCAAAAATATTGATCTAGTTGAAGAATAATTGCACAACCTTGCCAAGTTGAAAAATAAAAATAATTAGAATTGAGAACGAAAATTGATCCATCAATATTAGGTTGAGAATCAACATATAAAGAAACTAAGTTAAGCTTAGTTTTACATGCAATAAATATGGATAGTTAAAGCTAACTGAAGCTAAGTGTGCTTTATGTTCTGCTAATGTGCACATGCACCAAAGGCAAGCACTAGAGTTAACTAACTAAGCCAAGTGCACATCACATGTAAGCACTTGAGTTAACTAGCTAAAAACAAGCACACATAGCATGCAATATCTAGACTTGAACTAAAGCTAATTAAGGTTAACTATGTGCATGTAAAGAACTCGAGTTAACAAGCTAAAGAGAAATTCAAATTGCATGCAGTAGCTAGAGTTGAACTAAATCTAATCTGTGTGCATGTACACCAACGGTGAATTATATCTACTAGTCAAATAGAATTTATAACGTCAATATGGATATTTATACATGCATGTAAAAATATGTTGTGCAAACTGAGCTTTTTCTTCCCTCAATGTGTATAGCTCCATTGGAGAAAAATAACTTTTGGTTATTCAGTTCAGACTATCAAAATTATGGGTAGAATAGTTTTCATGTTTCTAGCTCTTGTCGTCATTTCGGTCGGTAGTTTTTTATTTTGTATTTAAGGGCTTTAGGAGGGCTATGTCCAGGTAGTATCCAAGTGTTTTAAGGCACTCCAGGTGCTAGGTAATTGATAGTTCTTATGTTTTCCTGGGCGAATTTTTTTTTGGGGCATAGAGCATGGTCCCTCTATGGACAATTACATCTTTATTTGTCTAGACAACTGAATTTGAATCTGTCTAAAATATGTGGGGATAGCAAGGCCATATCTGGCCTTTTTTGACATGTATTTTGCTGTAAATATTACTTCGCTTTGTCTGGGAAAAGAGGTAGATGGTCGAGATGTCATGTATTTTTCTTTAAAGATTACTTTGGTTTGTCTCGGCAAAGAGGTAGAGGGTCTAGAGGTTTCCTCTGTGCAAGCTGATATCTATCTATATAAGGTAATTTAGCTTTTCTTAGTAATACATAGTCTTTTAATTAACCAAAAAAAAAATTCCAGAGTTGTTCTTGATAGTCTACTAAAGCAAAGTAATAGTAACTAATAGTGTTACTGAATTTGATGACTATTTAATTGTCATTTTTTTTCATCTAATTGTTAAATAGTAACTTGTTTTAAAATATACATGTTATTAATAATATATATTTTAATTTTAGAGTGAGTTTGAAATTTATTTTCATTATATATTATATAAATAATTTCAAATAAAATTATAAGAAAAAACAAGTTAATAATTTTGTTAGTTGAGACTTCAAGATAAACATTATATTATGTGGCACTTGCAATACTAATATCTCAAGTTGAAGCTCTAAAATAAGCACAGAATGCATTTCTAATTCTAAGATTCTAAGGCTCACCCATAATGGGTTTTTGGGCATATTAGAAGAATCCCATTTCTATCTCCACTCACATTATGTAATGTTGCACTATGCACAATCAAGCACAAATCTTGATCATTGAAGAATTAAGCTTAAAGGTTGAGAATTGGGAAGCATGCTAGTACCCATGGGCCATTGATATGCTATATAAAAGACTAATTTATAATGATATGATTATCGAATTGAAGAGTTTTTGAGTTGTCCAGTGAAAATAATAGAACTAGATTTTCTTCTTTGTGTGGATGAAATAGTGATTTTCTATTTGATTTTGAGAGTTTTTATGTAGTCTCCTTAATGTGAGTACACAAATTATAGTTCTAGGTCTCATACATCAATTTTGTGTCTAAATTGGCCATAACCTTGATGTTAAATAATAAATTTATTATTATTATTACAAAATGTATTAGTTTGGTGAGGAAAGAGATCTATTTTGTGGTTGAATATGGAATCTAAAATGTGTGGTTACCTTGGCTATGTTTGTTCCATACATTCATACATTAATATGAATGAAAATTATTGTGGACCTTGGTCTTTCTTACTTATATAAGATTATAAATTCCTTCAAAATGCATCACCTATATATTATTATTGTTTGAAATATTAAAGCTCTCCCAAATTCCTATTTAAAAGTGGACTCAAAATTGTTTTATTATTTACAAGGTACTTCAATCCAAGTCATCACGTTCAAATTTGAGGTTCATTATTCCTCTTGAAAATAAATTATAGTATCAAGCTACTTGAGAAATTTTCAAAAATGATTCAACATTGCTTAAAATATTTTAAATTACATAAATAATGACTATAAAAAATTACATCAAATAATTAGTTAGTTTAGCATTAGGAACCAACGTAGATCCATCTTAACTTCAGATTTATCAAGGGCCAAGAGGGATCCAATCTCTCAAGGCACAAACCTCCTTTTTTAAGTGCTAAACTTGAGTAAAGGTTTGCAACTCGGGAGATTTGATCCCTCTCAGTGCTTGATAGATCCAGAATGGATCTAGGCTAGTTTTAGTTGTGTGCAGCCAATGAAAATATATCGAAGATATAACTAAGTTTATCAATAATATTTAAACATATCAAATATTAATATAACCATTTTAAATAGGCTAAATATATAGGTTAACCTCGGCATTTTAATTTTAAATTTTCTTATTTACCTAAGTTTGTTGAGATGATAAATATTGTTAATAACTTTAATAATGAAAAATCATGAAATAAATTTTTTGAATGCAAAGTGACAATAATAGTGTTGAATGATAGAAAATGTGAATAATAAGAATGTAGTTAGTTACAAATAGTCTTCATTGTGATCAGTTTCAAACTATTTTCTTCTACTATTCTTTCACCCTTATTAGTTTTGTCATATTTTCATATCGATTATATGAAAAGGACAATTGAAATTAAACCATTTAAATATTTATCTCGAGTTGTTGTATTAAACATGATACCTTGTCTCTCTTTCTCTCCAATATTAATACATTAAATTACTATAACCAAAAATCAATGCACATTGTAAATAACATTTTATGCTTACACTGAAATCAATGTGCATTGTTAATCCAACATATTGTTAATTCAATCACTTTAAAATTAATGTACCATCATACATCCAATTACATCAAATAAGAAATCAAAATCTACATTGAAATCAATGCATCTAATGCAAGTAGTCAAATAAGATTAGAAAACAACTTCTACACTGAAATCAATGCATCTAATGCAAGCAATCAAACAAGATTAGAAACCAAAATCTACATTGAAATCAATGTATTTAGTTCAGGAAATCAAAGGGGATTATAAATGACCATCTACACTGAAATCAATGCATTTAGTGAAAGAAATCAAATAGGATTAGAAATCACCATCTTCACTAAAATCAGTGCATTTAGTGCAAACAATAAAATAGGATTAGAAATCATCTACATTGAAATCAATGCATCTAGTGCAAGCATTCAAATATAATTAGAAATCAAAATCTGCATTGAGATCAATGCATATAGTGCAAGCAATCAAATAGGATTAGAAATCACCATCTACACTGAAATAAATACATTTAGTGCAAAAAATCAAATAGGATTAGAAATAATATACATTGAAATCAATGCATTTAGTGCAAGAAATAAAATATAATTAGAAATCAATATTTACCCTAAAATCAATGAATCTAGTGCAAATAATCAAATAGGATTAGAAATCACCATCTACATTGAAATCAATGCATCTAGTGCAAGAAATATTCTTCTCTCTCTCTCTCTCTCTCTCTCCCCTCCATCTATATCTATATCTCCCTCCATCTCTCCTTCTTTGTCTCTCTATCTCATCCCCCTAATCACACACGCTCTCGCACTCCATATCTATTAATCTCTTTGTCACTCCCTCCCTCTCTCCATCTCTCTCTTCTTCCCTCTCTTCACCTTCCATTTATATCTCTATATTCCCCTTGTCTCCCTCTTCCCCACTTCTATCTCTCTTTCCTCCTTCTTTCCTCCCTCGCTCTCTCTCTATATTCCTTACCACTCCCTCTCTCTCTCTCTCTGCACATTTCTCTCTCTACCTTTCTTCTTACATCCCTCTCTCTCCCCCTCCAAGTCCATCTCTCTTTCCCTCCCTCTCTTCACTATCTCACATCCTCTCTCTTCCTTCCTCTCTCTCCCTATCTCTCCCACCTCTCTCTCTCTCTTTATCTCTCTCTCTCTCCAACTCTATTAGTATATCCCTCCCCCTCTCCTTCTCTCTCCTTCTCTCCCTAATTATCTCTAGATCTGCTTCTTTGTCTCTTTATCCCACCCCCAAACATAGACACTCTCTCTCCATATCTCCCTTGTCACTCCTTCTCTCTCTCCACTTCTCACTCTTTGTCTTTCTTATTCCGTACCTCTATCCCCCTAAAACTCAATATCTCAATCCATGCCTCTCTCCTCCTCTCTCTCAGGTCCTCTCCCTTGTCCTTCCTCTCTCTCCCTTTCTCTCCTACCTACCTCTCTCTTCCCCAATCTCTCTCTCCCTCTCTCTCTCTCTCTCTCTCTCTCTCTCTCTCTCTTTATCTGACCTCCAAGGGTCTCTCTTCCCCCATCACTCTCCTCCTCTCTCTCATCCTCCCTCTCTCTCCCTTTCTCTCCTACCTCTCTCTCTCTCTCTCTCTCTCTCTCTCTCTCTCTCTTTGCCCTCCAATCTTCTCCCTTCCCCCATCTCCCTCTCTCTCTCTAACTATGTTACTATATCCCTCTATCTCTCCTTCTCTCCATCTCTCCTTCTTCGTCTCTTTATCTCACCCCTAAACATACACACTCTCTCTCCATCTCTCCCTTATCACTCCCTCTCTCTCTCTCTCCACTTCTCACTCTCTCTATCTTTCTTCTTCCCTCCCTCACTCCCACTACAAATCGATATCTCTATCCCTCCCTCTCTCATCCTCTCTCTAATCCTTCCTCTCCATCCCTTTCTCTCTTACCTCCCTCTCTCCTCCATCATATCTCTCTCTCTCTCCCCCCCTCTCTCTCTCTCTCCGCCCTTTAATCCTATCACTATCTCCCTCCCCCTTTTCTTCTCTCTCTCTCCCCTCCATATTTATGTTTCCCTCTTTATCTCTTATCCTTCTCTACCTCTCTCACTTCTCTCCATCTCTCTCTCTTCATTCCTCCTCTCCCCTCCCTTTAGTTTATCTCCATCTCTCCCTTGTCAATCCTGCTATCTCTCCACCTATATGAATCTATGTCTTTGTTCTTCCCTCCCATATATATCTAGAGTTAATATATATCATGATATATTAATATATTGTAATATAAAAAATTTAATATTTTATTAATCCAAAGTTATTAAATTTAATAATATTAATATTATAGCATATTAATATTAATATTATATTTAATAATAATAATATTATTAATATTTTAATATAATATTAGGGTCAATAATGTTTTTTTTTGGCACACTATTAATAATAATTTGGCCAATGGTATTTTGCCCATAGGCTTCACCTAAATAAAGCCTCTTTTTTTAGTGCTTGTAAATATAAAGTAAATTATGGAATAAATATGAAAAGAGGTTTTATTTATTTACCATACCACTTTATACCTCTTATATTTTTTATTTACCATACCTCTTTATACCTATTTTACATTTATTTATTTACCATACCTATTTTATAAATATGGTATTTGGCCCATGGTATTTAGCCCACCATATGAATATTAGTTTATCCTAATAAAATCTCTTTTTGAGTTTTTTAAAATATAAACAGGTTTACGAGTAAATATAAAAAATGCTAAGAGGTATAAAGTCTAAGGTCTAGCAAGGCATACATACTCTACCCCCCTCTGGTTTTGAATCTCTAACCTCTAAGGAGGAAACACATGCTCTTAACCATTAGGCCTACTCAAGCTGTATAAAGATAGTGATTCGATTGTTATTAGTTAATGTAGAGTAGTTATGGTTTGTTATAATAAAAAAATAAATTAAATTATTTTGAAATGATTTATCAATATATATATTTTTAGCCTGAATAAATGTTTGTGTATTTTATATTATTAAATTGTTTTATTAAGTTTAAGGAAAATAACCTTGCTAGAGGTAGAAGAACATGAAGAATTTATTAACATTAAAGAGCACTCTCAAATTTATGAAACCTTATCCTAGATTCAATCAAGTGATTCCATGCATTATTGATATTTCTTCATGCTCTTAATGGTTTATGTTAACTTATGGTTTTTCTACTTCCCTTGGAATTGCGTAATGAAGTCTTGTTCAGTGCATCATTTTGTATGTATTTTATTAGTTTTAGAAAATATAACCAAGGTATTCAATATGATCCTGTAATGTACTAAAACAAAATATTGAATCCTTCTACAATTTGTGGAAACAAAACACGATCGCACAATCACATAACAAGTAAGAGAAATAAATAATCAATCGTACAACACAAGATTTATCTAATGAAAACACACTACCTAAAACCCCACTATCTGTATATTTCATATAGTCAATATAGTGAACAAATACAATGCTTTCTCTCTCAGATAAATTCTTGCGCTCTGCCAACTGTCTCACTCTGATCTAGGAAAAATCAATGAATTACTTAACCAATTATTAGCCTCTGTTCCACCTCCCTTGATCACGCATTCTTGTAGAATGCCCTATTAAATAGGAAATTCCTTCTAATAGATTACACAATGCATCCTTAGCCTCCACATGACTCTATAACTTACATGTACAATATTTTATTTATACAATTGATAGTTATCATCCCTTTAACCTTAGTCTCAACTGGGCCTTCCTTAGAACTGACATGCAACAACTATTTATAGTGAATTATCAGCTAATTGATTGATTACTACTTGTGAATTAAATTAGATTTAATTCACTAGACCTATCACTAGTTCATCTCTTAGTTAGAACTAGTTAAATTTATTTTAACTCAATTAATTGAGTTAACTAATTATTACTCACAAATAATCGTAACTTGTCTCCCTCAAATTATGGGAAAACTTCACATGCATCCTATCATGTCGTCAACTCAAATTTCCTAAGATAAATCAATCATTCTGACTTAGTTAACTAATACAAGTTGTCATGAGATGAAATTGCATTTTGTCTTCTAACTTAACTAAGGGAAAATTAAATCAGAAGCCCCCTTTGGGTGCCATTTCAACACTCCCTCTCAACAAGAAAGGGATTATTTGCTACCCCGATCTTGTCTCTATGGAATTTGAATTTTCTTCTTTCCAGTGCCTTCGTCGAGATTTCTACATCTTGCTACTACATGGGAATGTAATCTAATGAGATAATTTGCCTATGAACACAATATTTGAGATGGTGATACCAGATATCAATTCTTGGACAAGTCATGGAATACTGGATTAACTGAGAGTTTGATGAAACTCTGGTTATCATAATTTATCACCGTCGAATCCATCTGTTGACCATACAAATGAACAAGTATCTTCCTCGTCCAGATGGCCTCGCATGTTGCCTGATTGGCCGCCATGTACTCTGCCTATGTTGAACTAAGTGCAACTGATATTTATTTCCTGTTGTACCAGTAAATTGTTATTGATCATATTCTGAAGATGCCCCTTAATGTAATCTTCCTGTCGGATGGACTCCCTGCCTAATCTGCATTGGTGAAGCCTTGAAGCTTCACTCCCTCTTTCTGTTAGTACCATAATCCATTCTCCATAGTGCCTCTGAGATATCTCAACACGTGCTTGACTACCTTCCAGAAGAGATTGGTAGGCTTAACCATAACTTGGCTCAGCTGGTTAACTACCAAGCATATGTTGGGTCAAGTGTTCACCAATACACGAGTGAACCCACAATATTCCTGTAAATAGTAGCATCAACTACTTCACCCAAAGTAGCATCCTCCTTCCTCTAGTTTCCTGGTAGAGGAGTCTCCAAGGGTTTGTTTCCCTCCATGTTGAACTTCATTAGAATCTCCTTGGCATACTTTCACTGAGATACAAATAGCTCCCTATCTCTTTTCCATATTTCCAATCCAAGGAAATAATGAAAGAGCCCCATTTCCTTCGTCTCAAATACTCTTGCAAGATCCTCTTTGAAAGACTTTATGAGCTTCTCATCACCTGTCAGTATGATATCATCATAATAAAGTACAATAATCGAAATCTTACAATCAACAAAAATATGATATATGTTCACATTCACTTCACTCTTGGTGAAGCCCAACCCATTGAAATATTCGTCGATCCTGATGTACCAAGTATGAGGTGCTTGCTTTAGCCCATACAGTGCTCTCTTGAGTCTACACACATGTGACTCCCTGTCTAAGGTTTCAAAATTTTCCAGATCCTCAATGTACACTTCTTCCTTAATAAATCCATTGAGAAAGATTGTCTTTACATCCATCTGATGTATCTGCCATCCCATCTCTGCTGAGAGTGCAAGGATGGATATAATAGATGAGTACCTTACAACTGGGGCAAAATTATCTTCATATTCAATCCCATCCATCAGAGAGAACCCTCTGGCCACAAATCTAGCATTGTGCTTCTCCACACTCCCATATTCTGCCTGTTTCACCCTGTAGATCCACCTGGATCCTACAAATTCCTTCCCCGCTCGTCTTGGGACAAATTCCCATGCATTGTTTCTGATAATGGAGGCATACTCCTCAAACATGGAATCAACCCACACTTATTGCTACACTTCTAACTCAAAATAGGATGGTTCTATATCAATACCTTCGCTCATAAGTTCCATGTATCCAGTGTACCACCTTGGGGACCTTCTATCCTTGCGTTATGATGTGGGTGCTCCCACATTATCTCTCGTATCCAACAATAATATGTCATCCTCTTTGGTTCACTTCCTTCCATCTCTAGTGGTTGACTTTGCATGAGTGGCTTCTACCACTCTATGTTCTTCTACTTGTGGTTGCTCCACATCTTGAGGTTCATCCTTTGGAGCCAAGAGCTCCTCAAATGCATGCAACTCGAGCTCCCTTTGGAGGGGTAGTCCCATGGCTTTATCTTCATTAAATTTCACATCTCTTCTAAGCATTGTCATCGTGTGTGCTGGAAGGTACACCTGATAGTTTTGAGGCGTATTAGTGTACCCAAAAAATATCCCCAACTCTAATTTTCACTCTAGCTTCTTCCTCGCATCTTTGGTTACATGACAATCAACAAATGAACCCAAAATTTTAAAATACGACACTTACCTAAAAATCCTCCTCTGCTGTACTCATCTCAGGTATCTGATGATGAATTATGTTATGCACAAATATTTTTGTATTGCATGCTTCTGCTGACAGATGCAATGGTAGGCCCTGATCATGCAACATAGCTTGTATTTCTCCCACAATAGTTTTGTTATTTTTTTCTACAACCCCATTCTGTTCTGGATTATCAGGTGCAATCAATTCTCTTCGAATTCCCTCTCAGGCACAAAATTTCTTGAATTCGTTAGAAATGTATTCTCCACCACTATCGCTCCTCAAAGCATTCACCTTCTTCCATGTATCTTTATCGACAAGTGCCTTGAGCTCACAAAACTTGGACAACGTATGATCTTTCTTCTGCATGAAGAAAATCCAAAACCTCCTTGAAAAATCATCAACAAAAATTAGATAATGCATGTGCTTTGTTGTGGAATATTTCGTGAACGTTCCACAGACATATGACTAAACTCTCTCAAGAATCGACTTGGCTCAACTTTCCTTATCATGAAATGTGTCTTTGGTACACTTCCCTAATATACACCCTTTGCATGTATCTCTCCGTGCAAGTGCACCATTTGGAAGTCCTGTACAAATATGTTACATGGTCTTCAAAGAATTGTGGTTTAGATGGATGTTGGCTTGATGCGGCCTCAAGCCATGTTCAAAGTGACTACGTAATCCAACAAAAACCACTATTACCGACCCTTTCGACAATGATTTTCTTGTGCAGACCAGAGTCTCACTCGAGGCAATATAGGGGGATGCTAGAACTAGGTTTCTGCATCCAGATGGATAGAGGATGGGAGATTTAGGGATTTTCCTTCTTATTAAATCTTCGCAAGTCATATCTATCAATAATATCAACGATGTTCAACACATATGTTGAAGTTAGTACAGATTGCACGACCTTACTTAGTCATGCATTAAAAAAAGTAAATAACCATAAACAAGACTGCACTATTAAATTACAGATCAAATCCCTTATTCAACATATACATTCATAAATAGAAATAAAAAAGGAAACAAGTCAATATCATTCAAATCTTCTCAACAATTCTTTCATTAATGGACATATCTTTCTCATACATTTAGTTTCACCCTGTGCACACAGCTGCAAGGGTCTGTGCACACATCGATAGAATTCCTATGGTCTCTGTGCACATAGCTACAGGATTGTTTCCTACAACCCAAAACACAGATTCAAAAAAATATTACATCCAAATGCATCTCATAAGATCTAAAATTTAAGCTTACTTGCCTTCTTTTCTCCTCTTATTTCTTCCTATGACTTCTATCTAGACTCATTATATACATTTGGCATTTACAATACCATGGTCCAAAACCATGGGTAGAGTCCAACGTTCATAAAATATCCCATCCCATTACATAATAAGGGGCTTTGACCCACCCAAAGCCCCTACGAATCAAAATGGACTCCGTGTTGCGCACTGCACTCCTTGATCTACGAAGTCTTTCCTTGCTTATTTCTTCGAGGCGATCCCATCTCGACCATGCCCCCAACAAAAAAATGTGACTCGTGCCGAGTCACAAAGCTGGTGCACCATTTATATTTGCTTTGATGCCGCTCAAGGCATCCTTCAACTAGGGAACTGCTTCGGCGCATAGCTTTTCAAACTCCTTAATCTCTTCGAGAAGTGTCTCTGTAAACCTCTTAGTTGCCTTCTACTTGAATCCTCTTTGCGTTGTGTGCAATGTCTTCAAATTATTTTCTTCCATTTGGGAGAGTTGGATGGACTCAACTTCCAATGGTTTTAGTCTATCTGTAATAGCTTCTCCTTCCGAGATAAGTGATCAACCTGGTCTTGTAATAATTTACCCTCTTGGAGGCAGGTAAGCCACTGCATCAATGCTAAGGTCTTAGCAGTGACCATAATTTAAATGATTTGTTTTAGCTTCTCATGCACTTCGGCCTGTAGCTTTTGTACCTGAGGGTCCTCCTGCAGTGAGGCCCATACATCAACAGCTTCCCCAAAGACATTCACACACTCCTGTATGGGGGACTCAACCTATTCTTATGCATCTTTCAGCTCTGCTACGTGCTACTCTTACACTTCTGGCAGAGTGGAAGGCTACAATTGCATTTACAAATCAACTATCTTCATCTGCACTTTCAAGCACACTTCGTCAACCTTGGCCTTGGAGTCCTTAAATGCGGTGGAAAAATTGGCCACTTTCTCTTATAACATAGCTCCAACCTGAATCTAGAGCTCTTGAAGCTCACTACACACTTTAGAGATAGCCTGCTCCAGCTTCTATCATTGTGCTACCTCAACCCCGCAATCTTGGACAACAAGATGCTTTTCCTCGACCATATTCTGTCGTTCCTTTGTAACATCCTAAATGATCAAGAGGGCCTATTTTCTCTGATATTTAGTTCCTAATCAATGCCCTGGTGGATTTCATGCAAAGCCTGTAATGACATCGCAGTGAGATTCAACTTTGTATTCTAGCAGAGGGCCACCTACCTTAGTTGTTCCGTCGTGTCAAAAATTAGTGTGCCTGGGATAGGCACCATGCATGTATGAGACATCAACACCAAATCATGCGCATCTGTGCTAGTACCGATTTGTGCTTGACTTGGTTGAACCACACTCACTTGTAATCCACTCACGCTAGCCTTGACAACGCTCGTCTGCACCTGCAAGTCTTGTAAGCCCTTCTGAACATCTTCCAACACTTTCTTATATTGTTATTCAATATTGCCCCATAAGTGCTCAGTGGCCTGCTTCACGGTATCCCTAATTTAATCAAGGTCCCATTTAGTAAGGACCATGGCTTGTGGGCCAGCAGACTTATCAAACTTCAAGTTATTTCACATGCCACCCTTCTGGGACATGTAAGTTGTCATTGAGTGCATGATAGATATACCAAACGTCCCCGACATATGGAAAACCATAGGAGGAAACTCGAACTTGGACGCAGAACTATGCACCACTCCCGTAAGCATGGCTGATAATGCAAACCGCCAGAGGTGGAGAGGAATTGGGAGCCTCAATATTATTCATCTCCTGATCCAACCATTGTTCGGATGCCTCGACTAGCTTCTGTGATGAAACAAAGAATATAGTTGCGACGTGAACGAGAATGTTGTCTGAGTTGCCAACTCCAAGGGGCACCTCGTCGATGGAGGACAAGGATAGAGAGACCAACCGAATATCCCGATTCGATCTCTGGACCTAAGGGTCAAACCGTTTAGAGCTACCCGACATCGTTACATAAGAAACTATGAGGTGTTGTGAGGGGAGAAGCTTTGCCAGTTCCATGAATGGAATAAGATGGCATTGCGCTAAGGACAAAACCATCACTAAATTTGGTTTTCTTTCTCCCATTAGCAGAAGTGCAATAGTAACAACTATCAGCGACGGACAAATGATGCAGGGCTACCACAAAGCTATGTGCTAAATGGCTCATGAACAATAAATTATGAACCTATGAGGCTTACCAGAGTTGCATGCTAAAAATGTGTGCCATGACGTAACAAAGTGCAAGCGACTTTTTTTTTTTATAATTTTTGGCAATATTGTAATGTTTTTAAATTTCTAAATGTATAAATATATTTAATTGAAAATTTCAAACAAAAATATTTAAAAATATTTAAATTCTGTTTAGCATACCATTCAAATATAATTATATGGAGGTGACAATAGGGCATGGAGTATGTCTTCAAAACTGTGTTTACTTGGCTAAGAGCTCGTCTTTTGTGGACATAAGGAAACAAACCCAAGACCCACAGATATCATGCATTTGTGAAATGCTGTCCCCTTAAGGACCAAGCGGGTTATTCCAGGTTTTGCGTGGTTTTCCTTGAAATATGGTGATGAGTCTGCTTGCATTAGCAAATAGTAGCCAAAGATGGTTGCCCTTAGGTTTGACAGCTGAGTTATGATTTGTTTTCCCACATGGTAAAAAAAAAATGGAGATGACAATTTAGCTTGTATGGTTAAAAATGGCTGGATTTTTTTTTTCAAAAAATTATTAGTAAGAATGCTTGAATCCTATTTTATGTGAAAATAGATTCAATGCCATAAAATATTCTTTAGCATCTAAAATCTCCATATTTTATATATTTGACATAAATAATCCAAATTTCCAAAAAATTCTGCAAAAATTTATATTTATGAAATATACTCTAGCAATTTCAAAGGCAAGTGATAAGAAAAGAAAATTAGAGCCGTGATAATTAACACTGACATACAAAAGTAAGGCAGAATAATAATGAGATGACTAATGGCGTACAAATGTACAGCAGAATAATCATAAGATGACTCATGGTGAGGAAAAAAGTAAAGCAGAATAATAATGAGATAATTTTATGGTTTGTTAGATGAAAAGTTGTACGGTAAGTAGTTGTACAATGAGATGTATAGCTGTTGGTCAAAGACCGTGTGGCAGAGTGAATTATTTCCGCTAGTCAAAATGGATTTATATATGCATGTAAAAATACGGTGTACCACACTCAGTCAAATTTTCAGACCGTCAAATTTCTAGTTCTTCTCGTCATTTGGGTCGGCGGTCTTTGATTTAGTGTTGTTATGTCCGGGTAGTTTCCAAGTGTTCCAAGGCACTCCAGATGCCAGACGCTACGTAATTGTTAGTTCTTATGTTTTCCTGGGTGAATGCTTGTGTGGGGGCATAGAGCATGGTCCCTCTCTGTTCAATTTCATCTTGATCTATGTCTAGACAACTGCATTTGAATCTGTCTAAAATATGTGGGTTAGCCAGGCCATATCTGGCCTTTTTTTTACATGTATTTTTCTTTAAAGATTGCTTCGGTTTTTCTAGGCGAAGAGGTAGAGCGTCGAGAGGTCATGTATTTTTCTTTAAAGATTGCTTTCGTTCGTCTGGGGGAAGCGATAGAGGGTCTAGAGGTTTCTTCTGTGCAAGCTGATATAATAGAAGGTCCTTTAATTATCCAAAAAAAAATTAGAGGTGTTCTTCATAGTTTATTAAAGCAAAGTAAGTAATTGTAACTAATAGTCTTTGATGGCTATTTGTTAAAATTAATAGAGAAAGCTAGATTTAGATGTCTATTGTGATAAGGATAAGGATAGGATTGAGACTCTAAGATTAAGTCTCAGATCTTACTATTTAGGGAGTGGCTCAAACCACCCTATTAGTGTGCAAGCCTATATGTACAAGGTTCTTCTGTGAATATACAATGCATTGTGTGGAGTGTCGAGAGCGACTTAATTAATAGAATAGCAGTTTTTATCATGGTATTACTAAGTTTTTAAGTACTATTGAATATCAATTTTTATCATGGTATCACCAAGTTTTTTACTTACTATTGTAAGCCTAGCTGAGACTAGACCACCATACATATGCTATTCGTTAGTACCCTTTCTCCATTAAGGGGAGTGTTAGAATTAATGGAGAAAGCTAGACTTAGATCTCGTTGTGATAAGGATAGGATCAAGATGTCTCATATCCTTCTATCTAGGGAGTGGTTGAAAACACCCTGTTAGTGTGCAAGCCTACGTGTACAAAGTTGTTAGTGTGCAAGCCTATGTGTACAAGGTTCTTGTGACTGAATAGACGTGCATTGTGTGGAGTGCTTCCACACTCTCTAGGTATCTCACATGGAGAGCCACTTAATTAATAAAATATCAGTTTTTATCACTATCTAATTGTCATTTTTTTCATTTAATTGTTAAATAGTAACTTGTTTTAAAATATACATATTAATAACATATATTTTAATTTTAGAGTGAGTTTAAAATCTATCTTCATTATATAAATAATTACAAATAAAATTATAAAAAAACAAGCCAATAATTTTGTTAGTTGAGACTTCCAGATAAGCATGATATTATGTGGCACTTGCAATACTAAGATATCAAGATGAACCTCCAAAATAAGCACACAATGCCTTTCTAATTCTAAAATTCCAAGACTCACCGATGATGGGTGTTTGGACTTATTAAAAGAATCCCACTTCTATCTCTAGTCACTTTATGTAGTGTTGCACTATGCACAATCAAGCACAAATCCTAATCATTGAAGCATTAAGCTTAATGGTTGAGAATTGGGAAACATGCTAGTACCCATGGGCCATTGATATGCTATATAAAATACTAACTAATAAGGATAGAATAATCAAATTGAAGATTTTTTCAGCTGTCTAATGCAAATAATAGAACTAGCTTTTCTTCTTTGTGTGGATGAAATAGTGGTTTTCTATTTGATTTTGAGAGTTTTTATGTAGTTTCCTTAATGTGAGTACACAAATGATAATTCTAGGTCTCATGCACAAATTTGGTGTCTAAATTGGCCATAACCTTGAAGTTAAATAATACAATTATTATTATTATTACGAAATGTATATGTTATTTAGTTTGGTGAGGAAATAGATCTATTTAGCGGTTGAATATGGAATCTAAAATGTGTGGTTACCTTCGCTATGTTGGTTCCATACATTCATACTTTAATATGAATGCAATTGATTTTGGACCATGATTAACATTTATTTTGTTCTCATCATGAGTTTCCTCTACTATCTTTTTGCCATTAGAAAAAATTTCTTGTATCAACTTTTCCAAACCTTCAATGTCTACTTTTAGATCATTTTTCATGTTTTCCATGTTTTCTTTCATTTTTTCATCGATCTTAGCTTCCATGTCATCCATTTTAGCTTCCATGTCATCCATATTAGCTTCCATGCCCACTTCCATTCCATCCATATTAGCTTCCAAACCATTCATCTTAGCTTCCATGTCTTTCTTCAAACCATCCATCTTAGTTTCTACGCCTTTCTTCAAAACTTCCATTTCCTTTTTTGTTGCTCTTTGCGATAGCGAAATTTGGTGCACTTGCTCTTGTAATTTTGATATTTCATGTTGTGTTTCTTCATCTTCATGCGTCATAGTAGAGCCTTCTGAGGGATTAGTGGGTGTTGAATGATTTTTAAGGGGCATTTTAGAACCCAATATTGATATCTATTCTTCAATATGCCCTTGGAATAAATTCAAACTAGTTTTTTTTCAAATGAGACTTATGTAATTCGAAAAAAAATACACATCTTCTTCTTTCTTTTCAGGAGCTCGATATTGAAACTAAATTATCTTTGTGATTTTGGATCTTCAATATCCAAAATTCAGCCCTGAAATAGCCCTTTGAATCTTCTTTCAAATGCCATAGGTCTGACCTGATTATAATTCTTCAAGACAAAGTTATGCCCAATCTCCCATGATGACCTAATTATGGACTGGTCCAGTAGAGCGAACTTGTATGAATTGCCACGTGTCATTGTTTCCTCCTTCGACTCTGAAATTGATATACCATAAACTAAATTTTGTCTAAGTGTGGCTATTTTTTATAGAATCCCCATCCGACGCTGAGATTTATGATGTTTTTCCCACGGTCACCTCTTTGAGATGAAATTCAGTGGCTTGAAACAATCCTAACTTCCACAGATCATATCTCCAAAACAATTGCGAACCAAGATCTAAATTTTTTTACAGGAGGTTCCTCAGGATTTCGAATTCGCACTGTAAACATTTTAGTTTTTGAAATTTTTTATATGAAAAGTTATAGTGAAAATTCCACGATGACATGTTTTAGTTGAAATTCAGGAGCTTGAAAAAACCCTAACTTCCCCAGATCATATCTCCGAAAATATTGTGAACCAAGAGCTGAAATTATTACCGATGGTTCCTCATGATTTCTTCTTCCCGTTGTACAAATTTCAGTGCCCGAAACTTCGTAGAAAAAAAATTGTTGTGAAAATTCCATGATGACCTGTTTGGAGTAGCGAAACCCTAGAATCCAAAGCTCTAATACCAAATGTTATGAAACCAGCTCAGAAAATAGAAGAAAAGAGAGATCAACGCCTTAGAAATCATCCGATTTGAGGGGGAAACCTCCAATACATTACATAAATGAACAATTATTGGATGATACAAATGACCAAAACCTCCTTCTATATATAGAAGTCCATGGGCCGACATTATAATCCTAACCGACCTAACAATAAGAATGTAAGAGCACAGTAATAATAACATTGGGGTTATAGTGGTACAACAATAATAATAAGGGGGCTACACTAATAACAATAAGGGACTAAACTAGTAATATAGGGACCTAACAAATAAATTGTAGTGGTAGCTGTAAGTGATAATACGAAGAGTAAAGAAGAATATACAATCCAGAATGGCATTGTAGCATGTGGTCCAAGTAGATCAAATAATTTGCTCGCTACACATACAACACATTGATCCTATTAAAGGAGATACAAGTTGTAAATTTAAAGGAACTGACATCTATAAATTCAAAAAATTAATAATGGTGTTGTTATGCGTGAATTACATGGTGCAATAGATATAATTTTGTGCACAAGTGAACAGAGCAATTGATTTTATTGGGCAAGGAATTGATTGGGCAGTCCAGATTGTTGTTGTTGCTGTGAGTCAACTTCCAGTTGAATTAGAGAACTTTAGAATGATGTATATGCATGTCATATATAAATTATAGTAGTATTATCAAGCCAAAAATTAAAAATTCTAAGCCAATTAATTAAAATAACAACTAAGGCAACAGGGAATTGATTCAAATGCTGAGGGGAATCAATTTTCATGTTGTGTGTGTTGTTGGTACTTACCACACCATAAATTAATAAAGCATACAAATAACTCAATCAAACAACACAAACAACAGAATTTACCACGGAAACACATCTGGGAAAGCCAATAACTTAGCCTTTGTTTATGATCAGGAATTAACAGCAAACTAGAGCTATATAGTCTCAACTACAGATTTTCTATTTTCTCACTCATTGGTGGTATTTTTTATGGTTGTTTTGGCTCTAGAGACATTATTTTTTCACTATGGAGAGGCTAAAAATCCTCTTTTCTCCCTGATCTATGAACATATTTCTTCATTCGGTGTTCTTAACCATTTATGCTACTGTCGCCTTGTTCCCAACCTTCATTTTTTCTTTTCCATCTCTTGTTTTCCATCAAAGAAAGTTGTCCCTTTGTTATAGAGCTTCCTTTGAATGCCAATAAACCAGTGGTTTGTGGAGTCAAGATGAAACCTTTAACCATTGGTATTCATTGGCTTTATTTGAATGTTTTAATCATCCTTTAAAAATAACCAAGCCTTTATACAAATATTGGAGGAGAGTTTATTCAGATCCATTTCAGAGCATATTCTCACTAAAAATGCTGAGAAAACACTGTAAAATAAATCATTTAAATTTTATTTGACGCCTATATGAATGCAAATCGAATAAGTGTGATAGTTTCTTGTTCAATCTACACAACAAGCTAGAGTTCCTGATTTTTTCCAGGAAAGCACCATGAGAATGCAAGTTTATGATTTTGTATGATATTTAGATAAGTGCAAACTTGCCTAACTTAGTTGAAAAATCTCAGAAAATACCAAAAACAACCTTTTATGGTTTTATCCAAGCATTCCCCTTGCAAACTAGGTATCTCAACTTCTTTTTTTATGTAAGATAGCTAAAAGGTCAAATAATCCTAGAATAAAAAAATTTCCAATTGTGAGATACCGCAACATTCACATAAGCCAAATAGAGTTTTTTTTAAACAATTTACATTTGATTCTTGCTAGAACATATATGATTTTCATTTATGAATTTCACATGAAGTATGCCTGCAGACTGTTAATCCCCTACTATCACATCAATTCAACTTTTGCTTCATTGTTTCCTTTTATTTATTTACATTATTGAGTAGAGTGGCCTACACAAACGTTGCAAAAATAAAAAAAAATTAGATGTTTATTTGCTTTAGTTTGGTTTTTTGGAATGTAACATCATTGGATAGAGTTCATGCACATTATGACTGTATTGTTGCATTAGTTTAACTATACTTCTGATAACTCCTCATAATTTTCTGACATATGGGAAAGAGTGGGCACCTATATCTTTATGAGTCGGATGGATCTTGTGCATTCAAGATTTATGTTGCTGATGAATTTCCATTTTTCAGCGAAGTGGGCTGGTTTCCCATCATTAAATTGTTCATCGGGCATAAAATGAAACTCTAGATTATGATTTCGTTGATACTTTTGATTGTAAAAATGCTAAGGTTGAGGGGCTATTGTTTCCTCTAACATAGGAAAGAATTGCAGAAGCAAAGAACACACTAGTTGAGGGTGAGAGATAGTTCAAAAGGTAGCCAGTACAGGGGGTAAACCTCAATTTTTTCCTAAAAGAAAATTTTCATGACCCTTGTTGGAGCGTTGGGGTCCACTCTAGAATTTTAAAACCATAGTGGGATAAACCAATTCGACAAATTCAACTTTATCTCACATGTAATGGTCGTTTCTATAAGGTCTTTTTGTGTCACATGAGATTTTTGGTACACATGGATGGGTGCAATAGAATGAATCTCCCTTATTTCCTACATAAAATCTTAATAAAAATGGTGGCATGTGCAAGAAAAAGGAAGATTTTATATCCCTATGATGTCTACCACCATGGCCTCATTCAAATAATGTACCTGCATGCATTAAAGAAGCAAGCACAACAGTCGAGGAAGATGGTAATGAGAGAGCCACTTCCTAAAAAAAATAAGGAAAGGTTTCTACCTAGAGAGGCCGAGAGCAGTCATTAAGTTGTTGCAAAATCCACAGAAAGCACTAACAAGAGGAAAATACCTAGGCTAAATACCAAGAGGAGTAGAGGGAAAAAATAAGAAGTACAAGACAACAACAAAGATGAAACAATTGGAAAATCTGTAAATAAGGGTGAAGATCTTGGAGAAATTCACCATGAAACAAAATACTCTAGGAAGCCACAAACAAGGCCTACAAGCAAACTGAGGCTGGGGTTGAAAGCTAAACTAAATCCAAAATTGAAGGATCCAACTTTAATTATTGATGAGGAAGAAGAAGGGAATTCTAGATATGAGCATGGGATTCCAGTAGAAACTGAAAAACAATCTCAAACAGTTTAGAAAAAGGGTACAAGAATTAGTAGGGCACTGGCTAACAAAAATCCCCTCAAAATCCTTGCAGAGGTAGCACATCTTGCTGAAATCTGACTGGTTGTCCTTTGAGTTTTGTAACCTTCATGGTTTTTGACAATTAAACTTTGTTCACTGGAGTTTTGTAAACATCATACTAATTTCTATTTAATTATATTGTTATGGGTTCTTATTAATGTTATGGTTCTTGTAATTCTATATTATTATTCTTCTTATGGATCTATTATGTTTGAAAAACATATCTTAGATAGGAGCTAAGTCAAGCTAGGAAATACCTCTTTATTATAAACCCGGTCCATGTGTGTTTCTCGAGGATACAAATCATGTAGACACTGGAAAATCATTTTCCGACGCCTACATTATTTGTATCATAAGTTAGAAACTATTTATCTATTTTTTAAGATGTTGGGAATGTTTTGGGAAATTAAATAAAATGTAATGGGTACGTACATATTTAATCATTTGATTATATGAAGGGTAGTTAAAATTTTAACAACTATATTGAATCAAATGATATAAAAGAAAAATATGTAATGGAAACCTTCGATTAAATTTTATACATGTGAACTACTAAATAGCTTTTATACATGTGAAATATTAAATATTATGGCTACGTTACTATTGTTTTTAATGGGTTTCGTCTAAACAAATTTCATGGTTAAGAAGAGTTTTTTTTTGGAAAGCATATATTACACTAAGACTTATACCTAATATTCTGTTTAGATTCAATAGTAGAAAAATGGTGATGAAAACTAGGACCCATTTTTAACATTTTTGTACAGGCAAGATACCCACCACTTTGTTTCAATTGGATAGAATAGAGGAATGCCAAATAATTCAATGATGATGTGTGATGAATGGTACCAGTTAAAGGAAATGCACACAATAAAAAATACCTTTATTAGCCATTATTCTTCCTAATATTTTATCCCTTCAGTAATATGGAAATAAATAAAATTTACAGCCTTTTGGGAAAATTAAAATCACCTATTTTATTATGTGTGTTTAAGAAGAGAAGAAGAAGCAACAATAACATTGATTTATTACTAGAAGGCTCATGATATTAGAATAATATTGAGAGGCTATTAAATTTCCAAACCTTTGATTCATACTAGAAAATTTACATTGACATTTCTACTGCATTGTATATGACATGATTATGATAGAAATAATAGGATAACTTTTTTCTAATCTCATATTCATAAATGTTAAAAACATCCTATAAAATTCCATTTTACTAATTGATATTTTGTTTTCAATTTCACTTGCAATATCAAGAAGAAACTTCATGAAATCACATGGCCCATAAAATACCTGTAATTATGGTTCAATATCTTGAAATTTAATTATGGTTTCGTATCTTGGGTTAAGATTGAGTTAAGGTATTTCTTGCTTGAAATTATATGATCCTTTTGTCAACCATGATTTTGATTCTGAGAAAGATATAAATTTGGATTGAAACTACCTTATTTTCTTCTTGACGTAGGAGACGACTTTAATTTTTATTGGTTAACTATATCTGAAAGGGATGTCCATATAATCTGATAGAAGTGATCATTTTCCTTCAAACCTCATCAACCAGAGATTTCAAAATATAGATTTATATTTTGGTTTTGGGATATTTCCTAAAATGGTCATTTTTTATTGGTCAATGGTTGTTAGGCAAGAAAATCTACAAGCCACATAACCTATTGATCACGTACTAGATCAATGAAGCTACACTAATAAACCAATGATCATATGAGGGAAAAATAAGGACTTGAGATAAATAGATCATATTTTCTTGGAAAACCAATTTGGAATAGATGTAGCAGATCTACGTTGTCATCTTGCTCACATATATATTAAAGTGCTTGCAGTATGTTCAGAGTAACAGTTAATGGTGTAGCTCTACCCCGTCTGTGGATGAGAGGATTCAAGTATAATATTTTGAATACCTCTGTGGAATTTATTGTTCCACCCTTTAACAATCAGTTATTGCTATTACTTAACATTGGGGGAAGTGGTAGCTCTGTAATTGTGGCTTTCCAAACACACCAAATGAAGAAATGCTCTTTGAATCAATGAAGGACCGAGCCTTAGCGTAGATTGAAAAGGGGACCTCGATTAGTAATTTATTAGTAATGAGATGTGCATATTTTCCTTATTTATCCAATCATATATGTATTATCATCAGTAGTTTCATAAGCTAGTTGCCTCATGACACATATGGAATAAAATTTTCTCTGTTCCATTGTTGTATGGAAATTTCACACTCAACTAATGAGGTATGACTATTTCTTCATATTAGAGTAAACAGGGAGTTTTGAAGGGATTTGTTAGTGTAATTAGTGTTTTCCCTTTCGTTTCAAATTTTAGGTCTCGATTGTTTTATACATTGGAGTGCAATCTCGGGAAAAAAAATAATGGAAGCATCAAATGATGTAGTAGGAGCTCGACCATCCTCATCGAGGTCTGATTATACCTCATTATGTTTATTGCTTGATAATTTATTTTCTAAGAGAAATATTTAGTCCACCTCGGAGAACCCAGAAAGTTAAGCTCTTGCTGTAAATATATTAAACAATGATCAAGTTGTTATTATGTACAAACATAATAGAGAAGAGAAGACAATGGATTGAGCGATCCACATTCATTTAATGTGAGACTTATGGAGGGCTTGGAAAGACAATGGTATGAAAAAATTTGTTTAATATAGATTGATTTGGAGAGGGTAAAGGAAAGGCGGACCTCTGTGGGATCGCAAACTACTACACAACTGCCAAATTCATTTTCACTGCTCTAGTGCACCCTTCTGTAAAGCTTTTTGCATGTGCAGTTTTGTGTCTTTGTTATGGTCGAATGGAGTGCATGACATAGAGCGGAAGTAAGTTGGCAAGGGAGAGCATTGATGGGAGTAGGTGGCTTCGGGTCATGGGGTGGTGGACTGGAGCGTGTGAGAGGGAGTAGTCATGGGGGAGCCGAGGGGATGGGGGTGGTGGGGGGGATTTGAGGAGGTGGCAGAGGCAGGTGGAACGAGGGAGAGTGGGGTCCATCAAGAGGTTGTGGTTAGTTGAACGATGACGGGACGGGGACTTGGCGGTAGTCGGACAATAAGGACCGGAGCTGTCCCATCGCTCAGAAAACCTTCCATTTCTTCAAATAGAAGACAACACTAAATAAAATTAGAGCAGTGATAATTAACAGTGTGGTGTACAAAAGTAAAGCAGAAAAATAATGAGATGAAAATTAGACCAGTGATAATTAACAATGTGACGTACAAAAGTAAAGCAGAATAATAATGAGATGACTAATGACACACAAAAGTAAATCAGAATAATCATAATATGACTAATGGAAAAAAAGTAGAATAATAATGAGATGACTAATGGCGTACAAAATTAAAGAAGAATAATCATAAGATGACTAATGGAAAGTAAAGAAGAATATTCATAAGATGACTAATGGTGATGAAAAACCTGTAAGGTAATTTTATGGTTTGTTTGATGAAAGTTGTATGGTAAGTAGTTGTACAATGAGATGTATAGCTGCTGGTCCAAGACTGTGTCACAAAGTGAATGTAAAATTGTTAGAGCATAAATATGGATCTATTTGAAGAATAATTTCAGAAACTTGATAAGTTGAAAAAGAAAAAAAAATAGAATTGAGAATGAAATTGATCCATCAATATTAGGTTGAGAATCAACATATAAAGAAAATAAGTTAAGCTTAGTTGTACATGCAATAACTATGGATAGTTAAAGCTAACTGAAGCTAATTGTGCTTTCTTTTCTACTGATGTGGACATGCACCACATGCAAACACTAGAGTTAACTAACTAAGGCAAGTGCACATCTCATGTAAGCACTCTAGTTAATTAGCTAAAAACAAGTGCACATAACATGAAATATCTAGAGTTGAACTAAATCTAATTAAGGTTAACTATGTGCATGTCAAGCACTCGAGTTAACTAGCCAAAGACAAGTGCACATTGCATGAAGTATCTAGAGTTGAACTAGATCTAATCTATGTGCATGTACACCAACACACCCCCTTAAACATAATCTAGGTGAGTGTGATGCAAAATGAATGAGTCCCTTCAACACGACCATTTTAGGTACCCATATACAAGGCATGAAAAGAGGAAAGAGGGAAAACCCAGTTGGAAGAAAACCCCCCCTAAAAATATAATTCAAAAGTAGAGAAAAGACAATCGCTAGGCAATCATGTCCTTCACCCTAAAATGATCTCACAGGAATCAAAACTTCTGCTAAGTGAGGGTCTTGGTGAAGATATCATCAGTATGATCGAAACTTGGACAGTGCTGAAGATCGATGATCCCATCATGGATCTGGAGGAATAAGTTTCATTTGTGGAAGTAGACGTATCAACTCCCATGTTTGGATCAAGGACTGAATTTCCTTATACATGGTTGCATGCCAATATGGATTCCCTTCAACCTTTTCAGGCATTTGATGATCACATTCATGTACCCTATATGCATGCATGGGTATGGTTGTCTATAAGGATGCGTGCATGTGCATGTGTTGCTTTATAGATGCCTTTTTGAATGCATGCATGAAAATACATGGTGTTATAAAATCCTCCTTAGATGCATGCACAGGCATGCATGGCTCTGCGACTGAGAGTGCATGTGGGGCATCATTAAATTAAGACCTCGTCATATTTGCATCATCAACATCATCAATAGTAGAGGAATCAAATCCCTCTTCTATGTTTTTGAAAGTAGTGTCTTCATCACTAACAAAGGAAGATATTTCCTCATGTGCGATGTCTTCGTTATTGGACAAGATAAAATTCTCATCTGCAACAGGTTCATTAACAATAGAAGAAGTGTCTTCTTGTTCAACACTGTCTTGAGAATATTTCTCCACATTATCTGAGTCTTCACCACTTTCGTGACTGTTATAATAACTCAATCTATTTGCCTCCAAATGTTGTTGTTCTAGATCATTTTCATCACCATATAATCCTTTCAATGTAGTCCAGATTTCATGTGGTGATTCAATATTTCTGGTCTCATAAGGAATATCACGGGACACAAATAGACACAATCTTCCATAAGCCATCCTAGATCTATTAAGCCAATCTAACCTCTCATCCTCTGACATTGGTTCTGTCTCAATTCCCATGACTATTTTGTACAAGCCTTTTCTCCTAAGATGAAGAAAAAACATTGGCTTCCATTCATAGTAATTGTATGGAGTCAGAATAGTGGAAGTTCAAAATTCCATTCTTTAACTTTGTGGTTGTAACAATAATGGCGACAATTCTTTAATATGCTGATCCAAAAATCAAATCTTCGAACAATTTCCAATTCTTTTCTCTTCAAACCTGCAAAATATTGTTCATGCACCTTCTCCAAACCCTTGTAGAACTGATACCATGTAAAATTATTAGAGCACAAATATGGATCTAGTTGAAGAATAATTGCACAACCTTGCCATGTTGAAATATAAAAACAATTATAATTGAGAATGAAAATTGATCCATCAATATTAGGTTGAGAATCAACATATAAAGCAACTAAGTTAAGCTTAGTTTTACATGTAATAACTATGGATAGTTAAAGCTAACTGAAGCTCAGTGTGCTTTATGTTTTGCTAATGTGCACATGCACCAAAGGCAGACACTAGAGTTAACTAACTAAGCCAAGTGCACATCACATGTAAGCACTTGAGTTAACTAGCTAAAAACAAGTGCACATAACATGCAATATCTAGAGTTGAACTAAAGCTAATTAAGGTTAACTATGTGCATGTAAAACACTCGAGTTATAAAGCTAAAGACAAATGAAAATCGCATGCAGTATCTACAATTGAACTAAATCAAATCTATGTGCATGTACACCAACAGTGAATTATATCTACTAGTCAAATAGGATTTATAACGTCAATATGCATATTTATACATGCATGTAAAAATACGTTGTGCCAAACTGAGTTTTTTCTTCCCTCAATGTGTATAGTTGCATTGGAGAAAAAGCACTTTGGTTATTCAGTTCAAACTATCAAAATTATGGGTAGAATAGATTTCAAGTTTCTAGCTCTTCTCGTCATTTCGGTCGATAGTTTTTGATTTTTTGTTTAAGTGTTTTAGGAGGGCTATGTCTGGGTAGTATCCAAGTGTTTTAAGGCACTCCAGGTGCTAGGTAATTGATAGTTCTTATGTTTTCCTGGGTGAATTCTTTTGTGGGTCATAGAGCATGGTCCCTCTATGGACAATTGCATCTTTATTTGTCTAGACAACTGAATTTGAATCTGTCTAAAATATGTGGGGATAGAAAGCCCATATCTAGCCTTTTTTTACATGTATTTTTCTATAAATATTACTTTGGTTTGTCTGGGCGAAGAGGTAAATGGTCGAGAGGTCATGTATTTTGCTTTAAAGATTACTTTGGTTCATTTGGGTGAAGAGGTAGAGAGTCTAGAGGTTTCCTCTGTGCAAGCTGATATCTATCTATGTAAGCTAATTTAGTTTTTCTTAGTGATACATAGTCCTTTAATTAGCCAAAAAAAAAATCCAGAGTTGTTCTTGATAGTCTACTAAAGCAAAGTAATTGTAACTAATAGTGTTACTGAATTTGATGACTATTTAATTGCCATTTTTTTTTTCATCTAATTGTTAAATAGTAACTTTTTTTAGGATATACATGTTATTAATAATATATATTTTAATTTTAGAGCGAGTTTGAAATTTATTTTCATTATATATTATATAAATAATTTCAAATAAAATTATAAGAAAAAAACAAGTTAATAATTTTGTTAGTTGAGACTTCAAGGTAAGCATGATATTATGTCACACTTGCAATACTAATACCTCAAATTGAAACTCTCAAATAAGCACACAATGCATTTCTAATTCTAAGATTCCAAGACTCGCCCATAATGGGTTTTTGGACTTATTAGAAGAATCCCATTTCTATCTCCACTCACATTATGTAATGTTGCACTTGCACAATCAAGCACAAATCTTGATCATTGAAGAATTAAGCTTAAAGGTTGAGAATTGGGAAGCATGCTAGTACCCATGGGCCACTGATATGCTATATAAAAGACTAATTTATAAGTATATGATAATCAAATTAAAGAGTTGTTCAACTGTCCAATGCAAATAATAGAACTATCTTCTCTTCTTTGTGTGGATGAAATAGTGATTTTCTATTTGATTTTGACAGTTTTTATGTAGTCTCCTTAATGTGAGTACACAAATTATAGTTCTAGGTCTCATACATCAATTTGGTGTCTAAATTGGCCATAACTATGATGTTAAATAATAAATTTATTATTATTATTACAAAATGTATTATTTTTGTGAGGAAAGAGATCTATTTTGTGGTTGAATATGGAATCTAAAATGTGTGGTTACCTTGGCTATGTTTGTTCCATACATTCATACATTAATATGAATGAAAATGATTGTGGACCTTTGTCTTTCTTACTTATATAAGATTATGAATTTCTTCAAAATGCATCACATATATATTATTATTGTTTAAAATATTACAGCTCTCCCAAATTCCTATTTAAAAGTGGACTCAAACTTGTTTTATTATTTACAAGGTACTTCAATCCAAGTTGTCACATTAAAAGTTGAGGTTCATTATTCCTCTTCAAAATAAATTATAGTATCAAGCTACTTGAGAAATTTTCAAAAGTGATTCAACATTGTTTAAAATATTTTAAATTACATAAATAATGACTATAAAAAATTGCATCAAATAATTAGTTAGTTTAGCATTAGGAACCAACGTAGATCCATCTTAACTTTGGATTTATCAAGGACCAATAGGGATCGAATCTCTCAAGGCACAAACCTCTTTTTTGAGTGCTAAACTTGAGTAAAGGTTTGCAACTCGGGATATTTGATCCCTCTCAGTGCTTGATAGATCCAGAATGGATCTAGGCTGGTTTCAGTTGTGTGCAGGCAATGAAAATATATCGAAGACATAATTAAGTTTATCAATAATATTTAAATATATCAAATATTAATATAACCATTTTAAATAGGCTAAATATATAGGTTAACCTCGGCATTTTAATTTTAAATTTTCTTAGTTACCTAAGTTTGTTGAGATGATAAATATTGTTAATAACTTTAATAATGAAAAGTCATGAAATAAATTTTTTGAATGCAAAGTGACAATAATAGTGTTGAATGATAGAAAATGTGAATAATAAGAATGTAGTTAGTTACAAATAGTCTTCATTGTGATCAGTCTCAAACTATTTTCTTCTACAATTCTTATTTTCACCCTTGATAGTTTTGTCATATTGTCATATCGATTATATGAAAAGGAAAATTAAAATTAAACCATTTAAATATTTATCTCAAGTTGTTGTATTAAAAATGATACCTTATCTCTCTTGCTCTCCAATATTAATACGTTAAATTACTATAACCAAAAATCAATGCACATTGTCAATAATGTTTTATGCTTACACTGAAATCAATGTGCATTGTTAATCCAACATATTGTTAATTCAATCGCTTTAAAATTAATGTACCATCATACATCCAATTACATCATATCAGAAATCAACATCTACATTGAAATCAATACATCTAATGCAAGTAATCAAATAAGATTATAAAACAACTTCTACTATTGAAATCAATGCATCTAATGCAAGCAATCAAACAAGATTAGAAACCAAAATCTACATTGAAGTCAATGTATTTAGTTCAAGAAATCAAAGGGGATTAGAAATGACCATCTACATTGAAATCAATGCATTTAGTGAAAGCAATCAAATAGGATTAGGAATCACCATCTTCCCTGAAATCAATGCATTTATTGCAAACAATCAAATAGGATTAGAAATCATCTACATTGAAATCAATGCATATAGTGCAAGCATTCAAATATAATTAGAAATCAAAATCTACATTGAAATCCATGCATATAGTGCAAGCAATCAAATAATATTAGAAATCACCATCTACACTGAAATCAATGCATTTAGTGAAAAAAATCAAATAGGATTAGAAATCATATACATTGAAATCAATTCATCTAGTGAAAGCAATAAAATATCATCAAAAATCAATATTTACCCTAAAATCAATGCATCTAGTGTAAATAATCAAATAGGATTAGAAATCACCATCTACATTGAAATCAATGCATCTAGTGCAAGAAATATTCTTCTCTCTCCCCCACACTAATATCTCATATATTCCTCCATCTCCTTCTTTATCTCACGCTCCTTCATTTAACACACATGCTCTTGCACTCCATATCTATCAATCTCTTTGTCACTCCCTCCCTCTCTCCATCTCTCTCTTCTTCCCTCTCTTCACCTTCCATTTATATCTCTATATTCCCCTTCTCTCCCTCTTCCCCACTTCTATCTCTCTTTCCTCCTTCTTTCATCTCTCGCTCTCTCTCCATATTCCTGATCACTCCCTTTCTCTCTCTATCCTCCTTTCTCTTTCTAACTTTCTTCTTACATCCCTCTCTCTACCACTCCAAGTCCATCTCTCTTTCCCTCCCTCTCTTCAATATCTCACATCCTCTCTCTTCCTTCCTCTCTCTCCCTGTCTCTCCCACCTCTCTTTCTCTCTCTCTCTCTCTCTCTCTTTCTCTCTCTCTCTCTATCCAACTCTATTAGTATATCCCTTCCCCTCTCCTTCTATATCCTTCTCTCTCCCATTATCTCTAGATCTCCTTCTTTGTCTCCTTATCCCACCCCCAAACATAGACACTCTCTCTCCATATCTCCCTTGTCACTCCTTCTCTCAAAAAGACTTCTCACTCTTTTTCTTTCTTATTCCCTACCTCTATCCCCCTACAACTCCATATCTCTATACATGCCTCTCTCCTCCTCTCTCTCAAGTCCTCTCCCTTGTCCTTCCTCTCTCTCCCTTTCTCTCCTACCTACCTCTCTCTTCCCCAATCTCTCTCTCTCTCTGTCTCTCTCTGCCCTCCAATGATCTCTCTTCCCCCATCACTCTCCTCCTCTCTCTCATCCTCCCTCTTTCTCCCTTTCTCTCCTACCTCTCTCTCTCTCTCTCTCTCTCTCTCTCTCTCTCTTTTCCCTCCAATCCTCTCCTTTCCCCCATCTCCCTCTCTCTCTCTAACTATGTTACTATATCCCTCTATCTCTCCTTCTTTGTCTCTTTATCTCACCCCTAAACATACACAATCTCTTTCCATCTTTCCCTTATCACTCCCTCTCTCTCTCTTTCTACTTCACACTCTCTTTGTCTTTCTTCTTCCCTCTCTCTCTCCCCCTACAAATCCATCTCTCTATCCCTCCGTTTCTCATCCTCTCTCTAATCCTTCCTCTCTATCCCTTTCTCTCTTGCCTCCCTCTCTCTTCCATCATATCTCTCTCTCTCTCTCTCTCTCTCTCTCTCTCTCTCTCTCTCTCTGCCCTTCAATCCTATCACTATCTCCCCCCCCCCCTGGCTTCTCTCTCTCTCTCCCCTCCATATTTATGTTTCCCTCTTTATCTCTTACCCTTCTCTACTTCTCTCACTCCTCTCCATCTCTCTCTCTTCATTCCTCCTCACCCCTCCCTTTAGTTTATCTCCATCTATCCAATGTCAATCCGGCTATCTCTCCACCTCTATGACTCTATGTCTTTGTTCTTCCCTCCCATATACATCTAGAGTTAATATATATCATGATATATTAACATATTGTAATATAAAAAATTAATATTTTATTAATCCAAAGTTATTAAATTTAATAATATTAATATTATAGTATATTAATATGAATATTATATTTAATAATAATAATATTATTAAGATTTTAATATAATATTAAGTTTAGTAATGTTTTTTTTTTTTTCATGGTATTAATAATAATTTGGCCAATGGTATTTGGCCCATGGTATTTAGCCCACGGTATTAATATTAATTTATCCCATGGTATTAATTTATTTAGGCTTCATCTAAATAAAATCTCTTTTTGATTTTTTAAAATATAAAGAGGTTTACGAGTAAATATAAAAAACGCTAAGAGGTATAAAGTTTAAATTCTAGCAAGGCATACATACTCTACCCCCCTCTGGTTTTGAACCTCTGACCTCTAAGGAGGAAACACATGCTCTTAACCATTAGGCCCACTCAAGCTATATAAGGATAGTGATTCAATTGTTATTAGTTAATGTAGAGTAATTATGGTTTGTTATAATAAAAAAATAAATTAAATTATTTTGAAATGATTTATTAATATTTATGTTTTTAGCCTGAATAAATGTTTGTGTATTTTATATTATTAACTTGTTTTATTAAGTTTAAGGAAAATAATCTTGCTAGTGGTAGAAGAACATGAATAATTTATTAACATTAAAGAGCACTCTCAAATTTATGAAACCCTATCCTAGAGTCAATTGAGTGATCCCATGAACTATTGATATTTCTACATGCTCTTAATGGTTTATGTTAACTTATGGTTTTTCTACTTTCCTTGGAATTGCGTAATGAAGTCTTGTTCAGTGCATCATTTTGTATGTATTTTATTCTTTGTAGAAAATATAACCAAGGTATTCAATATGATCTTGTAATGTACTAAAACAAAATATTGAATCCTTCTACAATTTGCAGAAACAAAACATGATTGCACAATGACATAACAAGTAAGAGAAATAGACAATCAATCGTACAACACAAGATTTATCTAGGGAAAGCACACTACCTAAAACCCCACTATCTATATAATTTATATAGTCAATATAGTGAAGCAATACAATGCTTTCTCTCTCAGATAAATTCTTGCGCTCTGCCAACTGTCTCACTCTGATCTAGGAAAAATCAATGAATTACTTAACCAATTATTAGCCTCTGCTCCACCTCCCTTGCTCATGCATTCTTGGAGAATGCCCTATTAAATAGGAAATTCCTTCTAATAGATTACGCAATGCATCCTCGGCCTCCACATGACTCTATAACTTACATGTACAATATTTTATTTATACAATCGATAGTTATCATCCCTTTAACCTTAGTCTCAACTGGGCCTTCCTTAGAACTGACATGCAACAACTATTTATAGTGAATTATCAGTTAACTGATTGATCACTACTTGTGAATTAAATTAGATTTATTTCACTAGACCTATCACTAGCTCATCTCTCAGTTAGAACTAGTTAAATTTATTTTAACTCAATTAATTGAGTTAACTAATTACTACTCACAAATAATCGTAACTTGTCTCCCTTAAATCATGGGAAAACTCCACATGCATCCTATCATGTCGTCAACTCTAATTTGCTAAGATAAATCAGTCATTCTAACTTATTTAACTAACACAAGTTGTCATGAGATGAAATCACAATTTCTATTCCAACTTAACTAATGGAAAATTAAATCAGAAGCCCCCTTTGGGTGCCATTTCAACACTCCCTCTCAACAAGAAAGGGATTATTTGCTACCCCGATCCTGTCTTTTTGGAATTCAAATTTTCTTCTTTCCAGTGCCTTCATCAAGATTTCTACATCTTGCTACTCCATGGGAATGTAATCTAATGAGATAATTTTCCTATGAACACAATATCTGAGATGGTGATACTAGATATCAATATTCTTGGACAAGTCATGGAATACTATATTAACTAAGATTTTGATGAAACTCTGGTTATTATAATTTATCACCGTCGGATCCATTTGTTGACCATACAAACCAACAAGTATCTTCCTCGTCCAGATGGCCTCGCATGCTGCTTGATTGGCCGCCATGTACCCTGCCTATGTTGAACTAAGTGAAACTGATCTTTACTTCTTGTTGTACCAAGAAACTATTTTTGATCATATTCTGAAGATGCCCCCTGATGTAATCTTCTTGTCGGATGGACTCCCTGCCTAATCTGCATTGGTGAAGCCTTGAAGCTTCACTCCCTCTTTCTGTTAGTACCATAATCCATACTCCATAGTGCCTCTGAGATATCTAAACACATGCTTGACTGCCTTCCAGAAGATCTTGGTAGGCTTAACCATAACTTGGCTCAGCTAGTTAACTACGTACAAAATGTTGGGTCAAGTGTTCACCAATACACGAGTGAACCCACAATCTTCCTGTAAACAGTAGCATCAACTAGTTCACCGAAATTAGCACCAGTTTCCTACTAGAGGAGTCTCCATGGGTTTGTTTCCCTCCATGTCGAACTTCATCAGAATATCCTTGGCATACTTTCACTGAGATAGAAATATCTCCCCATCTCTTTTCCATATTTGAAATTCAAGGAAATAATGAAAGATCCCCATTTCCTTCATCTCAAATACTCTTGCAAGATCCTCTTTGCAATACTTTATGAGCTGCTCATCACCTGTAAGTATCATATCATCGAAATAAAATACAATAATTGAAAGCTTACCATCAACCGCAATATGATATATGTTCGCATTCACTTCAATCTTGGTGAAGCCCAACCCATTGAAATATCCATCGATCCTGATGTACCAAGTATGAGGTGCTTGCTTTAGCCCATACAATGCTCTCTTGAGTCTGCACACATGTGAATCCCTTTCTAAGGTTTCAAAACCTTCCAGATCTTCAATGTATACTTCTTCCTCAATAAATCCATTAAGAAAGGTTGTCTTTACATCCATCTGATGTATCTGCCATCCCATCTCCACTGAGAGTGCAAGGATGGATATAATAGATGAGTACCTTACAACTGGTGAAAAATTATCCTCATAGTCAATCCCATCCACCGGAGAGAACCCTTTGGCCACAAATCTAGCGTTGTGCTTCTCCACACTCCCATATGCCGCCTTCTTCACCTTGTAGACCCACCTGGATCCTACAACTGACTTCCCCACTCGTCTTGGGACAACTTCCCATGCATTGTTTTTGATAATGGAGGCATAGTCCTCAAACATGGAATCAACCCACACTTCTTGCTACACTTATTATTCAAAATAGGATGGTTCTATATCAATACCTTCACTCATAAGATCCATGTATCTAGTGTACCGCTTTGGGGACCTTATATCCTTGCACTATGATGTGGGTGCTGCCACATTATCTCTCGTATCCAACAATAATATGTCATCCTCTCTATTTCACTTCCTTCCATCTCTAGTGGCTAACTTTGCATGAGTGGCTTCTACCACTCTATGTTCTTCTACTTGTGGCTGCTCCACATCTTGAGGTTCATCCTTTGGAGGCAAGAGCTCCTCAAATGCATGCAACTCGAGCTCCCTTTGGAGGGGCAGTCGCATGGCTTTGTCTTGATTAAATTTCACATCTCTTCTAAGCACTGTCATCATGTGTGTTGGAAAGTACACCTGATAGTTGTGAGGTGTATTAGTGTACCCAAAAAAGATCCCCAACTATAGTTTTGGCTCTAGCTTCTTCCTGGCATCTTTGGTTACATGACAATAAACAAATGAACCCAAAATTTTAAAATATGACACTTTCCTAAAAGATCCTCCTCGGGTGTACTCATCTCAGGTATCCGATGATGAATTATGTTGTGCAGAAATATTGTTGTATTGCATGCTTCTGCCCACATATGAAATGGTAGGTCCTGATCATGCAACATAACTTGTATTTCTCCCACAATAGTTTTGTTCTTTCTTTCCGCAACCCCATTCTGTTGTGGATTATTAGGTGCAATCAATTCTCTTCGAATTCCTTCTAAGGCACAAAAGTTCTTGAATTCATTAGATATGTATTCTTCACCACTATCTCTCCTTGGAGCATTCACCTTCTTCCCTGTATCTTTATGGACAAGTACCTTGAGCTCACAAAACTTGGACAACGTATGATATTTCTTCTGCATGAAGAAAATCTGACACTTTCTTAAAAAATCATCAACAAAAATCAGATAATACATGTGCTTTGTTGTGGAATTTTTTGTGAATGTTCCACACACGTATGACTGAACTCTAACAAGAATCGACTTGGCTCAAATTTCCTTATCGTGAAAGGTGTCTTTGGTACACTTCCCTAATATAAACCCTTTGCATGTATCTCTCTGTGCAAGTGAACCCTTTGGAAGGTCTGTAGAAATATGTTGCATGGTCTTCAAATAATTTTGGTTTAGATGGATGTTGGCTTGATGGGGCCTCAACCCATGTTCGAAGTGACTACGCAGTCCAACAAAACCCACTATTACCGACCCTTTTGACAACAATTTTCTTGTGCAGACCAGAGTCTCACTCAAGGAAATATAAGGGGATGCTAGAACTAGGTTTCTGCATCTAGATGGATAGAGGATGGTAGATTTAGGGATTTTCCTTCTTATTAAATCTTCGCAAGTCATATCTATCAATAATATCAATGATGGTCAACACATATGTTGATGTTAGTATAGATTGCACGACATTACTTAGTCATGCATTAAAATAAATAAATAACCATAAACAAGACTACATTATTAAATTACAGATCAAATCCCTTATTCAACATATACATTCATAAACATAAATAAGGAAACAAATCAATCTCCCTCAAATATTCTCAACAGTTCTTTCATTAATGGACATATCTTTCTCATACATTCAGTTTCACCCTATGCACACAGCTACAAGGGTTTGCACACACATCGACAAAATTCCTATGGTCTCCGTGCACATAGCTACAGGACCGTTTCCTATAACCCAAAACACGGGTTCAAAAAAATATTACATCCAAATGCATCTCATAAGATGTAAAATTTAAGCTTACCTTCCATCTTTTCTCCTCTTATTTCTATCTATGAATTCTATATAGACTCATTATATAGGTTTGGTGTTTACAATACCATGGTCCAAAACCATGGGTAGAGTCCAACGTTCACAAAATATCCCATCACATTACATCATAAGGTGCTTTGACCCACCCAAAGTCCCTACGCCTCAAAATAGACTCCGCGTTGTGCACTGCACTCCTCGATCTGCGAAGTCTTTCCTTCCTTATTTCTTCAAGGGGATCCCATCTCGACCGTGCCCCCAACACAAAAATGTGACTCGTACTGAGTCACAAAGCTGGTGCAACATCTATATTTGCTTTGATGCCGCTCAAGGCATCCTTCAACTACGGAACTGCTTCAATTCATAGCTTTTCAAACTCCTTAATCTCTCCAAGCAGTGTCTCTATAAACCTCTTAGCTGCCTTCTTCTCGAATCCTCTTTACATTGTGTGTAGTGTCTTTGAATTCTTTTCTGCCATTTGGGAGAGTTGGTTGGACTCAACTTCCCATGGTTTTAGTCTATCTGTAATAGCTTCTCCTTCCGGGATAATTAATCAACCTGGTCTTGTAATAATTTACCCTCTTGGAGGAGGGTAAGCCACTGCATCAATGCTAAGGTCTTAGCAGTGATCTTAATTTGATCGATTTGTTTTAGCTTCTCACGCACTTTGGCCTATAGCTTTTCTACCTGACGGTCCTCCTGCAGTGAGGCCCATACATCAACAACTGCCCCAAAGACATTCACACACTCCTATATGGGGGACTCAACCTGTTCTTATACATCTTTCATCTCTTCTATGTGCTAGTCTTAGACTTCTGGCATAGTGGCAGGCTACAATTGCATCTACAAATCAACTATCTTCATTTGCACTTCCAAGCACACTTCATCAACCTTCGCCTTGGAGTCCTTAAATGTGGTGGAAAATTGGCCACTTTCTATTATGAGACAACTCCAACCTGAATCTAGAGCTCTTGAAGGTCACTACACACTTTAGAGATAGCCTCCTCCAGCTTCTATCATTGTGCTACCTCAACTGCGCAATCTTGGACAACAAGATGCTTTTACTCAGCCGTATTCTGTCATTCCTTCATAACATCCTAAATGATCAAGAGGGCCCTTTTTCTCTGATATTGAGTTCCTGATCAATTCCGTGGTGGATTTCATGCAAAGCCTGCAATGACATCACAGTGAGATTCAACTTTGTATTCTGGCAGAGGGCCACCTAACTTAGTTGTTCCACTGTGTCAAAAATTAGTGTGCCTGTGATATGCATCACGCGTGTATGAGACATTAACACCAATTGATGCGCAGTTGTGCTAGTATCGACTTGTGCTCGACTTGGTTGAACAACACTCACTTGCAATCCACTCACCTCGCATTGACAATGATCGTCTACACCTGCAAGTCTTGTAAGCCCTTCTAAACATATTCCAACACTTTCTTATATTTTTCTTCAATACTGCCCCATAAGTGCTCAGTGGCCTACTTCACGGTATCCCTAATTTCATCAAGGTCCCCTTTAGTAAGGACCATGGCTTGTGGGCTAACGGACTTATCCGACTTCAAGTTATTTTGCATGCCACCCTTCTGGGACGTGTAAGTTATCATTGAGTGCATAATAGATATACCAAACGTCCTCGACATATGGAAAACCATGGTAGAAATCCTGAACTTGGATGAAAAACTATGCACCCATCTTGTAAGCATGGCTGATAATGCAAACTGCCGGAGGTGGAGGGGAATAGGGAGCCTCAGTATTATTCATCTCCTGATCCAACCATTGTTCGAACGCCTCGACTAGCTTGTGTGATGAAATAAATAATATAGTTGCGACATGAACTAGAACATTGTCTAAGTTGTCAACTCCAAGGGGCACCTCGCCGATGGAGGACAAGGGCAGAGAGACCAACCGAAATATCCAGATTCGATCTCTGGACCTGAGGCTCAAACCGTTTAGAGCTACCCGACATCATTACATAAGAAACTATGAGGCGTTGTGAGGGAAGAAGCTTTGCCAGTTCCATGAATGGAATAAGATGGCATTGCTCTAAGGAAGAAACCATCACTAAATGTGGTTTTCTTTCTCCCATTAGCAGAAGTGTAATAGTAACAACTATCAGCAACAGACTAATGTTGCAAGGCTACCACAAATATATGTGCTAAATGGCTCATGAACAATAAATTTTGAACCTATGTGTTGTGAAACCAACTCCAAAAAGAGAAGAAAAGAGATATCAATGCCTTAGAAATAAGCCACTTCGAGGGGGCAACCTCCAATACATTACATGAATGAACAATTCTTGGATGATTCAAATTACAAAACCTCCTTTCTATATATACGAGTCCATGGGCCATAATGTATCCCTGTAACACAATGTAACTCAGCCAACCCAACAACAATAATAATTTAAGGGCACAATAATAACAATATGGGGGTTACAAGGGTACAATAATAACAATAAGGGGGTTACACTAACAACAATAAGGGACTATAATAGTAATATAGGGACCTAAAATGCCCCTCTCCTTCAAAAAAGTGTTTTCCTCAACGCTTGAGTAGCTCTGGATGCTTCTGTATAAAATTCTCATTCCCCCCATGTAGAATCTTCAGTGGGTAAGTTCTCCCACTTGATGAGATACTCTGAAATTGATCGATTCCGTAGCTGTCGAGTTCTTGTTTCCATGACCACTTCAGGTTCTAATATGATTTTTCCTTCCTCATCAAGTTTTGGAAATATTGTTTGAACTGGAAGATTCTCACCTATAACATTCTTTAAGCATGAAACATGGAAAATTGGATGCACTCATGAAGAAGCAGGAAGCTCCAATTTGTATGCTATAGTACCAATATTTTGCAACACCTTATAAGGACCATAGTACTTTGGTGATAATTTATTTTCCTTCTTAGCTTACTTGAGGAACATTTGTTTATATGGTTGTAGCTATAAAAATACCCAGTCTCCTACATCAAAATTTCTCTCGCTGGGATGTTGATCTACCTGTTCTTTCATTCGATTTTGTGCCAAATTTAGGTTTTCCTTTAAGAGTTGGAGAACTTCTTGTTGATGCTCGATGTGATATTTCACTGCTTGAACCTTCAAATTTTCTCTTAAAGATGATGTGATGGACGGTGGATGATAACCAGAAAGTGCCATAAATGGGGTCATTTTTTCTGCAGTATGGAAGGCAGTGTTATACCACCATTCAACTAGAGGTAACCACTTGACCCATTGTGTTTGTTTATTAGATATAGAACAACGAAGATATCCTTCCAAACATTTATTTACTATCTCAGTTTGACCATCGGATTGAGGATGATAAGATGAGCTATGAGCTAATTGAGTACCCAAACAAGAAAATAACTTCGTCCAAAAATTCCAGTAAAAATGGGATCTCTATTGCTCACAATAACCCTTGGGTTTCCATGTATATTTTGAATTGTGTCCATAAATGTAGTAGCAACTGTAATTGCTTTAAATGGATGAGATAATGCACAAAAGTGTGCATACTCGGTAATTCTATCAGCTACCACCATGATGACACTCTTTCCTTCGGACTTAGGTAAACCAGTGATAAAATCCATTGAAATCTCCTCCCAACATTGACTTGGAATGGATAAAGGTTGTAGAAGACTCGGGGTCTTAATTGTCTCAACTTTATTCTGCTGGCAAACCAAACATTCCTCCACAAACTTTTGAATATCAGATTTAAGGCCATCCCAAAAAAATTATTTCTTCACCCCGTGGTAAGCTTTTAAAAATCCTGAGTGTCCTCCTAAAGGAGAAGTGTGCAATTCCAAAAGAATCTTTTGTTTTAGTTTGGAATTCTTAAAAAGATATAAGCAATCTTTGTACCATAAGGAGTCATTTTTCCAACTAAATGTATCATATGTACTAGGATCTTGCCGCAAATTTTGAATGAGTGTCCACACTTCTTTGTCCTTCTTTCATTCATCTCTTGATTCGTTTATCCAATCTGGTTGGATAATAGAAATGGCACAAAGCAATGCTTCCACCTCTTCATTCTTTCTTGAGAGTGCATCTGCAACAACATTTAGCTTCCCTTTTTTGTATATTATATCAAAGTCATAACCCAACATCTTTGTGACCCATTTTTGCTACTCTTCTGAAGATAGTCTTTGTTCCAAAAAGTGTTTCAGACTATCATGATCAGTTTTACCTTGAAGCGTCTTCCCATTAGGTAAGTTCTCCATTTCTTTAGTGCATGCAGTATTGCTAACATTTCCTTCTCATAAATAGGTTTCTGCAAATACTTTCCTTTGATTGGACAACTTTCAAAAGCAATGGGTCTTCCTTCTTGCATTAAGACAACACCTATGCCATTTCTTAAGGCATCACATTCCATAATAAAGGTTTTTGTGAAGTCTGGCGTAGCTAAGACTGGTGCTAGGCACATTGCCTCTTTAAGATGTTCAAAGGCCTTAGTTTCTTCAGGAGTCCATGAAAATGCATCTTTCTTCAATAATTTTGTTATAGGTGCTGCTATTCTCCCATAATTCTTAACAAACTTTCAATAATACCCTGTTAACCTGAGAAATCATCGCAACTGCTTTATGGTTGTGGGGACTTTCCATTCCTTAATGGCTTTAATTTTGTTAGGGTCTACCTTAACACCCTCGTGAGATACAATATGACCTAGATATTCCACCTCTTGTACTCCAAAGAAAAATTTGGATTTTTTTTCATATAACTGTTTCTCCTGCAATAGTTTGAGCACCCTCTCAACATGTTGAACATGATCCTTCCAAGACCTACTATAGATTAGTATATCATCAAAAATACTAGCCCAAATTTTCTAAGGAAGGGTTTGAAAATGGAATTCATCGACCCTTCAAATGTAGAAGGTGCATTGGTAAGGCCAAAAAGCATGAAAAAAAATTTATAATGACCCTCATGAGTTAGAAATGTTGTTTTCAGAATATCTTCAATCTTCATTCTAATTTGATGATACCCTAAACGAAGATCCAATTTGGTAAAATAAATTGCTCCATGTAATTCATCCAATAATTCATCAATCATAGGAATGGGAAATTTATCTTTAATGGTGAGCTTATTGAGCTCCCTATAATCCAGACACATGTGCCATGATCCATCCTTCTTATGTACGAATACTACAGGAGAAGAGAAATAACTTTGACTAGGTTGAATTATACCGGCTTCTAACATTTCTGCAATCATATGTTCAATTTCGCTCTTTTGGACATAAGGATATCTATAAGGCCTGGTGTTTGGAGGAACACCTCCTGGAATCAAATGAATAGCATGATCATGATCATGGATAGGTGGGAGTCCTTTTGGAGTTTCAAAAACCTTGGAATGATTATCTAAGATTTTTTGGAGATCTGTAGAAATAGATGATTTTGATGTTGGAACTTCTAGTGAGCATAATTGTGCAATTATGCCTCATTGTTATTTCTTTAGAAGCTTTGTCATGACATTAGAGCTTATTATCTTTCCCAACTTCCCTGAAATACCCCGTAATTCGACTTCCTTTCCTTCTGAAAAAAAATTCAAGAAAATTTCTTGAAAATTAAAAGCTACCATCTCTAAAGATTGTAACCATTGTACTCCTAGTACAACATCAACACCTCCCATAGGAATGAAAAGAATTGGACTATTCAATACATATTCCCCCATGGTTAGCTTGATATTATGGCATTTTCCAGAGCAATTTATAGTTCCTCCATTTGCAACCATCACTTGACATTATGGTGCTGGGTATAGGAAACAATTCAATTTCTTGGCTACCTTACAATGAATAAAATTATGGGTACTACCTGAATCAATCAACACTATTACCTTTTTCTTCTTGATATGTCCTTCTATCTTGAGAGTTTGAAGAGTGGTAATTCCTGCAAATGCATTACACGATATGGTCGGACTCATTTCTTCCTCTTCTTGGGTTGGTTCCTGGTGTATATCCTCTTCTTGTTCATTTTCTTCTTCCTCTTCACAATCTATGTAAAATAATTTCTTCTCAGCACACTTATGACTTTTAGTGTATTTTCTATCACAACTGTAGCAAAGCCCTTTTGCTCTTTTTTCTTCCAATTGTTGTGGTGTCAACCTTGTAGGTTGTGGAAATCTAGGAGTAGCAATACTTCCCTCTTTATAGAAGTGAGTGGTAGGCTTCCTTGTCGCCATAATTTTACATACAATTTTTCTTGCCAACCTAAATGCCTTCTCCAATGAATTAGGTTCCAAAACGCGAACTTCATGCTGGATGTTATCCTTTAAAGTACATTATGAAGAGATCAATCATGTGTTCCTCTAGAATATCAGTTACCCTTATATTCAATTTTTGGAAGTCCTCAATGTGCTCCCCGATTAAACACTTTTGTTTGAGATTTATCAATTGGCTAAAGACGGTGTTGCTCTTTGTATCCTCATAATGTGCTATCATTTCCTCCATTAAAATTGACCAAGTGACAATTTTTTTACAGGAGCAAAGCCATTGATACCATACAAATGTATTTTGTTCTAAATGTAAAGTTATAATGCGTACCTTTTGTGTGTTTTGTACATTATGGAGATCAAAATATTGCTCCATCTGTAGTATCCATGTTACAAGATCCTTTCCGTCAAACTTCCTCATATCTATTTTTGGAATATGGTGGTTCTTCCTGCCAACATTAGATTTTATGAAATCATGATTAACATTTATTTTGTTCTCATCATGATTTTCCTCTACTATATTTTCACCATTATGAAAAATTTCTTGTATCAACTCTGTCAAACTTTCCATGTCTTCTTTTAGATCATTCTTCATGTTTTCCATTTTAGATTCCATGTCAGCTTCCATGCCATCTATCTTAGATTCCATGCCATTATTGAAACCATCCATCTTAGGTTCCACGCCTTTCTTCAAACCATCCATCTTAGTTTCCACGCCTTTCTTCAAAACTTTCAAGTCATTTTTTGTTGCTCTTTGCAAGAGCGAAATCTGTTGCACTTTCTCTTGTAATTTTGATATGTCATGTTGCCATTCTTTGTCTTCATGAGTCATAGTAGAGCTTTCTAAAGGCTTAATGGGTGTTGAATTCTTTTTAGGTGCCATTTTAGAATCCAATACTGATACATATTCTACAATATGCCCTTGTAATCAATTCAACTTCATTCTTCAAACAAGACTTATGCAATTCGCAAAAAAAAATACACACCTTTTACTTTCTTTTGAAGAGCTCGATATTGAAATTGAGTTATATCTATAATTGTGGATCCTTAATGTCTGAAATTTAGCCTTGTAGTAACCCTCTGAAGCTTCTTTCAAATTCCATAGTTCTGATCTGATTTGAATTCTTCAAGGCAAAGTTATGTCCAATCTCACACAATGACCCAATTTTGGACTGGTTCAGTAGACCGAACTTGTACAACTTTCCACGTGTCACTGTTTCCTCCTTTGGCTTTGAAATTGATAGAAAAGAAACTATAGTCCGTGCACATGTGGCCACTTTTTATAGCATTCCAATCCGATACTCAGAGAGAGAGCTATGAAGATTTTCCCACGATCACCTCTTTGAGATGAAATTCAAAAGCCTAATAAAGCCCTAACTTCCACAGATCATATCTCTGAAAATATCACGAACCAATATCTGAAATTTTTTGACGATGTTCCTCAGGATTGTGGCTTCGCACTCAAAAAATTTCAGCATCTTAACCTTTGTAGAAACAAATTTATTATGAAAATACCACGATGCCCTGTTTAGGTTAAATTCAGGAGCCTGCAAAATGACCTAAATTGCACAGATCATATATCCGAAAATATTATGAACCAAGCTCTAAATTTTTTTGACGATGTTCCTCAGGATTTTGGCTTCGTACTCTAAAAATTTAAGATTCTAAACCTTCGTAGAAAAAAAGTTATAACGAAAATTCCACGCTGACCTGTTTGGAGCAGTGAAACCCTAGAATCTCAAAGCTCTGATACCAAATGTTGCGAAACCAGCTCCAAAAAGAGAAGAAAAGAGATATCAATGCCTTATAAATAAGCCACTTTGAAGGGGCAACCTCCAATACATTACATGAATGAACAATTCTTGGATGATTCAATTTACAAAACCTCCTTTCTATATATAGGAGTCCATGGGGCCATAATATAATCCTAGTAGGGCCACAATGTAATCCTAGCCAACCTAACAATAATAATTTAGGGGCACAATTATAACAATATGGGGGTTACAAGGGTACAATAATAACAATAAGGGGGTTAAAATAACAACAATACGGGATTATACTAGTAATATAGGGACCTAACACTATGAGGCTTACCAGAGTTGCATGCTAAAAATGTGTGCCATGACGTAACAAAGTGCAAGAAACATTTTATTTTTTATAATTTTCGGCAATATTGTAATGTTTTTAAATTTTTAAATGTATAAATATATTCAATTGAAAATTTTAAAAAAATATATTTAAAAATATTTAAATTGTGTTTAGGATACCATTCAAATATAATTATATGGAGGTGACAATAGGGCGTGGAGCATGTCTTCAAAATTGTGTTTGCTTGGCTAAGAGCTCGTCTTTTGTGGACATAAGGAAACAAACCCAAGACCCAGAGACATCATGCATGAATGAAATTCTATCCCCTTAAGGACCAAGTGGGTTATTCCAGGTTTTGGGTGGTTTTTCGTGGTTTTCCTTGAATAATGGTGATGAGTCGGTTTGCATTAGCAGATAGTAGCCAAAGATGGTTGTCCTCAGGTTTGACAACTGAGTTATGATTGGTTTTCCAACAACATAAAGAAAAAATGGAGATGACAATTTAGCTTGTATGGTTAAAAATGGCCGGATTTTTTTTTTTTCAAAAAATTATTAGTAAGAATGCTTGAATCGTATTTTATGTGAAAAATAGATTCAATGCCATAAAATATTATTTAGCATCTAAAATCTCCATATTTTATATATTTGACATAAATAACCCAAATTTCCAAAAAATTCTGCAAAATTTTAAATTTTATAAAATATACTCTAGCAATTTCAAAGAGATTTCAAAGAGAAGTGAGAAGAAAAAGAAAATTAGAGCAGTGATAATTAACACTGACATACAAAAGTAAGGCAGAATAATAATGAGATGACTAATGGCCTAGAAATGTACAGCAGAATAATCATAAGATGACTCATGGTGACTAAAAAAGTAAAGCAGAATAAAAATGAGATGACAAATGACGTACAAAAGTCAAGCAGAATAATCATAAGATGACTAATGATGAAGAAAAAACTGTCAGATAATTTTATGGTTTGTTAGAGGAAAAGTTGTACGGTAAGTAGTTGTACAATGAGATGTATAGCTATTGGTCAAAGACCGCGTCACAAAGTGAATTATATCCGCTAGTCAAAATGGATTTATAACATCAATATGCTTATTTATATATGCATGTAAAAATACGTTGTAGCACACTGACTTTTTTCTTCATACGGTTATTCAGTTCAGACCATCAAATTTCTAGTTCTTCTCGTCATTTCAGTTGGCGGTCTTTGATTTAGTGTTTAAGGTTTTTAGAAGGGTTATGTCCAGACGCTACGTAATTGTTCCAAGTGTTCCAAGGCACTCCAAACGCTACGTAATTGTTAGTTCTTATGTTTTCCTCGGTGAATGATTGTGTGGGGGCATAGAGTATGGTCCCTCTCTGTTCAATTGCATCTTGATCTGTGTCGACACAAATGCATTTGAATCTATCTAAAATATGTGGGGTAGCCAGGCCATATCTGGCCTTTTTTTTACATGTATTTTGCTTTAAGGATTACTTCGGTTTTTCTAGGCGAAGAGGTAGAGCGTCGAGAGGTGATGTATTTTTCTTTAAAGATTACTTTCGTTCATCTGGGGAAGCAGTAGAGGGTCTAGAGGTTTCTTCTGTGCAAGCTGATATAATAGAAGCTACTTTAATTAGCCAAAAAAAAATTATAGGTGTTCTTCATGGTCTATTAAAGCAAAGTAAGTAATTGTAACTAATAGTCTTTGATGGCTATTTGTTAAAATTAATAGAGAAAGCTAGATTTAGATGTCTATTGTGATACGGATAAGGATAGGATTGAGACTCTAAGATTAGGTCTGAGATCTTACTATTTAGGGAGTGGTTCAAACTATTCTATTAGTGTGCAGGCCTATATGTAGAAGGTTCTTCTGTGAATATACAATGCATTGTGTGGAGTGCGGAGAGCCACTTAATTAATAGAATAACAATTTTTATCATGGTATCACTAAGTTTTTTAAGTACTATTGAATATCAGTTTTTATCATGGTATCACCAAGTTTTTTACTTACTATTGTAAGCCTAGCTGAGACTAGACCACCATACATATGTTATTCTTTAGTACCCTATCTCCATTAAGGGGAGTGTTAGAACTAATGGAGAAAGCTAGACTTATATGTCTGTTGTGATAAGGATAGGATCAAGACGTCTCATATCCTTCTATCTAGGGAGTGGTTGAAATCACCCTGTTAGTGTGCAAGCCTATGTGTACAAGGTTGTTAGTCTGCAAGACTATGTGTACAAGGTTCTTGTGACTGAATAGACATGCATTGTGTGGAGTGCTTCCACACTCTCTAGGTATCTCATATGGAGAGCCACTTAATTAATAAAATATCAATTTTTATCACTATTTAATTGTCATTTTTTTCATTTAATTGTTAAATAGTAACTTGTTTTAAAATATACATATTAATAACATATATTTTAATTTTACAGTGAGTTTAAAATCTATTTTCATTATATAAATAATTACAAATAAAATTATAAAAAAACAAGCCAATAATTTTATTAGTTGAGACTTCCAGATAAGCATGATATCATGTGGCACTTGCAATACTAAGATATCAAGATGAACCTCCAAAATAAGCACACAATGCCTTTCTAATTGTAAAATTCCAAGACTCACCGATGATGGGTGTTTGGATTTATTAAAAGAATCCCACTTCTATCTCCACTCAATTTATGTAGTGTTGCACTATGCACAGTCACACATAAATCCTAATCATTGAAGCATTAAGTTTAAAGGTTGAGAATTGGGAAACATGCTAGTACCCATGGGCCATTGATATTCTATATAAAAGACTAACTTATAAGGATAGAACAATCAAATTGAATATTTTTTCAGCTGTCTAATGCAAATAATAGAACTAGCTTTTCTTCTTTGTGTGGATGAAATAGTGATTTTCTATTTCATTTTGAGAGTTTTTATGTAGTTTCCTTAATGTGAGTACACAAATGATAATTCTAGGTCTCATATACAAATTTGGTGTCTAAATTGGCCATAACCTTGAAGTTAAATAATAAAATTATTATTATTATTACAAAATGTATATACTATTTAGTTTGGTGAGGAAATAGATCTATTTAGTGGTTGAATATGGAATCTAAAATGTGTGGTTACCTTTGCTATGTTAGTTCCATACATTCATACTTTAATATGAATGCAATTGATTTTGGACCATGATTAACATTTATTTTGTTCTCATCATGAGTTTCCTCTACTATCTTTTTGCCATTAGGAAAAATTTCTTGTATCAAGTTTGCCAAACCTTTGATGTCTACTTTTAGATCATTTTTCATGTTTTCCATGTTTTCTTTCATTTTTTCATCGATCTTAGCTTTCATGTCATCCATTTTAGCTTCCATGCCATCCATCTTAGCTTCCATGCCCACTTCCATGCCATCCATCTTATCTTCCAAACCATTCATCTTAGATTCCATGTCTTTCTTCAAACCATCCATCTTAGTTTCCATGCCTTTCTTCAAAACTTTCATTTCATTTTTTTTTGCTCTTTGCGATAGTGAAATTTGGTGCACTTGCTCTTGTAATTTTGATATTTCATGTTGTGTTTCTTCGTCTTCATGCGTCATAGTAGAGCCTTCTGAGGGATTAATGGGTGTTGAATTATTTTTAAGGGGCATTCTAGAACCCAATAGTGATATCTATTCTTCAATATTCCCTTGGAATAAATTCATACTAGTTTTTTTTCAAACGAGACTTATGTAATTCGAAAAAAATACACACCTTCTTCTTGCTTTTGAGGAGCTCGATATTGAAATTGAATTATCTTTGTGATTTTGGATCTTCAATATCCAAAATTTGGCCCTGCATTAGCCCTTGGAATCTTCTTTCGAATGCCATAGGTCTGACCTAACTATAATTCTTTAAGACAAAGTTATGCCCAATCTCCCACGATGACCTAATTATGGACTAGTCGAGTAGAGCGAACTTGTATGACTTTCCACGTGTCATTGTTTCCTCCTTCGACTCTGAAATTGATATACCATAAACTAAATTTTGTTTAATTGTGGCTACTTTTTATAGAATCCCCATCCGACGCTCAGAGAGAGATTTATGACATTTTTCCCACGGTCACCTCTTTGAGATGAAATTCAGTAGCCTGAAACAATCCTAACTTCCACATATCATATCTCCAAAACTGTTGTGAACCAAGACCTAAATTTTTTACAGGAGGTTCTTTCGGATTTCGACTTCACACTGTAAACATTTCAGCTTCTGAAATTTTGTATATGAATTGTTATAGTGAAAATGTCACGATGAAATGTTTTAGTTGAAATTCGGGAGCCTGAAAAAACCTTAACTTCCCTAGAAAATATCTCTGAAAATATTGCGAACCAAGATCTGAAAGTATTACGGATGGTTCCTCACAATTTCTTCTTCACATTGTACAAATTTCAGTGTCTAAAACTTCGTAGAAAAAAATTTATTGTGAAAATTCCACGATGACCTATTTGGAGTAGAGAAACCCTAGAATCCAAAGCTTTGATACCAAATGTTATGAAACCAACTCCAAAAATATAAGAAAAGAGAGATCAATGCCTTAGAAATCATCCGCTTCGAGGGGGAAACCTCCAATACATTACATAAATGAACAATTATTGGATGATACAAATGACCAAAACCTCCTTCTATATATAGGATTCCATGGGCCCACATTATAATCCTCACCGACCTAACAATAACAATGTAAGGGCACAATAATAACAATATTGGGGTTACAGGGGTAGAAAAATAATAATAAGGGGGCTACACTAATAACAATAAGGGACTAAACTAGTAATATAGAGACCTAACAAATAAATTGTAGCGGTAGATGTAGGTGATAATATGAAGAGTAAGGAATATACAGAATGATGTTGTAGCATGTGGTCCAGGTAGATCAAATAATTTTTTGGCTACAGATACAACACATTGATCCCATTAAAGGAGATATGAGTTGTAAATTTAAAGGAACTGACATCTATAAATTCAACAAATTAATAATGATGTTGTTATGCTTGAATTACATGGTGCAATAGATATAATTTTGTGCACAAGTGAACAGAGCAACTGATTTTATGGGGCAAGGAATTGATTGGGCAATTAAGATTGTTGTTGTTACTGTGAGTCAAATTCTAATGATGTATATGCATGTAGTATATAAATTCCAGTAGTATTATCAATCCAACAATTAACAATGCTAAGCCAATTAATTAAAATAGCAACTAAGGCAATAGGGAATTGATTCAAATGCTGAGGGGAATCAATTTTCATGTTGTGTGTGTTGTCGGTACTTACCACACCATAAATTAATAAAGCATACAAATAACTCAATCAAACACCACAAAAAACAGAATTTACCATGGAAACACATTTGGCAAAGCCAACAACTTAGCCTTTGTTTATGATCAAGAATTAAGAACAAACTAGAGGTACACACTCTCAACTACAGATTTTCTGTTTTCTCACTCATTGGTGGTATTTTTTCTGGTTGTTTTGGCTCTAGAGACACTCTTTTTTCACTATGGAGAGGCTAAAAATCCTCTTTTCTCCCTGATCTATGAACATGTTTCTTCATCCGGTGTTCTTAACCATTTCTGCTACTGACACCTTGTTCCCAAGCTTCATTTTTTCTTTTCCATCTCTTGTTTTCCATCAAAGAAAGTTGTCCCTTTGTTATAGAGCTTCCCCTAAATGCCAAGAAACCAGTGGTTTGTGGAGTCAAGGTGAAACCTTTAACCATTGGTATTCATTGACTTTATTCGAATTTTTTAATCATCCTTTAAAAAGAACCAAACCTTTATACAAATATTGGAGGAGAGTTTATTCAGATCCATTTCAGAGCATATTCTCACTAAAAATGCTAAGAAAACACTGTAAAATAAATCATTTAAATTTTATTTGACGCCTAGATGAATGCAACTGGAATAAGTGTGATAGTTTCTTGTTCAATTTGCACAACAAGCTAGAGTTCCTGATTTTTTTCCAGGAAAGCACCATGGGAATGCAAGTTTATGATTTTGTATGATATTTAGATAAGTGCAAACTTGCCTAACTTAGTTGAAAAAGCTCAGAAAATACCAAAAACAACCTTTTATGGTTTTATTCAAGTATTCCCCTTGCAAACTAGCTATCTCAAATTCTTTGTTTATGTAAGATAGTTAAAAGGTCAAATAATCCCAGAATAAAAAATTCTCCAATTGTGAGATACTGTGACATTCACATAATCCAAATAGAGTTTTTTTAAACAATTTACATTTTATTCTTGCTAGAACATATATGATTGTCATTTATGAATTTCACATGAAGTATGCCTGCAAACCGTTAATCCCCTGTTATCACATCAATTCAACCTTTGCTTCATTGTTTCATTTTATTTATTTACATTATTGAGTAGAGTGGCCTACACAAACGTTGCACAAATAAAGATTTTTAGATGTTTATTTGATTTAGTTTGGTTTTTTGGAATGTAACATCACTGGATAGAGTTCATGCACATTATGAATGTATTGTTGCATTAGTTTAACTATATTTCTGAGAACTCCTCATAATTTTCGGACAAATGGGAAACAGTGGGCACCTATATCTTTATGAGTCGGATGTACCTTGTGCATTCGAGATATATGGTGCTGATGAATTTCCATTTTTCAGCGAAGTGGGTTGGTTTCCCATCATTAAGTTGTTCACCGGGCATAAAATGAAACTCTCTTATGATTTCGTCAATACTTTTGATGGCAACAGTGCTAAGGTTGAGGGGCTATTGCTTCCTGTAATAGAGGAAATCATTGCAAAAGAAAATAACACATCGGTTGAGGGTGAGAGGTGGTTCAAAAGGTAGCCAATACAGGGGGTAAACCTCAATTCTTTCCTAAAAGACAATTTTCATGACCCTTGCTGGAGCGTTGGGGTCCACTCTAGAATTTTAAAACCATAGTGAGATAAACTAATTTGACAAATTCAACTTTATCTCACATGTAATGGTCATTTCTGTAAGGTATTTTTGTGCCACATGAGATTTTTGGTACACATGTTTGGGTGCAATAGGATGAATCTCCCTTATTTCATGCATAAAATCTTAATAAAAATGGTGGCATGTGCAAGAAAAAGGAATATTTTATATCCCTATGATTTCTACCACCATGGCCTCATTCAAATCATGTACCTGCATGCATTAAAGAAGCAAGCACAACAGTCGAGGAAGATGGTAATGAGACAGCCAATTCCTAGAAAACATAAGGAAAGGGCTCTACCTAGAGAGGCTGAGAGCAGTCATTAAGCTGCTGTAAAATCCATAGACAACACTAACAGGAGGAAAATCCCTAGGCTAAATACCAAGATGAGTAGAGGGAAAAAATAAGAAGTACAAGACAACAACAAAGATGAAACAATTGGACAATCTATAAAGAAGGGTGAAGATCTTGGAGAAATTCACCATGAAACAAAATACTCTAGGAAGCCACAAACAAGGCCTACAAACAAACTGAGGCTGGGGTTGAAAGCTAAACTAAATCCAAAACTGAAGGATCTAACTTTAATTATTGATGAGGAAGAAGAAGGGTATTCTATATATGAGCATGGGCTTCCAGTAGAAACTGAAAACAATCTCAAACAGTTCAGAAAAAGGGTCCAAGAATTAGTAGGGCGTTGGCTAACAAAAACCCCCTCAAAATCCTTGCAGTGGTAGCACATCTTGCTGAAATTTGACTGGCTGTCCTTGGAGTTGTGTAACCTTCATGGTTTTGGAAAATTAAACTTTGTTCACTGGAGTTTTGTAAACATCATATTGATTTCTATTTAATTATATTGTTATGGGTTCTTATTAATGTTATGGTTCTTGTAATTCTATATTATTATTCTTCTTATGGATCTAGAATGCTTGAAAAACATATCTTAGATAGGAGCTAAGTCAAGGTAGGAAATACATCTTTATTATAAACCTGGTCCATGTGTCTTTCTCGAGGATACAAATCGTATATACGCTGGAAAATCATTTTCCAATGCCTACATTATTTGTATCATAAGTTAGAAACTGTTTATCTATTTTTTAAGATGCTGGAAATGTTTTCGGCAGTTAAATATACTGTAATGGGTATGTACATATTTTATCATTTGATTATATGAAGGGTAGTTAAAATTTTAACAACAAGATTGAATCAAATGATATAGAAGAAAAATATGTAATGGAAACCTTCGATTAAATTTTATACATGTGAACTACTAAATAGCTTTTATACATGTGAAATATTAAATATTATGGCTATGTTACTACTGTTTTTAATGGGTTTCGTCTAAATCAATTTCATGGTTAAGAAGAATTTTTTTTTGGAAAGCATATATTATACTCAGACTTATACCTAATATTCTGTTTAGATTCAATAGTAGAAAAATGGTGATGCAAACTAGGACCCATTTTTAACAATTTTGTACATGCAAGATACCCACCACTTTGTTTCAATTTGATAGAATAGAGGAATGCCAAATAATTCAATGATGATGTGTGATGAATGGTCCCAGTTAAAGGCAATGCACACAATAAAAAATACCTTTGTTAGCCATTAATCTTCCTAATATTTTATGCCTTCAGTAATATGGAAATAAATAAAATTTACAGCTTTTTGGGATTGTGTGTGGTTAAGAAGATAAGAAGAAGCAAAAATCACATTGATTTATTACTACAAGCCTCATGATATTAGAATAATCTTAAGAGGCTATTAAATTTCCAAACCTTTGATTTATACTAGAAAAATTACATTGACATTTCTACTGCATTGTCTATGACATGATTATGATAGAAATAATAGGATAACTTTTTTCTAATCTCATATTCATAAATGTTAAAGACATCCTATAAAATTCCATTTTACTAATTGATATTTTGTTTTCAAATTCACTTTCAATATCAAGATGAAAATTCATGAATGCACATGGCCCATAAAATACCTGTAATTATGGTTCAGTATCTTGACATTTAATTATGGTTTTGTATATTGGGTTAAGAATTGGTTAAGGTATTTCTTGCTTGAAAGTATATGATCCTTTTGTCAACCATGATTTTGATTCTCAGAAATATGTAAAGTTGGATTGAAACTACCTTATTTTCTTCTTGAGGTAGGAGACGACTTTGCTTTTTATTGGTTAACTATATCTGAAAGGGATGTCCATATAATCCAATAGAAGTGAACATTTCCTTCTAACCTCATCAACCGGAAATTTCAAAATATAGGTTTATATTTTGGTTTTGGGATATTTCTTAAAATGGTTATTTTTTATTGGTCAATGGTTGTTAGGCAAGAAACTCTACAAGCCACATAACCTATTGATCACCTACTAGTTCAATGAAGCTACACTAATAAACCAATGATCATATGAGGAAAAAATAAGAACCTGAGATAAATAGATCATATTTACTTGGAAAACCAATTTGGAATATATGTAGCAGATCTAGGTTGTCATCCTGCTCACATATATATTAAAGTTCTTGTAGTAAGTTTAGGGTAACGGTTAATGGTGTAGCTCTACCCCGTCTATGGATGAGAGGATTCAAGTATAAGATTTTGAATACCTCTGTGGAATTTATTGTTGCACCCTTTAAAAATCATTTATTGCTATTAATTAACATTGGGGGAAGTCGTAGCTCTATAATTGTGGCTTTCCAAACACACCAAATGAAGAAATGCTCTCTGAATCAATCGGACCAGGCCTTAGCGTAGATTGAAAAAGGGACCTCAATTAGTAATTTATCAGTAATGAGATGTGCATATTTCCCTGATTTGTCTAGTCATATATGTATTATCATCGGTAGTTTCGTAAGCTAGTTGCCTCATGACACATATGGAATAAAATCTGCTCTGTTCCATTGTTGTATGGAAATTTCACACTCAACTAATGAGGTATGACTATTTCTTCATATTAGAGTAAATAGGGAGTTTTGAAGGGATTTGTTAATGTAATTAGTGTTTTCCCTTTCATTTCAAATTTTAGGTCTCGATAGTTCTATACACTAGAGTGCAATCTCAGGAAAACAAATAATGGAAGCCTCAGATGATGTAGTAGTAGCTCGACCATTCTCATCGAGGTCTGATTATACCTCAATATGTTTATTGCTTGATAATTTATTTTCTAAGAGAAATATTCAGTCCACCTCGAAGAACCCAGAAAGTTAAGCTCTCGCTGTAAATATATTAAACCATGATCAAGTTGTTATTATGTACAAACATAACAAAGAATAGAAGACAATGGTTTGAGCGATCCACATTCGTTTAATGTGGGACTTATGGAGGGCTTGGCAAGACAATGGTATGAACAAATTCGTTTAATATAGACCGATTTGGAGAGGGTAAAGAAAGGGCCGACCTTTGTGGGAGTGGAAACTACTACACAACTATCCAATTCATTTTCTCCACTCTAGCGCACCCTTCTGCAAAGCTTTTTGCATACGCAGTTTTGTGTCTTTGTTATAGTTGAATGGAGTGCATGACATAGAGCGGGAGTAAGTTGGCGAGGGAGAGAATTGATGGGAGTAGGTGGCTTCGGGTCATGGGGTGGTGGACTGGAGCATGTGAGAGGGAGTGGTTGTGGGGGAGTGGAGGGGAGGGGGGTGGTGGAGGGTAGGGGAAGAGGTGGCGGAGGTAGGTGGCACGTGGGAGAGCGGGGTCCATTAGGAGGTCGCGGGTAGATGAAAGATGGCGGGACGGGAACTTGGTAGTAGTCGGACAGCGAGGACCAGAGCTGTCCCATCGCTTAGAAAACCTTCCATTTCTTCAAATGGAAGACAACACTAAAGAAAATTAGAGCAGTGATAATTAATAGTGTGGCGTACAAAAGTAAAGCAGAAAAATAATGAGATGAAAATTAGACCAGTGATAATTAATAGTGTGACGTACAAAAGTAAAGCAGAATAATAATGAGATGACTAATGGCATACAAAAGTAAAGCAGAATAATCATAAGATGACTAATGGAAAGAAAAGAAGAATAATAATGAGATAACTAATGTCATACAAAATTAAAGCAGAATAATCATAATATGACTAATGGAAAGTAAAGAAGAATATTCATAAGATGACTAATGGTGACGAAAAACCTGTCCGGTAATTTTATGGCTTGTTTGATGAAAGTTGTATGGTAAGTAGTTGTACAATGAGATGTATAACTGCTGGTCCAAGACCGCGTCACAAAGTGAATGTAAAATTATTAGAGCCTAAATATGGATCTATTTGAAGAATAATTTCACAAACTTGCTAAGTTGAAAAAGAAAAGAAAAATAGAATTGAGAATGAAAATTGATCCATAAATATTAGGTTGAGAATCGATATATAAATAAAATAAGTTAAGTTTAGTTGTACATGCAATAACTATGGATAGTTAAAGCTAACTGAAGCTAATTGTGCTTTCTTTTCTACTGATGTGCACATGCACCACATGCAAGCACTAGAGTTAACTAACTAAGGCAAGTGCACATTGCATGTAAGCACTTGAGTTAACTAGCTAAAAACAAGTGCACATAACATGAAATATATAGAGTTAAACTAAAGCTAATTAAGGTTAACTATGTGCATGCAAAGCACTCGAGTTAACTAGCCAAAGACAAGTGCACATTGCATGAATTATCTATAGTTGAACTAAATCTAATCTATGTGCATGTACACCAACACCCCCCTTTAAGCATAACTTAGGTGAGTGTGATGCAAAATGAATGAATCCCTTCAACACGACCATTTTAGGTACCCATATACAATGGATGAAAAGAGGAAAGAGGGAAAACCCAGTGGGAAGAAACCCCCCCCTAAAAATATAATTCAAAAGTAGAGAAAAGACAATTGCTAGGCAATCGTGTCCTTCACCCTGAAATGATATCACAGGAATCAAAACTTCTGCTAAGTGAAGGTCTTGGTGAAGATATCATCGGTATGCTCGGAAATCGGAAAATACTGAAGATCGATGATCCCATCATGGATCTGGAGGAATAAGCTTCATTTTTGGAAGTAGAGGTATCAACTCCCATGTTTGGATCAAGGACCGAATTTCCTTATACATGGTTGCATGCCAATATGGATTCCCTGCAACTTCGTCAGGCATTTGATGATCATATTCATGTACCCTATATACATGCATCGATATGGTTGTCTCTAAGGATGCGTGAATGTGCATGTGTTGCTTTAGAGATGCCTTTTTGGATGCATGCATGAGCATACATGGTGTTATAAAATCCTCTTTAGATGCATGCATGGGCATGCATGGCTCTGTGACTGAGAGTGCATGTGGCGCATCATTAAATTAAGACCTCGTTAGTTTTTCATCATCAACATCATCAATAGTAGAGGAATCAAAGCCCTCTTCTATGTTTTTGAAAGTAGTGTATTCATCACTAGCGAAGGAAGATATTTCCTCATGTGCGATGTCTTCGTTATTGGACAAGATAAAATTCTCATCTACAACAGGTTCATTAACAATAGAAGAAATGTCTTCTTGTTCAACACTGTCTTGAGAATATTTTTCCACATTATCTAAGTCTTCACCACTTTCATGACTGTTATAATAACTCGATCTCTTTGCCTCCAAATGTTGTTGTTCTATATCATTTTCATCACCATATAATCCTTTCAATGTAGTCCAGATTTCATGTTGTGATTCAATATTTCTAGTCTCATAAAGAATATCATGGGACACAAATAGACACAATCTTCTATAAGCCATCCCAGATCTATTAAGCCAATATAACTTCTCATCCTCTGACATTGGTTCTGTCTCAATTCCCATGACTATTTGTTACAAGCCTTTTCTCCTAAGATGAAGAAAAATCATTGGCTTCCATTCATAGTAATTTTATGGAGTCAGAATAGTGGAAGTTCAAAATTCCATTCTTTCACTTTATGGTTGTAACAACAATGGCGACAATTCTTTAATATTCTGATCCACAAATCAAATCTTCGAACAATTTCCAATTCTTTTCTCTTCAAACCTACAAAATATTGTTCATGCACCTTCTCCAAACCCTTGTAGCTCTGATACCATGTAAAATTATTAGAGCACAAATATGGATCTAGTTGAAGAATAATTTCACAACCTTGCCAAGTTGAAAAATAAAAACAATTAGAATTGAGAATGAAAATTGATCCATCAATATTAGGTTGAGAATCAACATATAAAGCAACTAAGTTAAGCTTAGTTTTACATGCAATAACTATGGATAGTTAAATCTAACTGAAGCTAAGTGTGCTTTATGTTCTTCTAATGTGCACATGCACCAAAGGCAAGCACTAGATTTAGCTAACTAAGCCAAGTGCACATCACATGTAATCACTGGAGTTAACTAGCTAAAAACAAGTGCACATAGCATGCAATATCTAGAGTTGAACTTAAGCTAATTAAGGTTAACTATGTGTATGTAAAGCACTCGAGTTAACAAGCTAAAGACAAATGAAAATCGCATGCAGTATCTAGAGTTGAACTAAATCTAATATAGGTGCATGTACACCAACAATAAATTATATCTACTAGTAAAATAGGATTTATATCATGAATATGCATATTTATACATGCATGTAAAAATATGTTGTGTGAAACTAAGTTTTTTCTTCCCTAAATGTGTATAGTTTCATTGGAGAAAAAGCACTTTCGATTATTCAGTTCAGACCGTCAAAATTATGGGTAGAATAGTTTTAAAGTTTCTAGCGCTTCTCGTCATTTCGGTCGATAGATTTTGATTTTTTGTTTAAGTGTTTTAGGAGGGCTATGTATGAGTAGTATCCAAGTGTTTTAAGGCACTCCAGGTGCTAGGTAATTGATAGTTCTTATGTTTTCCTAGGTGAATTATTTTGTGGGGCACAGAGCATGGTCCCTCTATGGCCAATTGCATCTTTATTTGTCTAGACAACTAAATTTGAATCTGTCTAAAATATGTGGGGATAGCAGGGCCATGTCTAGCCTTTTTTTAAATGAATTTTGTTGTAAATATTACTTTGGTTTGTCTGGGCGAAGAGGTAGATGGTCAAGAGGTCATGTATTTTTCTTTAAAGATTAATTTGGTTCGTCTGGGTGAAGAGGTAGAGGTTCTAGAGGTTTCCTCTATGCAAGATGATATCTATCTATGTAAGGTAATTTTGATTTTCTTAGTAATACATAGACCTTTAATTAGCCAAAAAAAAAAATCCAGAGTTGTTCTTGGTAGTCTACTAAAGCAAAGTAATTGTAACTAATAGTGTTACTGAATTTGATGACTATTTAATTGTCATTTTTTTTTCATCTAATTGTTAAATAGTAAATTTTTTAAAATATACATGTTATTAATAATATATATTTTAATTTTAGAGTGAGTTTGAAATTTGTTTTCATTATATATTATATAAATAATTTCAAATAAAATTATAAGAAAAAACAGGTTAATAATTTTGTTAGTCAAGACTTCAAGATCAGCATGATATTATGTGGCACTTGCAATACTAATATCTCAAGTTGAAGCTCTAAAATAAGCACACAATGCATTTCTAATTCTAAGATTCCAAGACTTGCCCATAATGGGTTTTTGGACTTATTAGAAGAATCCCATTTCTATCTCCACTCACATTATGTAATGTTGCACTATGCACAATCAAGCACAAATCTTGATCATTGAAGAATTAAGCTTAAAGGGTGAGAATTGGGAAGCATGCTAGTACCCATGGGCCATTGATATATAAAAGACTAATTTATAAGGATATGATAATCGAATTGAAGAGTTTTTCAGTTGTCCAATGCAAATAATAGAACTAGCTTTTATTCTTTGTGTGGATGAAATAGTGATTTTCTATTTGATTTTGAGAGTTTTTATGTAGTCTCCTTAATGTGAGTACACAAATTATAGTTCTAGGTCTCATACATCAATTTGGTGTCTAAATTGGCCATAACCTTGATGTTAAATAATAAATTTATTATTATTATTACAAAATGTATTAGTTTGGTGAGGAAAGAGATCTATTTTGTGGTTGAATATGCAATCTAAAATGTGTGGTTACCTTGGCTACGTTTGTTCCATACATTCATACATCAATATGAATGAAAATGATTTTGGACCTTGGTCTTTCTTACTTATATAAGATTATGAATTTCTTCAAAATGCACCATCTATATATTATTATTGTTTGAAATATTATAGTTCTCCCAAATTCCTATTTAAAAGTGGACTCAAATTTGTTTTATTATTTACAAGGTACTTCAATCCAAGTCGTCACGTTAAAAGCTGAGGTTCATTATTCCTCTTCAAAATAAATTATAGTATCAAGCTACTTGAGAAATTTTCAAAAAATGATTCAACATTGTTTAAAATATTTTAAATTACATAAATAATGACTATAAAAAATTACATCAAATAATTAGTTAGTTTAGCATTAGGAACCAGCGTAGATCCATCTTAACTTCGGATTTATCAAGGGCCGAGAGGGATCCAATCTCTCAAGGCACACAACTCTTTTTTGAGTGCTAAACTTGAGTAAAGGTTTGCAACTCGGGAGATTTGATCCCTCCCGGTGCTTGATTGATCCAGAATGGATCTAGGCTAGTTTCAATTGTGTGCAGGCAATGAAAATTTATCGAAGATATAATTAAGTTTATCAATAATATTTAAATATATCAAATATTAATATAACCATTTTAAATAGGCTAAATATATAGGTTAACCTCGGAATTTTAATTTTAAATTTTCTTAGTTACCTAAGTTTGTTGAGATGATAAATATTGTTAATAACTTTAATAATGAAAAATCATGAAATAAATTTTTTGAATGCAAAGTGACAATAATAGTGTTGAATGATAGAAAATGTGAATAATAAGAATGTAGTTAGTTACAAATAGTCTTCATTGTGATCAGTCTCAAACTATTTTCTTCTACTATTCTTATTTTCACCCTTGTTAGTTTTGTCATATTTTCATATCGATTATATGAAAAGGAAAATTAAAATTAAACCATTTAAATATTTATCTCGAGTTGTTGTATTAAACATGATACCTTGTCTCTCTTGCTCTCCAATATTAATACGTTAAATTACTATAACCAAAAATCAATGCACATTGTCAATAACGTTTTATGCTTACACTGAAATCAATGTGCATTGTTAATCCAACATATTGTTAATTCAATCACTTTAAAATTAATGTACCATCATACATCCAATTACATCAAATCAGAAATCAACATCTACACTGAAATCAATGCATCTAATGCAAGTAATCAAATAAGATTAGAAAACAACTTCTACACTGAAATCAATGCATCTAATGCAAGAAATCAAACAATATTAGAAACCAAAATCTACATTGAAATCAATGTATTTAGTTCAAGAAATCAAAGGGGATTAGAAATGACCATCTACATTGAAATCAATGCATTTAGTGAAAGAAATCAAATAGGATTAGAAATCACCATCTTCACTGAAATCAATGCATTTAGTGAAAACAATCAAATAGGATTAGAAATCATCTACATTGAAATCAATGCATCTAGTGCAAGCATTCAAATATAATTAGAAATCAAAATCTACATTGAAACCAATGCATATAATGCAATCAAACAAATAGGATTAGAAATCACCATCTACACTGAAATCAATGCATTTAGTGCAAAAAATCGAATAGGATTAGAAATCATATACATTGAAATCAATGCATCTAGTGCAAGCAATAAAATATCATTAGAAATCAATATTTACCCTAAAATCAATGCATCTAGTGCAAATAATCAAATAGGATTAGAAATAACCATCTACATTGAAATCAATGCATCTAGTGCAAGAAATATTCTTCTTTCTCTCCCCCCTCCATCTATATATATATCTCCCTCCATCTCTCCTTCTTTGTCTCTCTATATCATCCCCCTAAACACACACGCTCTCACACTCTATATCTATCAATCTATTTGTCACTCCCTCCCTCTCTCCATCTCTCTCTTGTTCCCTCTCTTCACCTTCCATTTATATCTTTGTATTCCCCTTCTCTCCCTCTTCCCCACTTCTATCTCTCTTTCCTCCTTCTTTCCCCTCTTGTTCTCTCTCCATATTCCTTATAATTCCCCCCCCTCTCTCTCTCCACCTTTCTCTCTCTACCTTTCTTCTTACATCTCTCTCTCTCCCCCTCCAAGTCCATCTCTCTTTCCCTCCCTCTCTTCACTATCTCACATCCTCTCTCTTCCTTCCTCTCTCTCCTTGTCTCTCCCACCTCTCTCTCTCTCTCTCTCTCTCTCTCTCTCACCAATTCTATTAGTATATCCCTCCCCCTCTCCTTCTTCCTCGTTCTCTCCCCCATTATCTCTAGATATCCTTCTTTGTCTCTTTATCCCACCCCCAAACATAGACACTCTCTCTCCATATCTCCCTTGTCACTCCTTCTCTCTCTCCACTTCTCACTCTTTGTCTTTATTATTCCCTACCTTTATCCCCATACAACTCCATATCTCTATCCACGCCTCTCTCCTCCTCTCTCTCGATTCCTCTCCCTTGTCCTTCCTCTCTCTCCCTTTCTCTCCTACCTACCTCTCTCTCTCCCTCTCTCTCTCTGACCTCCAATGATCTCTCTTCCCCCATCACTCTCCTCCCCTCTCTCATCCCCCCTCTCTCTCCCTTTCTCTCCTACCTCTCTCTCTCTCTCTCCCTCTCTCTCTCTCTCTCTTTTTGCCCTCCAATCCTCTCCCTTCCCCCATCTCCCACTCTCTCTCTAACTATGTTACTATATCCCTCTATCTCTCCTTCTCTCCATCTCTCCTTCTTTGTCTCTTTATCTCACCCCTAAACATACACACTCTCTCTCCATCTCTCCCTTATCACTCCCCCCCTCTCTCTCTCCACTTCTCACTCTCTCTGTCTTTCTTCTTCCCTCCCTCTCTCCCCCTACAAATCCATCTCTCTATCCCTCCCTCTATCATCCTCTATCTAATCCTTCCTCTCTATCCCATTCTCTCTTACCTCCCTCTCTCTTCCATCATATCTCTCTCTCTCTCTCTTCGCCCTTCAATCCTATCACTATCTCCCTCCCCCTTTTCTTCTCTCTCTCTCCCCTCCATATTTATGTTTCCCTCTTTATCTCTTACCATTCTCTACCTCTCTCACTCCTCTCCATCTCTCTCTCTTCATTCCTCCTCTCCCCTCCCTTTAGTTTATCTCCATAGCTCCCTTGTCAATCCGGCTATCTCTCCACCTGTATGACTCTATGTCTTTGTTCTTCCCTCCCATATATATCTAGAGTTAATATATATAATGATATAGTAATGTATTGTGATATAAAAAAATTAATATTTTATTAATCCAAAGTTATTAAATTTAATAATATTAATATTATAGTATATTAATATGAATATTATATTTAATAATAATATTATTATTAATATTTTAATATAATATTAGGGTTAATAATGTTTTTTTTTTTTTGCATGGTATTAATAATAATTTGGCCAATGGTATTTGGCCCATAGGCTTCACCTAAATAAAGCCTCTTTTTTGAGTGTTCGTAAATATAAAGTGGATTATGGAGTAAATATGAAAAGAGGTCTTATTTATTTACCATATCTGTGGTTTATTTATATTTATATTTATTGACCATACCTCTTTATACCTCTTATATTTTTTATTTATCATACCTCTTGATACCTCTTATATTTTTTATTTACCATACCTCTTTACACCTATTTTACATTTATTTATTTACCATACCTATTTTATAAATATGGTATTTGGCCCATGGTATTTAGCCCACGGTATTAATATTAATTTATCCCATGGTATCCGGCCAAGAGGCTTCATCTAAATAAAATCTCTTTTTGAGTTTTTTATAATATAAAGAGGTTTACGAGTAAATATAAAAAATGCTAAGAGGTATAAAGTCTAAAGTCTAACAAGGCATACATACTCTACCCCCCTCTAGATTTGAACCTCTGACCTCTAAGGAGGAAACACATGCTCTTTACCATTAGGCCCACTCAAGTTGTATAAGGATAGTGATTCGATTTTTATTAGTTAATGTAGAGTAATTATGGTTTGTTATTATAAAAAAATAAATTAAATTATTTTAAAATGATTTATCAATATATATATTTTTAGCCTGAATAAATGTTTGTGTATTTTATATTATTAACTTGTTTTATTAAGTTTAAGGAAAATAACCTTGCTAGAGGTAGAAGAACATGAAGAATTTATTAACATTAAAGAGCACTCTCAAATTTATGAAACCCTATCCTAGAGTCAATAGAGTGATTCCATGCACTATTGATATTTCTTCATGCTCTTAATGGTTTATGTTAACTTATGGTTTTTATACTTCCCTTGGAATTGCGTAATGAAGTCTTGTTCAGTGCATCATTTTGTATGTATTTTATTAGTTGTAGAAAATATAACAAAGGTATTCAATATGATCTTGTAATGTAATAAAACAAAATATTGAATCCTTCTACAATTTGCGGAAACAAAACACGATCGAACAATCACATAACAAGTAAGAGAAATAGACAATCAATTGTACAACACAAGATTTATCTAGGGAAAGCACACTACCTAAATCCCCACTATCTGTATATTTTATATAGTCAATATAGTGAAACAATACAGTGCTTTCTCTCTCAGATAAATTCTTGCGCTCTGCCAACTGTCTCACTCTGGAGAATTCCCTATTAAATAGGAAATTCCTTCTAATAGATTACACAATGCATCCTTGGCCTCCACATGACTCTATAACTTACATGTACAATATTTTATTTATACAATTGATAGTTATCATCCCCTTAACCTTAGTCTCAACTAGGCGTTCCTTAGAAATGACATGCAACAAATATTTATAGTGAATTATCAATTAACTGATTGATCACTACTTTTGAATTAAATTAGATTTAATTTAGTAGACCTATCACTAGCTCATCTCTTAGTTATAACTAGCTAAATTGATTTTAACTCAATTAATTGAGTTAACTAATTACTACTCACAAATAATCGTAACTTGTCTCCCTTAAATCATGGGAAAACTCCACATGCATCCTATCACACCCTCAACTCGAATTTCCTAAGATAAATCAGTTATTCTGACTTAGTTAACTAATACAAGTTGTCATGAGACGAAATCACAATTTCTCTTCCTTCCAACTTAACTAAGGGAAAATTAAATCAGAAGCCCCCTTTGGGTTCCATTTCAACACTCCCTCTCAACAAGAAAGGGATTATTTGCTACCCCGATTCTGTCTCTGTGGAATTTGAATTTTCTTCTTTCCAGTGCCTTCATCAAGATTTCTACATCTTGCTACTCCATGGGAATGTAATCTAATGACATAATTTGCCTATGAACACAATATATGAGATGGTGATACCGGATATCAATATTCTTGGACAAGTCATGGAATACTAGATTAACTGGGAGTTTGATGAAACTATGGTTATCATAATTTATCACCTTCGGATCCATTTGTTGACCATACAAACCAACAAGTATCTTCCTCATCCAGATGGCCTTGCATGCTTCCTGATTGCCCGCCATGTACTCTGCCTATGTTGAACTAAGTGCAACTGATATTTATCTCTTGTTGTATCAGGAAACTATTATTGATCATATTCTGAAGATGCCCCCTGATGTAATCTTCTTGTCGGATGGACTCCCCGCCTAATCTGCATTGGTGAAGCCTTGAAGCTTCACTCCCTCTTTCTGTTTGTACCATAATCCATACTCCATAGTGCCTCTGAGATATCTCAACACATGCTTGACTGCCTTCCAGAGGAGCTTGGTAGGCTTAACCATAATTTGGCTCAACTAGTTAACTATGTAGCATATGTTGGATCAAGTGTTCACCAATACACGAGTGAACCCACAATCTTCTTGTAAACAGTAGCTTTAACTACTTCACCCAAAGTAGCATCCTCCTTCCTCTAGTTTCCTGCTAGAGGAGTCTCCATGGGTTTGTTTCCCTCCATGTTGAACTTCATTAGAATATCCTTGGCACACTTTCACTGAGATACAAATAGCTCCCCATCTCTTTTCCATATTTCCAATCCAAGGAAATAATGAAAGAGCCCCATTTCCTTCGTCTCAAATACTCTTGCAAGATCCTCTTTGCAAGACTTTATGAGCTGCTCATCACCTGTCAATATCATATCATCTAAATAAAGTACAATAATCGAAAGCTTACCAATATGATATATGTTCGAATTCACTTCACTCTTGGTGAAGCCCAACTCGTTGAAATATCTGTCGATCCTGATGTACCAAGTATGAAGTGCTTGCTTTAGCCCATACAATGCTCTCTTAAGTCTGCACACATGTGACTCCTTGTATAAGGTTTCAAAACCTTCCAGATCCTCAATGTACACTTCTTCCTCAATAAATCCATTGAGAAAGATTGTCTTTACATCCATCTGATGTATCTGCCATCCCATCTCCGCTGAGAGTGCAAGGATGGATATAATAGATGAGTACATTACAACTGGTGAAAAATTATCTTCATAGTCAATCCCATCCACCGGAGAGAATCCTCTGGCCACAAATCTAGCGTTGTGCTTCTCCACACTCCCATATGCTACCTGCTTCACCTTGTAGACCCACCTAGATCCTACAACTAACTTCCCCGCTCATCTTGGGACAACTTCCCATGCATTATTTCTGATAATGGAGGCATAATCCTCAAACATGGAATCAACCCACACTTCTTGCTACACTGCTTACTCAAAATAGGATGGTTCTATATCAATACCTTCGCTCATAAGATCCATGTATCCAGTGTACCGCTTTGGGGACCTTCTATCCTTGCTCTATGATGTGGGTGCTCCCACATTATCTCTCGTATCCAACAATAATATGTCATCCTCTCTGGTTCACTTCCTTCCATCTCTAGTGGATGACTTTGCAAGAGTGGCTTCTACCAATCTATGTTCTTCTACTTGTGGTTGCTCCACATCTTGAGGTTCATCCTTTAGAGCCAAGAACTCCTCAAATTCATGCAACTCAAGCTCCCTTTGGAGGGGCAGTCGCATGGCTTTGTCTACATTAAATTTCACATCTCTTCTAAGCACTGTCATCATGTGTGCTGGAAAGTACACCTAATAGTTGTGAGGTGTATCAGTGTACCCAAAAAATATCCCAAACTCTAATTTTGGCTCTAGCTTCTTCCTGCCATCTTTGGTTACATGACAATAAAAAATGAACCCAAAATTTTAAAATACGACACATCTAGTTTGTTACCTAAAAAATCCTCCTCTGGTGTACTCATCTCAGGTATCCGATTTTGTTGTGGGTTATCAGGTGCAATCAATTCTCTTCGAATTCCTTCTAAGGCACAAAAGTTCTTGAATTAGTTAGATATGTATTCTCCACCACTATTGCTCCTCAGAGCATTCACCTTCTTCCCTGTATCTTTATCGACAAGTGCCTTGAGCTCACAAAACTTGGACAACGTATGATCTTTCTTCTGCATTAAGAAAATCCAATACTTTCTTGAAAAATCATCAACAAAAATCAGATAATACATGTTCTTTGTTGTGGAATATTTCGTGAACGTTCCACACACGTATGACTGAACTCTCTCAAGAATCGACTTGGCTCAACTTTCCTTATCATGAAAGGTGTCTTTGGTACACTTCCCTAATATACACCCTTTGCATGTATCTCTTCGTGCAAGTGCACCCTATGGAAGTCCTGTAGAAATATGTTGCATGGTCTTCAAACCATTGTGGTGTAGATGGATGTTGGCTTGATGGGGCCTCAACCCATGTTCGAAGTGACTACGTAGTCCAACAAAAACCACTATTACCGACCCTTTCGACAACGATTTGCTTATGCAGACCAGAGTCTCACTCGAGGCAATATAGGGGGATGCTAGAACTAGGTTTATGCATCTAGATGGATAGAGGATGGGAGATTTAGGGATTTTCCTTCTTATTAAATCTTTGCAAGTCATATCTATCAATAATATCAACGATGTTCAACACATATGTTGAAGTTAGTACAGATTGCACGACCTTACCTAGTCATGCATTAAAAAAAATTAAATAACCATAAACAAGACTGCACTATTAAATTATAGATCAAATCCCTTATTCAACATATACATTCATAAACATAAATAAAAAAGGAAAAAAATCAATCTCACTCAAATCTTCTCAACAGTTCTTTCATTAATGGACATATCGTTCTCATACATTTAGTTTCACCCTGTGCACATAGCTGCAGGGGTTTGCGCACACATCGACAAAATTTCTACGGTCTCCGTGTACATAGCTACAGGACCGTTTCCTATAAACCAAAACACAGATTCAAAAAAATATTACATCCAAATGCATCTCATAAGATCTAAAATTTGAGCTTACTTGCCTTCTATTCTCCTCTTATTTCTTCCTGTGACTTCTATCTAGACTCATTATATAGGTTTGGCATTTACAATACCATGGTCCAAAACCATGGGCGGAGTCCAACGTTCACAAAATATCCCATCCCATTACATAATAAGGGGCTTTGACCCACCCAAAGCCCCTACGACTCAAAATAGACTGGGCGTTGCGCATTGCACTCCTCAATCTGTGAAGTCTTTCCTTTCTTCTTTCTTCGAGGCGATCCCATCTCGACCGTGTCCCCAACACAAAAATGTGACTCGTACCAAGTCACAAAGCTGGTGCACCATCTATATTTTCTTTGATGCCGCTCAAGGCATCCTTCAACTAGGGAACTGCTTCGGTGCACTGCTTTTCAAACTCCTTAATCCCTCCAAGCATTGTCTCTATAAACCTCTTAGCTGCCTTCTGCTTGAATCCTCTTTGCGTTGTGTGTAGTGTCTTCAAATTATTTTCTACCATTTGGGAGAGTTGGCTGGACTCAACTTCCCATGGTTTTAGTCTATCTATAATAGCTTCTCCTTCCGTGATAACTAATCAATCTGGTCTTGTAATAATTTACCCTCTTGGAGGTGGGTAAGCCACTGCATCTAATCCAGGTGGATATTGATGCCCACCTGCCTACTCCACTTGGGGCACCACCACTGTCTCTTTCAGTTTTTTTCACAACTTACTATTTTTAGTATTTTTTCGGGTCGTGAACCTCCGGAGCCATTTTGAAGCCCCAAACGGAGATAGTATGCCGAAGTTACGTCCCTAGGAAGTTGAAACACCAATTTACACAAACGGGGCCCATAGTTTTAGGGCTTCATCTCATAGGGTTAGGTTTTGGACGTTTAGAATTCTCCATTGTTTCTCCATAATAAATAGGCCCTCGAGCCTCATTGTAATACAGTTTAGAGGTCTGTAGTCGCCACATCTCTTCTCAGAGATTCGCTACCAGCACCCTAACTATTTTATTTCCATCATGTTTGTAAGCATATTTCTGTGATTTGATATTAATGAAATGAAGCCTTATTTCCGTTGTATTTCTATGTTTGTGGTTATTTCTGTACTCTGTTGCGTTCCTGCATAAATCCTGATCAGTGGTATTAGAGCGATCTTCTTTTTCTTGATCCTTCTTTGCATGTCCCCAACGAGGTCGGGGTATAAGGAGGTAGGGCTCGATTTGGTGGAACCTTTGCAAGATCAGCCTCGCGAACCCCGACGGACGCCCATGGGGGACGAAAATAAATATGTGGGAGCAGGATATCCTATAAAAATATTGCTCGAGGAGGCCCTAGAAAAATAAAGGAACGCGATGATGGATAACTTTGCCCAGATCCTTCAACAACTGCCCACTGGCGGCGCATTTGCATCTAACAGCCACTTTGGAGGCACAACTCCCTTTAAGGTACAAGTAAACTTTGACATTCCCATATTTGAGGGTCAAATAGATACAGATTCCATAGATAGATGGTTGAATCTATTAGAAGGATAATTCTCGGTTCATGATTATTCCGACCGGGAGAAGATTTTTTTTGCACTCCTCAAAGCTACCCCCCATGTTAAGGACCGGTGGGAAACCTATTGTGAGAAAACGGATGAGACAAAACCCTCTCTATTCTCAGCCATACCCACTTGGAATTATTTCTGAGATGCCATCAAGGAACAATACTATCCCGTGGGGAGCTATGAGGACAAGTACATATAATGGACCACACTGCGGCAACAAAGGGATCAAGATGTGCATGAGCTAACAAATTTGTTCCATACCCTACGCACAAAGTTGGGTATCAAAGATCTTATAGCATTCTGGTGCCAGCTACCGCGTTGTCTACACATATAAATTCAGGAGGAAATGGAGTTCCTCGACATCTCCTCGCTTGGTACGACATACCGGTATGTTGCCAAGATTGAGCAGAAATTCAAATAGAAGAAGCGAGACTTTGGATCTATGAATAAAAAGCAAGGGAAAGGTGCCCCCAAACCGTAGAACAAAGGACAAAGCCAAGGCATGGTGGCCCAAGACAACCTGCCAAAGACACAAGAAAAGAACAACACTACGAAGCCAAAGAAGGGCACGGGAAAGTGGTGTGAGTTCCATAAGAGCTCCACTCACAACACAAGTGATTTTCGGGCCAATCAGTCGCTGGTGGCCGAAATGAGGGCTTCTGAATCAAAACCTGACAAGGTGAATGACAAAGGGAAGTAGATTATTGATGCGGAGCCCAACGCCACTGTTGCCACTATGAAGATCCAGAAGAAGGAACCAGAAGATCCAGAGGAGGCAGAGCGTCTCTTCCACTCCCAAATGTGGGTAAAGGGTTCCCCGCTACTGTTCATTGTCGATAATGGGAGCCAAAAGAACCTCATTTCAGCAAATTTCGTGAAGCGGTTGGGCTTTTCGACCACAGCGCACCCACAACCATACACCATCGGGTGGCTTCACCAAGGATGGGATCTCCGCGTCAGCCAGCAGTGCTGCCTTCCCTATAGCATCAAGCCTTTCACTGATGAGGTATTGTGTGACATTGCTCCTATTAATGTTTCTGATGTATTATTAGGCCAACCATACTTATGGAAGCGACATGCTATGTATGAGTCTCGGCCTCACGCTGTTATTATTACTTTGGGAAATAAATTGTACAGGATACCAGAGGTACCACCACCTCCCACTATCTCTTTGGTTACTGCAAAACAATGTAGTAAGATCATTTCCCAAACCAGGAAATTTTTTTTCTTGATGATCCGCCCCCAGGGAAAGAAGAAGACTGTGACCATGACCTCCACACATGGCTTCTCTTCACGACAACAACAAATGGACAAGGTTGTGGAGGAGTACGGGGACATCTTCACCTCACCCACAGGGGTGCCTATACACTGTCAGGTCAAGCACCCCATTGACTTGACCCCAGGTGCGCCGCTACCCAATGGACAGATATATAGGCACTCTGTTCTTTAGAATGATGAAATCAAGAGGTAGATTCAGGAGCTGTTACAGAAAGGTCACATCTAGCCAAGTTCATCACCCTATGGGAGCCCGATCGTGTTGCTACAGAAGAAGGATGGAACTTGGAGACTTTGTGTTGATTATCGGGTGCTGAACAAGATCACTATCCAGAATAGGTACCCGATCCCACTGATTGATGACCTTCTGGACCAAATAAAAGCGGCAAAATATTTCGACAAGAGCGAATTAAAGTCTAGGTATCACCAGGTACCAATCGAACCTTCTGATGTGTGGAAGACTACCTTCAAAGCCAAGGAGGGCCTTTTCGAATGGCTCGTCATGCCTTTCAGATTGACAAATGATCCTGCAACCTTAATGAGGTTGATGGACGGCATCTTACGTCCATTCACCAACTCATTTGTAGTGGTATACTTGGATGAAATTCTTATCTTCAGCCAGACTTCGGAAGAGCACCTCCATCACATCCGAGAAGTCCTCCAAACACTACGGCAACACAAGTTGTGTGCCAATTTGGAGAAGTGCACTTTTGGCATGACCCAGGTTCAATATCTAGGATACATTATTGATGAAAGGGGGGTGCATATGGATCCAGCCAAGATCCAAGTCATTCGTGATTGGCCAGTCCTAACCACCCTAACAGAGCTTCGCAGCTTTCTGGGTCTTGCTAATTTCTACCACAGGTTCATGTTAGGATTCTCTCATATCACTTGGCCCTTGAGTCAAGTCACCAAGGGAGGAGCGAAAGCAAAATTATCTTGGTCAGAATCTCAACAAAAGGCATTCGTAGAATTTTAACATTGCCTATGTTCTTCCCCAATGCTCACATTACCAGACTTGCAACAACCATTTGAGATCGAGACGGATGCCTATGACTATGCTATTGGGGAAGTTCTTACTCAACAGGGGCATCGAGTGGCATATCATAGTGAGACATTGTTCGACATAGTTCAAAAGTATCCCACTTATGACAAAGAAATGTATTCCATTGTGTAGGCTTGTCGATAATGGAAGCATTACATTTTGGGGAAGGAGACAATCACCCACACAGACCACCAACCCCTGCAGTTCATACAGACACAAGGGAAGTTGCAGAACGATCGCCATCAAAAGTGGTCCAACTATCTGCAACAAATTCATTTGAACATCAAGTACAAGAAGGGTAGCACCAATAATGTTGTAGATTGCCTCAGCCCACCACTAATCGTGGCCATAACCACCATTCTCAACTCTTGTGGGCATGAGACTTCTGATTGGCCGCTTCTCTACAAGAGCGATCCAGAATTCAACTACACATACGAGGCACTCTTGGGGGGTATGCAAGTTCCAAATTTTCACCTCCAAGATGCACTATTATGTCACCTGGGACACCTTTGTGTTCATTCAAGTGAGCGTGCCAAGATGATATGGGAAGCGCACTGCAGTCGATTCGCTGGGCATTTTGGGATTGAGAAAATAGTGGCACTATTGTAGAATTATTTCTATTGGCTGAACCTTCGACAGGATGTCGAGAAGTACATCAGATCCTGCACTGCTTGCACCATTGCGAAACCGACCATCAAGAAGCAAGGGCTCTATACTCCGCTACCTACCCCTAATCGACCTTGGGAATCCATCTCCATGGATTACATGTCAGGCCTTCCTTCTACTAAGCATGGAAATGACTGTGTTTTTGTGGTCGTCGACAGATTCTCAAAGATGGCCATTATGGCGGCCTGCAAGAATAATATCACAGCAGAAGCCACTGCTAAACTCTTCTTTGAATGAGTGTGGGTGCACTTTGGGATCCCACAATATATCATATCAGATCGCAACAGCAGGTTCCTCAGCACATTTTGGTCCAGCCTCTAGTCAATGTTGGACACCAAGCTCACCAAGTCCATAGCTTTCCATCCCCAAACTGATGACTAGACAGAGGTCGTCAACAGGATGATTGTACACATTCTACGCATGTACAATTCAAAGCATCCATGCACTGGGATGAGAGCCTTCGCTATGTACAACACAGTTATAATCGGGCTCTCTATAGCTCAATCGGCCACAGTCCCTTTCAGGTGGGCTTGGGATTCTAGCCACTATGTCCCATTGACGTAGCCATGCCATTTGCAGCTACTTAGGCCGATTCAGCTCATGTCCAGTCTGAAGCTGACAAATAAAAAAACTTCATTGAGCGCATTCAGCACATCTGCCAATAGGTTCATGACATATTGGACAGAGCCAATGCTAAGTACAAACAACGACATGATCAACATTGGGTGCCACACAACTTCCAAGTGGGCGAAGAAGTGTGGCTACATTTTTAGAAGGAGTGCCTCACTGGACCCCACCACAAGATTCGCTCGCTCTGATATGGGCCATACACCATCACCAAGGTTGTAGAGAATAATGCCTTCGAGCTCAGTATTCCACCATTCCTTGGTCTGCAACCAGTATTCAATGTAGACTGCCTTCATCCCTACTTCCCACCTCTATTGGACACCTCTGACATTGCAGAGGAACTCACACCAAAAGAGTTAAACCTAGACTGCATGGAACAGGCCACCATAGACTGTATCATGGACATGCAAATCAAGAACACTCGCTGACAGAAGATCCAACTGTATCCGGTTGTCAAAGCTAGCCAACTCCTGCACAAAGGCAAGTGGTTCACTAGGGACCAAGTTCAACAGAAGTTTCCTAATCTCATGGAGGAATTCAATGAAATGGGGACCATTGCTTCCTAAGGGCGGAGGAAGGATCCAGGTGGATATTGGTGGCCACCCGCCTATTCCACTTGGGGCCCCACCATTGTCTCTTTCAATTTTTTTCACAACTTACTATTTTTTGTAGTTTTTCGGGTCCTGAACCTTCACAGCCGTTTTGAAGCCCCAAACATAGATAGTATGCCGAAGTTACGTCCCTGGGAAGTTGAAACACCAATTTACCCAAACGGGGCCCATAGTTTTGGCGCTTCATCTCCTAGGGTTAGGTTTTGGACGTTTAGAATTATCCATTGTTTCTCCATAATAAATAGGCCATCGAGCCTCATTTTAATATAGTTCAGAGGTCTGTAGTCACCACATCTCTTCTCAGAGATTTGCTACTAGCACCCTAGCTATTTTATTACCATTTTTTTTTAAGCATATTTCTGTGATTTGATATTAATGAAATGAAGCCTTATTTCCATTGTATTTCTATGTTTGTGGTTATTTCTGTATTTTGTTGCATTCCTACAGAAATCTAGATCAGCATCAATGCTAAGGTCTTAGTAGTGACCTTAATTTGATCGATTTGTTTTAGCTTCTCACGCACTTTGGCCTGTAGCTTTTGTACCTGAGGGTCCTCCTGCAGTGATGCCCATACATCAACAACTTCCCCAAAGACATTCACACACTCCTGTATGGGGGACTCAACCTGTTCTTATGCTTCTTTTAGCTCTGCTATGTACTACTCTTAGACATCTGGCATAGTGGTAGGCTACAATTGCATCTACAAATCAACTATATTCATCTGCACTTCCAAGCACACTTCGTCAACCTTGGCCTTGGAGTCCTTAAATGCGGTGGAAAAATTGGCCACTTTCTCTTATGACGCAGCTCCAACCTGAATCTAGAGCTCTTGAAGCTCACTACACACTTTAGAGATAGCCTCCTCCAGCTTCTGTCATTGTGCTACCTCAACTGCGCAATCTTGGACAACAAGATGCTTTTCCTCAGCCATATTCTGTCATTCCTTCGTAACATCCTAAATGATCAGGAGGGCCCTTTTTCTCTGATATTCAATTCCTCATCAATGCCCTGGTGGATTTCATGCAAAGCCTACAATGACATCGCAGTGAGATTTAACTTTGTATTCTGGCAGAGGGCCACCTACCTTAGTTGTTCCGCCATGTCAAAAATTAGTGTGCCTGGGATAGGTATTGCGCGTGTATGAGACATCAACACCAAATCATGCGCAGCTGTGCTAGTACTGAATTGTGCTCGACTTGGTTGAACCACACTCACTTGCAATCCACTCACGCTCGCCTTGACAACGCTCGTCTGCACTTGCAAGTCTTGTAAGCCCTTCTGAACATCTGCCAACACTTTCTTATATTGTCCTTCAATACTGCCCCATAAGTGCTCAGTGGCCTGCTTCACAGTATCCCTAATTTCGTCAAGGTCCCCTTTAGTAAGGACCGTGGCTTGTGGGCCAGTGGACTTATCAGACTTCAAGTTATTTCGCATGCCACCCTTCTGGGGTGTGTAAGTTATCATTGAGTGCATGATAGATATACCAAATGCCCCCGACATATGGAAAACCATGGTAGGAATCCCAAACTTGGACGCAGAACTATGCACCCATCCCGTAAGCATGTCGTTGATAATGCAAACCGCTGGAGGTGGAGAGGAATTGGGAGCCTCAATATTATTCATCTCCTGATCCAACCATTGTTCGAACGCCTTTACTAGCTCGTGTGATGAAACAAAGAATATAGTTGCGACATGAACAAGAACGTTGTCTGAGTTGTCAACTCCAAGGGGCACCTTGGTGATGGAGGACAAGGGCAGAGAGACCAACTGAATATCCAAATTCAATCTTTGGACCTGAGGCTCGAACCATTTAGAGCTACTCGACATGGTTGCATAAGAAACTATGAGGCTTTGTGAGGCAAGAAGCTTTGCCAGTTCCATGAATGGAATAAGATGGCATTGCACTAAGGATGGAACCATCACTAAATGTGGTTTTCTTTCTCCCATTAGTAGAAGTGCTATAGTAACAACTATCAGCAATGGACTAATGATGCAAGGCTACCACAAAGCTATGTGTTAAATGGCTCATGAACAATAAATTGTGAACCTATGAGGCTTACCAGAGTTGCATGCTAAAAATGTGTGCCATGACGTAACAAAGTGCAAGCAACTTTTATTTTTTATAATTTTCGGCAATATTGTAATGTTTTTAAATTTTTAAATGTATAAATATATTTAATTGAAAACTTTAAACAAAAATATTTAAAAATATTTAAATTGTGTTTAGGATACCATTCAAATATAATTATATGGAGGTGACAATAGGGCATGGAGTATGTCTTCAAAACTGTGTTTGCTTGGCTAAGAGCTCGTCTTTTGTCGACATAAGAAAACAAACCCAAGGCCCACAGACATCATGCATGAGTGAAAGTCTGTTCCCTTAAGGACCAAGTGGGTTATTCCAGGTTTTGCGTGATTTTCCTTGAATAATGGTGATGAGTCGGCTTGCACTAGCGGATAGTAGCCAAAGATGGTAGTCCTCAGGTTTGACAACTGAGTTATGATTGGTTTTCCCACAGCATAAAGAAAAAATGGAGATGACAATTTAGCCTGTATGGTTAAAAATGGCTGGATTTTTTCTTTTTTTCAAAAAATTATTAGTAAGAGTGCTTGAATCGTATTTTTATGTGAAAATAGATTCAATGCCATAAAATATTCTTTAGCATCTAAAATCTCTATATTTTATATATTTGACATAAATAACCCAAATTTCCAAAAACTTCTACAAAATTTTATATTTTATGAATTATACTCTAGCAATTTCAAAGGCAAGTGATAAGAAAAAGAAAATTAGAGCAGTGATAATTAACACTGACATACAAAAAAAGTAAGGCAGAATAATAATGAGATGACTAATGGCGTACAAATCAGCAGAATAATCATAAGATGACTCATGGTGAGGAAAAAAAAGTAAGGCAGAATAATAATGAGATGACAAATGGATAATCATAAGATGACTCATGGTGAGGGAAAAACTCTCAGATAATTTTATCGTTTGTTGGATGAAAAGTTGTACGGTAAGTAGTTGTACAATGAGATGTATAGCTGTTGGTCAAAGACCGCGTCGCAGAGTAATTATATCCGCTAGTCAAAATGGATTTATGACATCAATATGCTTATTTATATATGCATGTAAAAATACGCTGTACCACACTTCTTCATACGGTTATTCAGTTCAGACCGTGAAATTTCTAGTTCTTCTCGTCATTTCGGTCGGCGGTCTTTGATTTAGTGTTTAAGTGTTTTAGGTAGTTTCCAAGTGTTCCAAGGCACTCCAGACGCCAGACGCTACGTAATTGTTAGTTCTTATGTTTCCCTGGGTGAATGCTTGTGTGGGGGCATAGAGCATGGTCCCTCTCTGTTCAATTGCATCTTGATCTGTGTCTAGACAACTGCATTTGAATCTGTCTAAAACATGTGGGGTAGCCAGGCCATATCTGGCCTTTTTCTTACATGTATTTTGCTTTAAAGATTACTTCGGTTTTTCTAGGCGAATGGGTAGATCGTCGAGAGGTCATGTATTTTTCTCTAAACATTACTTTCGTTCGTATGGGGGAAGCGGTAGAGGGTCTAGAGGTTTCTTCTGTGCAAGCTGATATAATAGAAGGTCCTTTAATTAGCCAAAAAAAAATTAGAGGTGTTCTTCATAGTCTATTAAAGCAAAGTAAGTAATTGTAACTAATAGTTTTTATGGCTATTTGTTAAAATTAATAGAGAAAGCTAGATTTAGATGTCTATTGTGATAAGGATAAGGATAGGATTGAGATTCTAAGATTAGGGCTCAGAGCTTACTATTTAGGGAGTGGTTCAAACCACCTTATTAGTGTGCAAGTCTATATGTACAAGGTTTTTCTGTGAATATACAATGCATTGTGTGGAGTGCCTAGAGCCACTTAATTAATAGAATAGCAGTTTTTATCATGGTATCACTAAGTTTTTTAAGTACTATTGAAATTCAGTTTTTATCATGGTATCACCAAGTTTTTTACTTACTATTGTAAGCCTAGCTGAGACTAAACCGCCATACATATGCTATTCTTTAGTACCCTTTCTCCATTAAGGGGAGTGTTAGAATTAATGGAGAAAACTAGACTTAGATGTGTGTTGTGATAAGGATAGTATCAAGAGGTCTCAGATCCTTCTATCTAGGAAGTGGTTGAAAACACCCCGTTAGTGTGCAAGCCTATGTGTACAAGGTTCTTGTGACTGAATAGACTTGCATTGTGTGGAGTGCTTCCACACTCTCAAGGTATCTCACCTGGAGAGCCACTTAATTAATAAAATATCAGTTTTTATCACTATTTAATTGTTAAATAGTAACTTGTTTTAAAATATACATATTAATAAATTATATTTTAATTTTAGAGTGAGTTTAAAATATATTTTCATTATATAAATAATTACAAATAAAATTATAAAAAAACAAGCAAATAATTTTGTTAGTTGAGACTTCCAGATAAGCATGATATTATGTGGCACTCGAAATACTAAGATATCAAGATGAACCTCCAAAATAAGCACACAATGCCTTTCTAATTCTAAAATTCCAAGACTCACCCATGATGGGTCTTTGGACTTATTAAAAGAATCCCACTTCTATCTCCACTCAATTTATGTAGTGTTGCACTATGAATAATCAAGCACAAATCGTAATCATTGAAGCATTAAGCTTAAAGGTTGAGAATTGGGAAACATGCTAGTACCCATGGGCCATTGATATGCTATATAAAAGACTAACTTATAAGGATAGAGTAATCAAATTGAAGATTTTTTCAGCTATCCAATGACATAATAGAACTAGCTTTTCTTTTTTGTGTGGATGAAATAGTGATTTCCTATTTGATTTTGAGAGTTTTTATGTAGTTTCCTTAATGTGAGTACAAAAATGATAATTCTAGGTTTCATACACAAATTTGGTGTCTAAATTGGCCATAACCTTGAAGTTAAATAGTTAAATTTATTATTATTATTACAAAATGTATATATTATTTAGTTTGGCGAGGAAATATATCTATTTACTGGTTGAATATTGAATCTAAAATGTGTGGTTACCTGCGCTATGTTGGTTCCATACATTCATACTTTAATATGAATGCAATTGATTTTGGACCTTGGTATTTCTTACTTATATAAGATTATGAATTTCTTCAAAATGTATGAGCTATATATTATTATTGTTTGAAGTATTAAAATTCTCCCAAATTCCTATTTAAAAGTGGACTGAAATTTGTTTTATTATTTATAAGGTCCGTCAAGGTCATCATGTTCAAAATTGAGAACCATTATTCCTCTTCAAAATAAATTATAGTATCAAGCTACTTGAGAACTTTTAAAAAATGATTCAACATGGTTTAAAATCTTTGAAATTACATAAATAATGATTATAAAAATTTACATCAAATAATTAGTTAGTTTAGCATTAGGAACCAACCTAGATCCATCTTAACTCGGAATCTATCAACTGCCTAGAGGGATCCAATCTCTTGAGGTGCAAACCTCTTTTTTGAGTGTCAAACTTGACTAAAGTTTTTCACCTTGAGATATTTGATCCCTCTCAGTGCTTGATTGATCTAGAATGGATCTAGGTTGGTTTCACTTGTGTGCAGCTAAGGAAAATATATCTAAGATATAATTAATTTTATCAATAATATGTAAATATATAAAATATTAATAATAATTTTAAATATGCTAAATATCTAGGTTAACTTGGTCATGTTAATTTTAAATTTTCTTAGTTACGTCAGTTTGTTGACATGACAAATATTTTTAATAAATTTAATGATGAAAAATGATAAAATAATTTTTTTGAATGCAAAGTGAAAATAATAGTGTTGAATGATAGAAAATGTGAACAACAAAAATGTAGTTAGTTACAAATTTGTGATCAATCTCAAACAATTTTCTTCTACCTTCTTATTTTCACTCTTGTTACTTTTTTCATCATTTCATATAGATTATATGAAAAGGACAATTGAAATCGTAAATTTACCTTGAGTTGTTGTAGAAACATGATACCTTGTCTCTCTTGCTCTCCAATATTAATAGGTTAAATTACTATAACAAAAAAATCAATGTACATTGTCAATAATGTTTTGTGCTTACACTGAAATTAATGCATATTGTTAATCGAATCACTTTAAAATTAATGTACCATCATACATCCAATTACATCAAATAAGAAATCAACATCTACATTGAAATCAATGATGTTGGCTCGAGGGGTCCTGACCCAGGTTCGAAGGCTAAGGTTTGCCAACAAACCCCTTTACTACTGGCCCTTTTGGCAGTGACCTGTTTGCGCAGGTAAAAGTCTCACCCGAAGCAGTATGGGAGGGTGTTCGAACCATGTTTCCGCAACCTGAGAGAGAGTAGGTAAATCAAGCAGGTCTGCGTTCCTAGCTTATCGAGTTCGCACTAGATAGATCTATTCACTGGCTTATAAAGTATAACAGAGCTATTATCATGCACAGATCTAGTAAATACCTTTACATCCATGTGTGTAATACCGATTTATCAGCAGAGAACACTATAATCGCAGCGATTAACAGATCATAGATACATATACCAGAAACATAGATACTTTCACAGTTCATAGCTATTAAACAAACACTTTTGAAACTTAATCATATAGACCAAGTTTGCATCAATCATAAAAAAAAGGATCCAGATAGCATCAGATGTACAACAATACTTCGCATATATATTAATACCAAATTCCACTTACAATCCCAAAATACCGCCTGCGCACATAACCAACAAGGTTCGCACACAACAAGACTGAGGATCTCCGTGCACACAGCCAACAGGAGTCCTTACCCAACAACTCAACAATAGATCTAACAATTCGTGCTTAGCCTCAATCTCAATTCTTTCCTATCTTAAGACTCAACAAAGGTTCATTTATTTATATCGATTTAGCCTACGCATCCAATGGTCCGCAAACCATGGTTTGTGAAAACCATGGTTTGCGGACTCTTGATCTACCCTTGACCCATTACAATGCATTCAGGGCTTTGACACACCCTAAAACCCCTGCGTTAGACTAAATAATACTAAAAATATACAAAAATGGACAAAATTCGCATCTTTAGGAGACCCTGTTCCAACAGTCCCCCAACGCAATCTTGTGACTCGTCCCGAATCACTGTGATGGTGGGGTCTCCACCTGTGCTTGCAACATTTTGACTGCTTCGGCCAATGGGGGCAGCACACCTTCACTCTGAGCAACAACATTTTGCGCAATGTCTACCAAATTCTACGAATTCGATCCTTCCGTCGCAGCGGTGACGCTCTGTAGAGTCTGGTTTAGCTGCTTAATAGTAACATCAACATCTTGCGAGAGCTTGAGGGCTTTGGCAGCCCAAGGATTTAGGCAGTCACCCAGAACTTTATTCTTATGCCGGAATTCATCAATATCATTTTGGAGGGCGTGGCTGGTTCGCAGCCGTGCCAAGCGTTGAGCAGGAACCAAAGTGGGCTGGGTGGCTTCTAACTTCTCCAACGCTTCTTCCTTCTGTCGTAGGTCCTAGTTTATTTCTCGCAAGATCGGGTTGCACTAGACCTTGTTCCATAGTTGCATGGCTGTTTCCAGTAATTGGGTGCCCTGAGTGATCTGCCCTATAATGATGTTTGTAGTCGTGGTAACCAGCGCAGCTCGCTGGGCCCGTGCCTTTGGAGGTGTTTCGAGCTGCAACTTAGCCTGAAAATTTGTGATTTGCTGCTCCATCTATGTTTTGACCACCTGATCTTCCGTCCTGGAGGCCTTTAATGCCGCAAAAAACCCCTCCATCTTAGCTTGGGGGGAGGCTGTGGCCGGGATTTCTTTTATAACATTTGTGCAGATTCTATGAATTAATTGCTCCAGCTCTGTTTACTGCACGGTGGCGAGGGACACTTCAGTGTTCTTTTCTGTGATTGTCAGTTCATCCACATCGAGCTGTTGGTGCACTTGTTGGTCCAGATGGTGAATTTCCTAAAATAAGGAGGTGTGGAGAACCTGCAATGCCTCATGTGGAAGCCTGGCTAGATCTAGCTGTACTTCTGCACTGGCCTAGACTTGCATTCCAAGGTTGGGTGGATTGATCACAAGGGTTGCGTTAGGTAATGAACAAAGGAAGCTTTCTGTTGTAGCTAGTGCTGCACTGCTGGTTGTCAAGGGAATTCGTACCTGAATCACACTGGTCTGCAGCGTGTCTGTCTTCAACTGCAGAGAACAAAGCTTAGCCTGAAGAGTTTCGATCACAGCTTTCTGTTGTTATTTTAGGGCTAGCCATTTGTCTTCTCTGGCCAAAGTGATTGTGTCAGCAATTTGCTCGAGCTCCCCTTCAGTCAAGGTAATCGTCTCATCATGTTCCGTGCACTGAGAGAACCTCTTCTTTCATCATGGCCCTTTGACAGGCTCACTTGTTCACTTCGTGCCTTGGGGTGAGGTAGTTCCTCCCACATTCAGTCCTTTTGTACACAGGTCTGGCAGCGAATCTAGCTAAGTCTCTTCTTCGGCGTCCTTCTCGGTGGTCTGTTTTTGCTGCACATCCTTTTGTGTTGCTACGCCCGTGTCCTTCCTTGTATTCTTGCTTTGTCCTCCAGCATCCTTGATGATGACAGGTGGGATTACTTTCGTTGTGTTGGTTCCTTTAGTGCCCTTCGCGTTGGTTTTGAAGCTGATCTTCCAGCTAGGGGGCCAGAGTGTAATTACATTGTCAATTTCTTCGTCCGCCACCATATAAGGGAGCGAGGCCCAGGATTTATCCTTGCGTGCTCTGATCTAGACGTTGTGCATGGTGATCTGAAATGCCACAAGGTTCTTGTACTTGTTATACACTGCTGGGGACAATTGTGGTCGGGAATTGATAGTTGTTGCCAAGCTACTCTGGAAGAGGACCCAGAAAACTTGGTTATCCTCGATACACTGTGCATCCTTAGAATCCCAGAAGATCATATATCAGGCCCCCTCGCATATATCGGGGGTGAGCTCCAGGAGGACCGATTCCTCAGGTGCTTCCTAGGCTATCAAGGTGATGAGAAGTAGCAGCCAGGAATAGCAAAATGCCCATCCCTGCTCCAAGGTTTCATGGACATTGGCCAAAAACTCATTGCACAAATATTGTGACCTATTGAAGCATACCTCTTTCTCACACTGGCCTGCTAACTGAATTACGTATGCAGGGACGAAGGCCACCTGGCATTTCCGCATCATCTTACTTGCCAATAACATGGTACCCAGCTGTGTAGCGGGATCACTGATAGCTTTTTATCATGAAGCCATGATTATTCTACTCCACATGGTATTTTTTTCGCACATATTCAACAGTTTCTCTCTCATAATTTTTCCCAACGTGCAGTAGAGGGTCCAGCCCATCCATGGGAAGATCAGTGATTCGGTGAATGAGAGCATCATCGATAGGGATTCGATCCTAGATCCATAGGAACACATCATGGATTAGGGAAAGAAATTAACGCACCAAACGGTCTGTGATGTTGTAGTAGCCGAAATGTGGCATCGTAAGTAGGTTTAGGAGCCCAGATCCTGCCACTCCGCATACCCGGCTCATGGGGATAATTTTGATCCCATCATCCTCTTGAATTCATTCAAGATACAACTCGGGCGCCAACTTAGCGAAGACCTCCAAATTGGCCAAGTCATGATCATAAAATTTGATATCATGGAGCCTTCCAAAAGGTTCACCAATAACAGGGACCTCTCCCGGGGTCAGCGGCATCCAAAGGTAGGTGATCAGGGCATCAACGTTTGCGTTGAGGGCCTGTGCGGCTGAATGAAAGGAGGTAACCAATAGATTTGTTCGACGACCTGAGCCTCTTCCGAAGCAACATGCACCTGGGGCGTCATTCATCGGGATTTTACATTTCTTGGGGAAGTACGGGGTTTCCCTTCAGCCCATTTCGTGGGTTTCGGGGGTTTCCCTTAACCTTGTGCTTTTTCGTTTCCCTTCTTCATGACTCATCTCAGTGTGGAGATAACTTCTTCGGCCTTAGACACAATCTCCAACACTTCCTCAGTTTTTGGCTCTGTCGAGGTCACTGGTGCTAAGGATTCAGTAGAATTAGTGGCTGTCATTCTGGCAGGAAAAATGAATCCCAGCCCCGGGTGGCTAGTGTCAGAAGGACTAGGTTGCTCAACCATGAAAGGGATGCTATAGGCACATAAATTATTATAGTGCAAATTCGTCAAGGACAAACATGCCAAGTGCAAGCTATTTAAGTGATACAGAACCCTTGTCTAATCTATCCTGCCCGTTTTATAGCCCTTGCGATTGGTCAATAGTAGGGTAAACTTCACTTGGAACTTACCATCAAGTAAACGATAAAAAATCTCTAGAAATTGCCTCATTAAATGTCAGCCGCTCGCTCCTTCCAACTGTAACTTTTTGTTTTTACCCAATTTGACTGTTCCAACGACTAGTTTTCGCACCCCTGGTGCGCTCAGTGCACACCTTCACTCCCAACACACCATTGCACTTTTAGCATACCTGTTGTGCTCCTAGCACACCTCCTGTATTCTCAGCGTATGCTCATGCGACCAACACACCTACTACGTTTTGAGTTCATTTCTGCGCCTCCGGCACACCCCTTCGGGCTTCCAATCCTATGGATGCCTTCTGCGCATAGTATGGTACCTGTTGGGCTTACTGCCCTTGGTGGGTATACCCCACTTCATAGAGCTACTCTAGTCATATAGTGATTTGATTCGATATGGTTTGAGTCGATTGCTATTGATGTAGCTGGGTAGCATATCACCGCGCAAGGTAGCGAATTGAACAACTCCACCATCTATGATTTCTTTAACTATATAGGGTCCAAGCCAGTGTTGTTGGAACTTCCCTGGGTGTTTCGAAAACTGGCTATCATAAAGTAGCACTAAGTCACCTTCCACAAAGGACATTTTTCAAATATGTTGGTCATGCCATGCCTTATCCTATGCCTTCTGAAACTGCTCATGAAAGTTAGCAATGAAACGATCTTCCTCCAAAGCCACAAGTAGCGCTAAATGCTCCTCCATGATATCAAGATCCGCCATATTTGTGAAAGCTGCAATGCATAGGCTAGGAACAATATATTCCATGGGCATAATGGTCTCCTTGCCATAGACCATCTGAAACAGTTTTTTCCCTATCAACTTCTTATAGGTGGTTTGGTAGGCCCACATAACAGATGGGATGCGCACCTCCCAGTCGCTGCAATCGGCGTTACAGACCTTGGTTAGTGCATGCTCCAAGACCTTATTAAAATCTTTGACCGCTCCATTCGCCTGAGGATGATACATCGTGCTTTTCACATGATGGATCCAAAATTCTTCTGTCAAGGACTATATTGTTTCATTGACAAAGTGCGTGCCTCGATCGCTCATTAGGATTTTTGGACATCCAAAGCTAGTCAAAATCCGCTCAAAGATGAAGTGCGCAGTAGTATCTGCAGTGCAATCATTTACGTCTTGTGCTTTGGCCCACCGAGTTAGATAATCAGTAGCAGTTATAATTTAACGTGCATCTGTATTCTTTCCGGGTGGGTTGATAGGTCCTACAAAATCGATGGTCCACTTGTCAAATGCCTACAAGGCCATTTGTGGTTGAAGGTCCATTTCGTCCCTGCAGAACAACCTTCCGATGCATTGGCAGGTATCGCAGGCCTTACAAATGTCATGAGAGTCACTATGTAGGGTGGGCCACCATAATCTAGCTCTCAAGATCTTCTGTGTCGTTGCTTTCCCTGCGTAGTGACCTCCTGCTACCCCATTGTGGGCTTTCGCCAAGATATCATGTCGTTCATGCTCTAGGACGTACCTGCGTAGCATTTCATCCACTCCCATCTTATATAGATGTCCTGCGATGATGGTAAAATATACAACGCGGGCTACTAGCTCCTTCTTCTGTTGCACCGAATACTCCACAGGTGCCAAGCTTGTAGTCAGAATCTGAATGATGTCAGTGAAGTGCACATAAAATACCTTAATAGTGAACAATTTCACATCAGGAAATCCTTCTTCCAGGTTGGTCAGTTCCTCGCCACTCTTAATTTGGGACAAGTGATCTGGCGCAACATTCAACTTCCCTAGTTTGACAATGATTTCAAAATCGTATTCCTGGAATAGCAAAAGCCATCGGAATATTCCCCCCCAACATAGGCTTATTCACCAGGTACTTCAAAGTCGAATGATATATGAACATTTTGAAGTGTCCTCCTAACATATAGTGTCGATACTTCTGTAATGCATAAACCATGGCCAATCCTTCCTGCTCCGTGGTGGTATAGTTGTGCTCTGCACCACAGAGTTTTAGACTAGCAAATGAAACTGGATGATCAATGTCTCCATCTCCAAGTTGCATAAGGACCGCTCCGAGGGCGATTTTGGATGCATCAACGTGAACATGAAATACCTTCTCCCAATCAAGAAAAATAAGGATAGGCGTAGAGACCATATTTTCCTTGAGTAGCTCAAAGCTCTTTTGACAACCGTCATCTCAAAAGAATGGCACATCCTTCTTAAGCAACTTTTCCAGAGATGCTGTGATCAGTGCGTATCCCTGAATAAAATTTCTGTAGTAGCCTGTATGTTTGAGGATCGAACGTAGCTATTTCTCAATCGTGGGTACTGCCATATTGATGATAAATGCAACTTTCGCAGGGACAACCATCAACCCTTGTTGGAAAACTATATGTCCAAGCAAGATTCTGAAAGGTATGCAGAAAATACACTTTTTGATATTCACGAAAATTTGGTGCTTTCAACAGGCATCCAACATCATGTGCAGGTTCGAAACATGCATCTTTACTAAGCCAAAGAAAGTCCAATCATCGAAGCACACCTCCAGAAATTTATGGATGAACTCTTTGAACACTGCGACTATTACTCACGAGAAGATGGTAGGGGCATTTTTTAGTCCAAACGGCATCATGTATACTGAAAGGATCCCCGTTAGGTAGCAAACATAGTTTTGCTGCGATCTTCACGTGAAATTCTGATCTGATGGTATCCTAAAAACCGATCAGTGAATGAGTATGATTCTTGGCCTCCTATGCTATCCAGGATTTCATCTGAGAAAGGTATTGGAAAAGGATCATGTATGCAGGCATAATTCAACTTGCGCAAGTCCACGTAGAAGTGGATTTCTGCTTCGTCTTCATCTCCTTAACCACCATCGAACTTACACAATCTTACTGCTCGACTGGTTTGATGATACCTGCGGCGAGCATTTTATCGATTTCTTCCCTAGCCTTCTACTTATATTTGGGGTTCGGCCGATAAGGGCACTGATTCATAGGGTGCACATCTAGTTTCAGTGTGATGTGCATAACCCCTAAGTCCCTCGTGATCCCCTTAAGCTCCAAAAGCTTTGTTGGGAATAAGTCCTGATATTTTGTGAGTAATTCCGCAACCTTGCTTATTGTCTCATCATCCCATTAATCCCCAATTTTAGCCAACTTGGGTTGCTCTTCCATGCCAATGTTAACTTCACACAACTTCAAAGGCTTCATAACATCCACTATGTGTAATGGAGGTACTTGGATCGAGACATTGCGCGGATCTTCATCACATTATTCTATGGTGATATTGTGGCAGTTGAAAATATCCTGCATCTGTGTCTCCCATGTTGGTATTTCTAGTGCTGCGTAGGGGCTAGATTCACCAAATACAAAGGTATCTATATCCTGCAGAGATTCGTCAAGCACCTTTGTTCCTCCTGTTAATCCAAATATCCCCATAAATTCATTCTTTAAGTTTTCCCAATGGCGGGTGCGTTGATGTAGCTCCGCATCTAAGTACCATGTGGTGGGAATTGGTCCCAGGGCATGAATAAACAAGTGAACCCACTCTTGTGTAGTTCGGTCCCACCATTTCTCCATCCAATCGAACAGATGTTCACACAGATCCCCTGGTCCAAGGAATTCCTTGATGCGCATGTTAGCCGAAGGCTCAAATCGCAGGATCATCATATCTCGACATTCCTCCCAATCCTGGAATGCCCCCTTATGTGTGTCCCGCCACCGCGCAAGTGTTTCCTACATGGCTAGATCAAGGGCCCATAGCCTTCGCTCTCTTGGAACCTCAACTTTAAATGCTTGCAGAAACTCCTTAATACTATTATAACCATCAAATTAGGGAAGTTCTCTTACCTTAGAGGATATGCATCGGAAGTCTCGTGTCATCCTAAGGCATCACAACGTAGAGACTTCATGTAACTGGTTTTCCCAATTTTCCATTTCCCCATTGGAGTTAGAAAAGCATTCGCTATCCTTTCCCCAACACAGCACGCCATTGGCCGTAGGATTGATCCAGTCTTCGTCCCTCGGAGTTAACTTATAGATGTGATCCACCTACTCTTCTTCATGCATTTGCTTTGTATACCTTTCTCCTTTTGCAGGGTCTAGTGGTACTACCACCTGCACTCCTTCACTTTCAAACACCATGCTTCTCTTCTTCAAATTGATAATACCACCCATATCTATGGCCCAGTCGAAGCCTAGGAGCACAGGATAGGGGTCCGCATCTTCTACAATCTGAATGACTTCAAATTCAGCCCAGACCTTAAATCCTATGATATCTACCACGATATTTGATAACCTCCCCAACGGTATGATCTTTTGTTGATTGGCCATGCGCAACTGGATAGTGGACCATTCCAACTTAGGTTCTCCCATTTGCTGCCAAGTTTTTTTAGGTAGTACGTTCACATCTGATCCTAGGTCTAGAATAACCTGATCCATCTCGTAATCATCAATCTGCACGGTTAACCGCATCTCCCTACCAGTGAGCCTCTTATGCTTATATAGTTTGTGCACATCCTTAACTTCAATGGCTGGGGTTGTTCTTTCTACGCATCTGTCGATTAAAGCTTGGAGGCTTTCTATAGCCCTTTGGTTGCACAACAACTTTATACACGACTGGAGGAATGGTTTGACCTCATCATTTTCTTTGAGGTTCACAGGGGCTTGAGGATTAGATGCCATAGCCTTAGCGAAGTCTTGGTGGGCTGCGACAAAGGTTTCCTTCTCCTTATGTAAGTCCAAACCTTCTTGTTTAATGACTTCTTTACGCATAAGGGGCTCTGTTTCGGCTTTCTTCGCAGCTCCCCAAGTGGTCATGACGCTACGCGTTATAACATTAACGCTTGGTCCTTCATCTCGAGGTTCTGCCTTGACCCTTTGTATATTCTATGTAGTTATCTGCTACCTCTCCTGCATCTTGGCTATCAGAATCAAGCAATATTCGATCACATGATCCAGCTATCTACAGTATCTACAGGATTGTCTCGCAAGGTTCTTGCAGTCCCTTAAAAAGTGCCCTATTTATCCGTAGTTATAGAAAATTAGTTGTCCTCTCCCCCTACCTACGCTTCCTCCTCAGCCCCCTCCCCTGCCCCTAGTTGGGGAACCACCCATACCTAAGGGGGATCTTGGTGAAGAAGGGTCTGATTGTACCCTATATAGGTTTCCTCGGTCTATCATCAAATCATAAGTCCGTTAGTTTTGTTCATCGTTTCCTACAAATCTGCAGAACCTGCACCATTTTTTCTTCACTTCTGGGACATACGTGGGGCAGGCAGGGGTAGTGTTTGGTATCATGGAGCCTAGCAACATGACAATCATCGCACCACAGCACCGACACACTTGGTCTCACATCTTCCCTAGGATGCAAAGGGCTGGGTCCCCTGGCCTGCATGTAGTCTGCTAGCAGAGGACAGTTATCCTTGTTGTGGCCATTCACCCTGCACTGTATGCACCATCTGTCAGGGCTAGCCTCTGCTCCTCACTCCTTCTACAGATTCTGGATCTCCATGTGCATTGCCTCAAGGTGTCCTTATATTTTTTGTACTCCTAATTGGGTATCATCTCTTAGCACAACTTACAGCTTCATAGAAATATTCAAGGCTTTTTCCTGCAATTCAATGGCTTGATGACCCATTGGCACACGCAGGTGGGGCAACAACACAGCAATGAACCACTCCATGTGATACCTGCCATCATAAAAAAATCCTCCTTCTCTAATTACCTTCTTTAACCGTTGGTCAGCTTCCCATACAGACTTGGACGATCCTTGCTTGAAATCTTTCAGATCGTTCACTATTTGAGGGTAGGACTTAGGCTTCTTGAATTGTTGTTTCAAGGCATTCTTAATATCTTCAATGGTCGCATTCACATGCTGAGCTATGTATCCCATATACCAGTCCAAGGCTCTTCCTTCAAAGCAAGGGATAGCTACGCCCTTTTCACAGCATCGATGGCCACATTCTGCGTAGTCCATACTAATCTTGTGACTAACCAGAACTAATCCATGTATTCATCCCCTACGCCCTTGAAGGTAGGTAGCTTCATGTGTGAGGCCATCTCATCTTCTGGTCGAGGAGGAGGTACGGGTGAGTTCTTACCCTTGTGTTGGCTCGATGGTGGTGTAGCTGGAGGTTCTTATGCATCTGAATCCCTCATTGGACTATAGACAGATCTGTCTCCTTATTGGTTACTTCTGTATTACTTACCACTGCACATTGTACCCTCGTTCTGATTGGAGTTCATTCACTCTGTATGACTGCACAAAATGTTGTTTTTTCACAATAAGATCTTAATCAGTAATGGTAGAGTTTTTAGATACTTACCCCAAAAACCCTTGAAGAACCTTTGTTCTGCCTCAGAATAAGACACGAATTGGTCAATTGCAAATTCCTTCACAAATCCTCCCAACAAACTATCTACCCAGTGATCTACTATGCGTGTGATGGTATTATTCTCTTTTTCTAACTGCTGGATCATAGTTGGAGTCCACTGCATGACACTTTCATCTTTCCAACACATCTGGATATCTACGAGCCTTCCGAGCCACTCCTAAAGCTTGGTTACAAATGTCACAAATAAAATTTCGTAGATATCTGTGAAAATGTACTTATTTTCCCACTTCTTTGCAGTCAAATTTGCACTGTGACTCTCTCTCACTGCGAATTCCTGAATTTTCTTTTCGAACCACTTGTCGATCTCTTTCTTCTCAAGTCTCCAATTTGTTCTTGGCATTACCTGATCTCTCTCTCAAAATTCTCCTAGTCTCGACAACGGAACCATTTGTTGGCTTGAGGGGTCTTGACCCAGGTTCGGAGGTTAAGGTTTGCCAACAAACTGCTATAATACTGGCCCTTTTGCCAGTGACCTACTTGCACAGGTCAAAGTCTCACCCGAAGCAGTATGTGAGGGTGCTGGAACCAGGTTTCCGCACCCTGAGAAAGAGTACGTAAGTCAAGCAGGTTTGCATTCCTAGCCTATCGAGTTCACACTAGACAGATCTATTCACAGGCTTATAAAGTATAAAAGAGCTATTATCATGCACAGATCTAGTAAATACCTTCGCATCCACGTGCATAATACCAATTTACCAGCACATAACACTATAATCACAGTAATTAACGGATCACAGATACATATACCAGAAACATAGATACTTTCACAGTTCGCAGCTATTAAATAGACACTTTTGCAACTTAATCATATAGCCCAGGTTTGCATCAATCATAACAAAACAGATCCAGATAGCATCAAATGTCCAAAAATACTTCACATATATATTAAACCCAAATTCCACTTAAAATCTCAAAATACCGCCTGTGCACACAGCCAATAGGGTCCGCACACAGCATGACTGAGGATCTCCGGGCACACAGCTAGCAGGATTCCTTAGCCAACAACCCGACAACAGAGCTAACAATTCATGCTTAGCATCAATCTCAATTCCTTCCTATCTTAAGACTCAACAAAGGTTAATCTATTTATATCGATTTAGCCTACGCATCCAACTTGGTCTACCCTTGACCCATTACAATGCATTTGGGGCTTTGAACCATCCAAAAACCCCTACGTTAGACTAAATAATACCAAAAATATATAAAAATGGACAACATTCGCAGCTTTAGGAGACCCTGTTCCAACAAATGCATCTAATGCAAGTAATCAAATAAGATTAGAAAACAACTTCTACGATGAAATCAATCCATCTAATGCAAGAAATCAAATAAGATTAGAAACCAACATCTACATTGAAATCAAAGTATTTAGTGCAAGAAATCAAATAGGATTAGAAATGACCATCTACGCTGAAATCAATGAATTTAGTGAAAGAAATAAAATATGATTAGAAATCACCATCTACAATGAAATCAATGCATTTATTGCAAACAATCAAAGAAGATTAGAAATCAACTACATTGAAATCAATGCATCTAGTGCAAGCTATCAAATATAATTAGAAATAGAAATCTAAATTGAAATCAATGCATCTATTGCAAGCAATCAAATAGGATTTTAAATCACCATCTACACTGAAATCAATGCATTTAGTGCAAGAAATCCAATAAATCACCATCTACACTAAAATCAATGCATTTAAGTCAATGCATTTAGTGCAAGAAATCTAATAGGATTAGAAATTATCTACATTGAAATCAATTCATCTAGTGAAAGCAATCAAATATAACTAGAGATCAATATTTGCACAAACCAATACATCTAGTGAAAATAATCAAATAGGATTAGAAATCACCATCTACACTAAAATCAGTGCATCTAGTGAAAGAAATATTCTTCCCTATCTGCCCCCTCCATCTATATCTATATCTCCCTCTATCTCTCCTTCTTTGTCTCTCTATCTCACCCCCTAAACACACATGCTCTCGCACTCCATATCTATCAATATCTTTTCACTCCCTCCCTCTCTCCATATCTCTCTTCTTCTCTCTCTTCACCTTCCATCTATATATCTAGCTTCCCCTTCTCTCCCTCTCCCCCACTTCTATCTCTCTTTCCTCCTTCTATCCTCTCTCACTCTCTCTCCATCTTCCTTATCACTCCCTCTCTCTCTCTCTCTCTCTCTCTCTCTTTTCCATAAAATCCTCTCTCTTCACCCATCTCCCTCCCTTTCTCTCTCCCTCTAATTCTTTCCAACTATGTTACTATATCCTTCCCTCTCTCCTTCTCTCTCCTTATCTACATCTCTCCTTCTTTTACTCCTTATCTCACCCCTAAACATACACACTCTCTATCTAGCTCTCCCTTATCACTCCCTATCTCTCTCCACTTCTCACACTCTCTATATTTCTTCTTACGTCCCTATATCTCCCTCCAACTCCATATCTCTATCCCTCCCTCCCTCATCCTCTCTCTCAAGTCGTCTCTCTCGTCCTTCCTCTCTCTCCCTTTCTCTCTTACCTTCCTCTCTCTTTCGTCATCTCTCTCTCTCTCTCTCTCTCTCTCTCTCTCTCTCTCTCTCTCTCCATATTTGTGTTTCCCTCTCTCTCCTACCCCTCTATCTTACTCCTCTCCATATCTCTCTCTTCATTCCTCATCTCCCCTCTCCTTTAGTTTATCTCCATCTCTCCCTTGTCAATCCTGCTATCTCTCCACCTATATCACTCTATGTCTTTGTTCTTCCCTCCCATATATATCTAGAGTTAATATATATCATGATAAATTAATATAGATTGTAATATAAAAAATTTAATATTGTATTAATCCAAAGTTATTAAGTTTAACAATATTAATATTATAATATATTAATATGAATATTAGATATAAAAATAATATTATTATTAATATTTTAATATAATATTAGGGTTAATAATGCTTTTTTTGCATGGTGTTAGTAAAAATTTGGCCCATGGTATTTGGCCCATAGGCTTTGTATATAATTAGATGTTGATTTATAATCCTATTTGATATATTTTTATTTATTACTAGACCTCTTTACACCTATTTTATATTTTTTATTTACCATACCTCTTTTATAAATATTGTAATTGACCCATGGAATTTATGGCATGGTATTAATATAATATTAGGGTTAATAATGTATTTTTTGCATAGTATTAATAATAATTTGGCCCATGGAATTTGGCCCATAGGCTTCACCTAAATAAAACCTCTTTTTGAGTAAATATGAAAGTACTTTTTGTTTATTTACCATACCTCTTTTATTTACCATGGTATTTTTCCCATAGGCTTGGTATATAATTAGATGTTGATTTACAATCCTATTTATATATTTATTTATTTACCATACCTCTTTAGACCTCTTTCATATTTGTTTATTTACCATACCTCTTTATACCTATTTTATTTTTTTATTTACCATACCTTTTTTTATAAATATGGTATTTGGCCCATGGTATTTATATCATGGTATTAATATAATATTAGCGTTAACATTTTTTTTTTGCATGGTATTAATAATAATTTGGCCCATGTCCGTGAGGTCTTGGGTTAAACGGTGATGAGGCTGGCTATTATGGAACTCATCAAAAGTTCAATTCCCTTCCCCAATCGGGTTGATGTATAAATATAAAATATATATATAAAAAAGAATTATTTATTACCATACCTCTAGTTTATATATATTTTTATTTATTTACAATACCTTTGGAGAGTATAAAAAGAGATTTTATTTATTTATCATACCTCCAATTTATTTATATTTTTATTTATTTACCATTGCTTTCCTGGTTAACAGGCAGGGATAATTATTACAAAGATACTAATTATTACAAATGTATTGATTATAATTGAGAATACAATCTTATATTATATCTAATACTAGACTATAGAGGACCTCTCGATAATAAAAACAAATTAATATGTTTTATCTTTTAAAAGTAATATATAATTGTATGTCTATAATTAGGTTGAGTCATATTATGCTTAAAAAGTCTTAAACAAATAAAAAATTAACAAAATTACATATAACGATGGGTTAAAATAATTATCAAACTTTTTGTGAAGAGCATTAAAAAAAAACCCATAAAAAATTACTTAAATTAAATTTAATGTTTTTTTATTTATTATCTTATAAGGATAGTGATTCGATTTTTATTAGTTAATGTAGATTAATTCTGGTTTGTTATTAGGAAAAAAATATATTAAATTATTTGAAATAATTTATTGATAATTCATGAATATATAAGTTCTTAGCTCTACTAAATGTTTGTGGATTTTATATTATTAACTTGTTGTATTGAGTTTAAGGAAAATAACCCTCTTAGAGGTGAAAGAACATGAAGAATTGATTAACAATAAGGAGCACTTTGAAATTTATGAAGCTTATCCTCTAGTCAATTGAGTGATTCCATGCACTATTGATATTTCTACATGTTCATAATGGTTTATGTTAACTTATGGTTTTTCTTCTTCACTTGGAATTGCGTAATGAAGTCTTGTTCACTACATCATTTTGTATGTATTGTATTAGTTGTAGAAAATATAACCAAGGGATTCAATCTGACCTTGTAATGTACTAAAACGAAATTTTGAATCCTTCTACAATTTGTGGAAACAAAACATGATCACACAATCACATAACAAGTAAGAGAAAGAGATAATCAATCACACAACACAAGATGTATCTAGGGAAAGCATATTGCCTAAAACCCCGCTATTTGTATATTGCATATATTCAGGATCATGAAACAATACAATGCTTTCTCTCTCAGATAAATTCCTACACTATGCCAACTATCTCAGTTTGATCTAGGCAAAATCAGTCAATTACTTAACCAATTCTCAGCCTCTTCTCAACATCCCTTGCTCACGCATTCTTCGAGGAATTTTCGCCCTATTAAATAGGAAATTCCTCCTAATAGATTGTGCAATACATCCTTGGCCTCCACATGACTCTATAACTGACATGTACACTATTCTAATTATACAATTGATAGTTAGCATCCCTTTAACCTCAGTCTCAATCAGGCCTTCCTTAGAACTGTCATGCAACAAAAATTTATAGCGAATTATCAGTTAATTTATTGATCACTACTTGTGAATTAAATCATATTTAATTCACTAAACCTATCATTATCTCATCTCTCAGTTAGAACTAGTTAAATTTATTTTAACTCAATTAATTGAGTTAACTAATTACAACTCACAAATGACTATAACTGGACCCCCTTAAATCATGGCAAAACTCCACATGAATCATATCAGACCCTCAACTTGAATTTCCTAAGCTAACTCAGTCATTATGATTTAGTTAACTAATACAAGTTGTGATGAGATGAAATCACAATTTCTCTTCCAATTTAATTAAAGGAAAAATAAATCAAAAGCCCCCTTTCGGTGTCATTTCAACACTCCTTCTCAATGAGAAAGTGGTTATCTTCTACTCCTATCCTATCTCTGTGGAATTCAAATTTGCTTCTTGCCAGTGCCTTCGTCAAGTTTTCTACATCCTGCTCCTCCATGGGAATGTAATCTAATGGCAAAATCTGCCTATGAACACAATCTCTGAGATGGTGATACCGGATATCAATATGCTTGGACCTGTCATGGAATACTAGATTAACCGAGAGTTTGATGCAACTCTGGTTATCATAATTTATCACCGTCGGATCCATATATTAACCAAACAAAAAAACAAGTATCTTCCTCATCCATATGGCCTTGCATGTTGCCTCATTAGCTGCCATGTACTCTGCCTCTACTGAACTGAGTGAAATTCAGCTTTGTTTCATGCTATACCAAGAAAATGTTATTTATCATATGTTGAAGATGCCCCCTGATGTGCTCTTCTTGTCAGATGGACTCCCTGCCTAATCTGCATTGGTCAAGCCTTGAAGCTTCACTCCCTCTGTCCATTTATACCACAATATATTACTCTGTAATCCCTCTAAGATATCTCAACACATGCTTGCCTACCTTATAGAAGAGCTTGATAGGCTTAACCATATCTTGGCTCAGCCGGTTAAATACATAGCATATGTTGGGTCATGTGCTCACCAAATACATGAGTGAACCCACAATCTTCCTGTAAATAGTAGCATCGACTACTTCACCCAAAGTAGCATCCTCCTTCCTCTAGTTTCCTGCTAGAGGATTCTCCATGGGTTTGCTTCCCTCCATGTGTAACTTCATTAGAATATCCTTGGAATACTTTCCCTGAGATACAAATAACTCCCCATCTCTTTTCCATATTTCCAATCCAAGGAAATAATGCAAGAGCCCCATTTCCTTCATATCAATTACTCTTGCAAGATCATCTTTTCAAGACTTTATGAGTTTCTCATCACCTGTCAGTATCAGATCATCGACATAAAGTAAAATAATCAAAAGCTTACCATAAACCATAATATGATATAGGTTTGCATCAGCTTCACTCTGGGTGAAGCCCAACCTGATGATATAGCTGTCAATCATGGTGCTCCAAGTATGAGGTGCTTGCTTCAGCCCATAGAGTTCTCACTTGAGTCTGCACACATGCGACTCCTCGTCTAAGGTTTCAAAACCTTCCAGATCCTCAATGTACACTTATTCCTCAATAAATCCATTGAGAAAGGTTGTCTTTACATCGATTTGATGTATCTTCCATCCCATCTCTGTTGAGAGTGAAAGGATGAATATAATACATTAGTACCTTGCGACTGGTGAAAAAGTCTCATCATAGTCAATCCCCTCCACCTGAGATAACCCTATGGCCACAAATCTAGCCTTGTGCTTCTCCACACTTCCATATGCTACCTTCTTCACCTTGTAGACCCACTTGGATCCTACAACTGACTTCCCCGCTGGTCTTTGGACAACTTTCCATGCCCTGTTTCTGATAATGGAGGCTTACTGCTCAACCATGGCATAAAACCACACTCGCTACTACAATTCTTCCTTAAAGTAGGATGGTTCTATCTTAATAACTTTTCTCATAAGATCCATTTATCCAGTGTACCACTTTGGGGACTTTCTCTTCCTACACTATGATATGGGTGCTCCCACATTATCTCTCGCATCCAACAATAATCTCGTAGCCTCTTTGGTGCACTTCCTTCCATCTCTAGTGGATGAATCTACATGAGTGGTTTCTACCACTTTATGTTCCTCTACTTGTGGTTTCTCTAGATCCTAAGATTCATCCTTTGGAGCCAAGAGCTCCCCAAATGCATGCAACTCGAGCTCCCTTTGAAGGGGCAGTCACATGGCTTTGTCTTCATTAAATTTAATATCTCTTCTGACCATTGTCATCCTGTGTTTTGGAAAGTACACTCGATAGTTGTGAGGTGTATCAATGTACCCCAAAAATATCCCCAACTCTGTTGTTGGCTCTAGCTTCTTCCTATCATCTTTGGTTACATGGCAATAAATAGATGAACCAAAAATTTTAAAATACGACACATCTAGTATCTTACCTGAAAAAACCTCCTCTGGTGTACTCATCTCAGGTATCCGATGATGAATTATGTTCTGCAAAAATATTTTTGTATTGCATGATTTTTCCCTCAGATGCAATGGGAGGCCTTGATCATGCAACATAGCTCATGTTTCTCCCATAATAGTTTTGTTCTTTCTTTTCGCAACCCCATTCTGATGTGGGTTATCAGGTGCAATCAATTCTCTTCGAATTCCTTCTGAGGCACAAAATTTATTGAATTCATTAGAGATGTATTCTCCACCATTTTCACTCCTCGGAGCCTTCACCTTCTTCCTTGTATCTTTCTCGACAAGTGCCTTGAAATCAGAAAACTTGGAGAACGTACGATATTTCTTCTACATGAAGAAAATCCAACACTTTCTTGAAAAGTCATAAAAAAAAACAAATAATACATGAGCTTTGTTTTGGAAGTTGTCGAGAACAGTCCACAAACATCTGAGTGAACTCTCTCAAGAATCCCATTGGCTCAAATTTCCTTATCGTGAAAGGTGGATTTGGTATGCTTCCCTAATGTACACCCTTTGCATGTATCTCTCGGTGTAAGTGCACCCTTTGGAAGTCCTGTAGAAATATGTTTCATGGTATTCAAAGCATTGTGGTGTAGATGGATGTTGGATTGATGGGTCTTAGGCTCAGGTCCAAAGTGACTACGTAGTCCAACAAAACCAACTATTACCAGCCCTTTCCACAACGATTTTCTTGTGCAGACCGAACTCTCACCCGAGGAAATATAGGCGGATGTTAGAACAAGGTTTCTGCATCTAGAGGGATAAAGGATGGGATATTTAGGGATTTCCCTTCTTATCATATCTTCGTAGGTCATATCTATGAATAATATCAAAAATGTTCAACACATCTATTGAACTTACTATAGACTGAACGATCTTACTTAGTCATGCATTGAGAAAAGTAAATAAGCATAAGAAAGACTGTGCTATTCAATTACAGATCAAAACCCTTATTCATCATATACATTCATAAACAGAAATAAAAAAGGAAAAATTTCTATATCACTCAGATATTCTCAACAATTATTTCATTAATGGCCAAATATTTCTCATACATTCAGTTTCACCCTGCACACACAACTGCAGACTTCTTAAGGTCTTTGTGCACATAGTTGCAAGACCCTTTCCTATAACCTAAAAGACATATTTAAAACAATATTACATACAAATGCATCTCATAAGGTATAACATTTAAGATTACTTGCCTTCTTTTCTCCTCTTATTTATCCCTATTACTTCTATCTAGACTCCTTATATAGCTTTGGCGTTTACAATACCATGGCCGAAGTACAACTTTCAAAACATATCCCATCCCATTACATAATAAGGGGCTATGACCCAGCCCAAAGTCCCTACGACTCAAGATAGACTCTGTGTTGTGCTCCTCGATCTACAAATACTTTCCTTGCTTATTTCTTCAAGGGGATCCCATCTCGAATAGACCCAAACACAAAACTATGAGTCGTCCCGAGTCACAAAACTAGTGCGCCATCTATCTTCACTTTGATGCTGCTGAAGGAATCCTTCAACTAGGGAACTTCTTCAATGCACATATTTTCAACTCTTTAATCTCTTCGAGCAGTGTCTTTGTAAACTTATTAGCTGCCTTCTTCTTGAAACCTCTTTGCATTGTGTGCAGTGTCTTCAAATTATTTTCTACCATTTGGGAGAGATGGCTGGACTCAACCTCCCATGGTTTTAGTATATCTGCAAGTAGTTGCTCCTTCTTGCACAACTCATAAAATTGGTCTTGTAATAATTCACCCTCTTAGAGATGGGTAAGCTACTGCATCAGTGTTAAGATTTTAGCAGTGACTTTAATATGATCCATTTGTTCCAGATTCTCACGCACTTCGGCCTGTAACTTTTGTATCTGAGGGTCCTCTTGTAGTGAGGCCCAGACATCAAAAACTTCCTCAAAGACATGCACACACTCTTGTATATAAGACTCAACCTATTCTGATGTATCTTTAAGCTCTATTAAGCGCTACTCCCAGAATTCTGGTGGAGTGGCAGGCTATAATTTCATTTTCAGCTCAATTATCATGTTCTTCATTTCCAGGCACCCTTCATGAAACTTGGCTTTGGAGTCCTTAACTACACTGGCCATCTTGTCCAATTTCTCTTCTGGCATAGTCATAGCCTGAATTTGGAGCTCTGGAAGCTCTATGTACACTTTAGAGATAACCTCCTCCAGCTTCTGTCGTTGTGCTGCCTCAACCACGCACTCTTGGACAACATGCTACTTTCCCTCAACTATATTTCGTCATTCCTTCATAACATCCTGAATGATGAAGGGTTTGTTATTCTCGTATCTTTAGTTCCTCATCAATGCCCTAGTGGATTTCTTGCGAAGCCTACAATGGCATCGTAGTGAGATTCAACTTTATATTATGCAAGAGGGTCACCTGCTTTTGTTGTTCCGCCATGTCAAAAATTTAGTGTGCCTATAGGGATAAGCATTGTGCGTGTATCAGAAATCAGCGCCAACCCATGCGCAACTGTGCTGGTATCGACCTGTGCTCCACTTGGTTGAACAACACTCTCTTGCAATCCACTCACACTCGCCTTCACCCATCTCATTGGCTCCAATCACGTTATTCCTCCTTTATAGGCCTAGTGGATTAGATATTTGCTGGACCCAAACTGTGGGTATTTTCTCCAATCATTAGAACCCCAATATTCCATTCTAAGTTGAGGCACCTTGGCCAGTAACTCTCCTTCCACTGACACCTCATCAGGAATCAATGTTGTAAATGCCTTTTACTTCACCGTGTCAGGGTCTTTCATTGGCTTCTTAGCCTTTGACTTCTAGGGTGGAATATAAGGAGGGAACCTAGAGATAGGCTCAACCTTCTCAGCATCAGTGTCTTCTAGGACTTCTTCTACTTCGTCGCCATCCTATTATATCTCCATGGAATTTTTTTGTTGATCCTGAGCTCCCTTAATCCATTATTCCTTTATGATTTTATTTTGGGATTAATGCCTTAGGATCGGTTTCTTAGGTTTCGTGGATGGTGCAACACCCCCAGTCGTCTGCCCTCTGGGTGAGCTCGACCTTGTGGCTATTACTTGTGGTGTGGTTGTCATGGTGGGAAATTCTCCTGGCCAAATTAAGTGGCTCAACCCTACCTTGATCAATGCTTCTCTCAATGCTGCGAAACTATACTTTGACATGCAACAACTCACTCGAATATCTTGTAGAAATCACCTCTCACTTCTAACACTAGGAGCGCAAAGTGTTTGAATGGGGATCGGGATCCCTTCTTTATAGAAAATTTTGACTTCAAATTGGATGATTGCCTATAGATACACCTCATAAATGACAATTTGGTGGAAAATCCACCCAAATATTCCCATTAATTGCATCCCTCCCACTCTTCTTAATGGCCAAGTAATTGTCCAATGGAAAATTATACTGTTCCAAAAGTCATATTATGGATGAACTTCGCGATGCTCACCCCCTAAGAAAAGTCCTGACTCCCTCGATGCAGTAACCTACAATTGTGCCTACCTTCAGACTATTGAGCAGCATTGTGACTGCAATGAAGCCATCCTTCACCAAAATCCTTCTATGTCTAGTTATCTCGGTACCTACAAATCTCCTCCCCCAACACAATCTTGTTGGGAGGGAAAATTTTAGGGGCTAATATTTGCAAGTGGGCTAATTTTCCATGTTTTTCCAAAAAAAGATTCGCCAATTTCCATTTTTTTCAAAAATGATTCACCCAAGTTTTATAATATAACATTATCTTACCTTAAAATTCACCAAAATATTATATTTACTAACACAAAATCATTGGAAATATAAATATTTCTACAAAAATATCGCCAAAAGTTTTACAATTTGCATATTAGAGACTAGTAAGATTTGCCAAGACTTCTAAAATTTAAGATAAGATTCCATCATTAAAATTTTCCCTGCTTGTTGGTCAGGTCTATCCAATTAGGTTGTACCAACGTCCTTGGCTCCTTGGTCATGCGAAATAATCCTACTTTCACTTCTTGAAGAGCCTCATTAAGGCATTCCCAACCATCAGCGAAGCTATATCTTAATAAGAACCCCTCTGTCATCTCATCACAATCCATGGTTCCATGGTGCAACTCTGTTTTAAGATACCATTTCTAAGGTATCATATCCAAGGAATGAAATAACATGTGCACCCATTTTCTGTGAGGTTCAACACCCCAAGCTCCAGCCAAGCAAGCCAAGTGTTGCGAGGATCCTTCTGACCATCATTCTTCTCCACGATATTCGTATCAACATGAAAAAATCTCAGCGTTATCATCTTGCAAAAATCTGTCCATCCTATAAAACAATATTACATCCAAATGCATCTCATAAGATATAAAATTTCAGCTTACTTGCCTTCTTTTCTCCTCTTATTTCTCCCTATGACTTCTATCTAGATTCCTTATATAGGTTTGGCATTTACAATACCATGATACAAAACCATGGGCGAAGTACAGCGTTCAAAACATATCCCATCCCATTACATAATAAGGGGCTTTGACCCACCCCAAAGTTCCTATGACTCAAAATAGAGTCTGTGTTGTGCCCCTCGATCTACAGAGTCTTTTCTTGCTTCTTTCTTTGAGGGGATCCTATCTCGAACAAAACGTGAACACAAAACTATGACTCATCCCGAGTCACAAAGCTGGTGCGCCATCTATCTTTACTTTGATGCTGCTCAAGGCATCCTTCAACTAGGGAGCTGCTTCAATGCACATATTTTCAACTCCTTAATCTCTTTGAGCAGTGTCTCTGTAAACTTCTCAGCTACCTTCTACTCGAAACCTCTTTGTGTTGTGCGCAGTGTCCTTAAATTATTTTTTTCCATTTGGGAGAGCTTGATGGACTCAACCTCCCATGGTTTAAATCAATCTACAGGTAGTTTATCCTTCCTGCACAACTCATCAACCTAGTCTTGTAAGAATATACCCTCTTGGAGATGGCTAAGCTGCTACATCAGTTCTAAGGTCTTAACAATGACCTTAATCTGATCCAATTGTTCCGGCTTCTCATACACTTAGGTCTGTAGATTTTGTACCTAACGGTCGTCCTGAAGTGAGGCCCATACATCAACAACTTCCCCAAAGAGATGCGCACACTCTTGTATGCGGGACTCAACCTGTTCTGATGTATCTTTTAGCTATACTATGCGCTACTCCTAGAATTCTGGCGGAGTGGCAGGCTGTAATTGCATTTTTAGCTCAATTATCTTGTTTTTCATTTCCTAGCACACTTCGTGAAACTTGGCCTTGGAGTCCTTAAATTTGGTGGCCATATTGTCCTCTTTCTCTTCTGGCATAGATATAGCCTAAATTTGGAGCTCTGGAAGCTCGCTGCACACTTTATAGATAGCCTCCTCCAGCTTCTATCGTTGTATTGTCTTAGCCACGGACTCTTGGACAACATGCTACTTTCCCTCAACCATATTATATCGTTCCTTCGTAATATCCTGAATGATCAAGAGGGCCCGCTATTCTCAGATCTTTAGTTCCTCATCAATTCCCTTATGGATTTCATGCAAAGCCTGCAATGGCATTGTAGTGATATTCAACTTTATATTATGTGAGATGGCCACCTATCTTTGTTGTTCCGCTGTGTCAAAAATATAGTGTGCATGTAGGGATAAGCACCCCACGTGTATCAGATGTCAGCACCAACCCATGCGTAGCTGTGCTGGTACTGACCTGTGCTCCACTTGGTTGAACCAAAGTCACTTGCAATCCACTCACACTCGCCTTGACAACGCTTGTCTCCACCTGAAAGTATTACAAGCCCTTGTGAAAATCTACCAACACTTTCTTATATTTTTCTTCAATACTGCCCCATAAGTGCTTAGTGGCCTACTTCACAGTATCCCCAATTTCATCAAGGCCCTCTTCAATAATGACCATGGCTTGTGGGCCAGTGGACTTATCAAACTTCGACTTCTTTCGCATGCCACTCTTATGTGGTTGTCTTTGCTTGGTGGTATAGGGGAAGATGGATCTGTTCCAAGATCACCACAAAGAACATCATCCCCTCTTGCATCCATAATCTATGTATCAGGTTATTTCTCAGTCATGAATGTGACCTTCATGTCCTTCTTTCCTATTAGATTAGCAAGGTTCACCCCACTTGTTCCTGTATGCAGCGTGCCTTCATGGAGTGGAGTTAGCCAATCACTCGGCCAATGACTGATTATGGCCTCCACATCTTCTTCCTCGACTAGGAATGAATGCTCGTACTAGACCCCAACAAGGTCCTTCTTTGCCTAGATGTGTATATGATGGAAGTTCGCTTTGAACTCTTCTACTTATCAATATTGCTCCATAATTCTTGGTGATAACCAAGGAATTTTGTTAATCATTGTTTGCAAGCTCATCCCAAATCCTACTTAAAAAAAATTATTAGCCATAATCGTTGATGGCTCTGCCAAATGCCACAATGAAGCATATCTGGTTGATTTGCATAGATCAGGGTTTGCACTGTAGAACTGCAACTCCTCAAGTTTTCTCCACTCCATCAATGCAATGAGAAGAAGAAGCCACACTTATTGAAATGCTTGCCTTCTTCTTGTGATAATCTATAATCAATAAGGAATTCATCATATAAGTATCGCACCCAGTTATAGACAATGCTCTTGGCACACTCCGTAGCTAAGGCTATGATAGGCGCAGAAGAATCCTCCTCGCAGATTTTCCTGATAATCTTCCCAGCCATAATGTGCGTAATGAAGCGCATATTTATATCTAAAATGGAGTTAATTAAATAACCCTGGGTTCCCTTGGTTATCTCATAGTAATTCTTCATCTTATTCATGAATTGTTTAACATGAATTTTTCCCACAAATTCGTTCGCGGGGTCTGACCCAAGGCAAGGAAGGGTCGTAATTCTTGTTATGAGAATATCATTAATGGGGATCTTCTTCCCCAGCCACAAGTAGTCATCTTGCATTAAGGCCATCAATTGGCGCACACAAATAGCATTTATAGTATTGTGCTCGAAGTGCGGTACATATAACATATTGAGTATCCCGACCTCCTGGATACCCTTCACCCATTTCATTGGCTCCAATTGTGTTATTCCTCCTTTATAGGCCTATTCACACATATATCTGTTGGAATCAAATTGTGGGTATTTTCTTCGGTCATTAAAACCCCAATATTCCATTCTAAGCTGAGGCACCTTGGAAAGTAACTCTCCTTCCATCAAAACCTCATTAGGAATCAATGGTGTAAACACCTTCTACTTCACTACGTCGGGGTCTTTCACTAGCTTATTAGCCTCAGACTTCTAGGGTAGAATATATGGAGGTAACCTAGAGATAGCCTCAACCTTCTCAGCATAAATCTCTTCTAGGAATTCTTCTGCTTCGTCGCCATCCAATTTTATCTCCATGGCATTTTTATGTTGATCCTGAGCTCCCTTACTCCTTTATTTCTTCAGTATTTTATTTTGGGATGAATTACTTAGGATTGGTTTCTTAGGTTTCGTGGACAGTGCAACACCCCCAGTCGTCTACCCTCTGGGTGACCTCAACCCTATGGTTGTTACTGGCAGTGTGGATGTCATGGTGGGAACTTCTCCTAGCCAGATTGTGTGGCTCAGCCCTGCCTTGATCAATGATTCTCTCAATGCTGTGAAAATATACTTTGAAAATGCAACAACTCACTCGACTCTCTTACAGACATTATCTCTCACTTCTAACACTGGGAGCGCAAAGTGTTCGAATAGGGAGTGGGATCCCTTATTTATAGAAAATTTTGAATTCAAATTGGATCATTGCTTTTATATACTCCTCATAAATGATGATTTAGCAGAAAATCCACCCAGATATGCCCATTAATTGCATCCCTCCCATTCCTCTTAACGATGAAGTAATTGTCCAATGGAAACTTTTACTCTTCCAACCATCATATTATGGATGAACTTCACGATGCTCACCCCCTAAGAAAATTCTTGACTTCCTTGATGCAGTAACCTACAGCTGTGCCTACCTTCAAACTATTACGCAGTATTGTGACTGCGATGAAGGCATCCCTCACCAAAATCCTTCTGTGTCTGGTTATCTCGGTACCTACAAATATCCTCCCCCAACACAATCTTGTTGGTCGGGTATATCCAATCAGGTTGTACCAACGTCCTTGGCTCCTTGGTAATCTATAATACTCCTAATTTCACTTCTTGAAGAGCTTCATTAAGGCATTCCCAACCATCGGAAAAGCTATATCTTAATAAGAACCCCTCTATCATCTCATCACAATCCATGGTTCCATGTTGTAGCTCTATTTTAAGATACCATTTCTAAGGTATCGTATCCAAGGAATGAAATAACACGTGCACCCATTCTATCTGAGGTTTGACACCACAAGCTTCAGTCAAGCAAGTCAAGTGCTCGCGAGGATCCTTCTAACCATCATACTTCTCCATGATATTCGTATCAACATGACCAAATCTCAGCCTTATCATCTTGCAAAACTCCTTCCATCCTTCGAAAATTACCTTCTGTGCAACCCACCATCGAGTTGGAGTAGACCTCAATGTAAAGTCCAAAGCTTTGTATCTTTGGTCCTTAGACACCTTTTTCTCAAAATCCTCAAAAAATAAGACAACATTCCCTGTTCGATCATAAAAAGGAAAGTCGTGCGCTTCTGATCTGACACATCGCAGAGATCTGGTAACACTATTAAAATTATTAGTGGTTACTTCATGCAAATAATTCTACCAATGTTACAACTCTTCATCAGAATCTGAAATGCATGAACTATCACGTTCCCAACAAATTCTACCATTTACGGTGGGATTGATCTAGTCTTCATCCTGTCTAGTAAGCTTCTATATCTGATGAATCTAAGCATCCCCATACTCATGCTGGATAGACTCTGTATAGCGTCTACATTCAGAAGGATATAATGTCACAAAAAGTCAAGTACCATTATTTTCAAATTTCATCTGCGTCTTCTTCAGGTTGATTATAGCATCCATGTAGTAAGCCAAGTCAAATCCTAAAAGTGCAGGATATGGATTACTATCATCAATGATCTCCATCAATTCAAAGTCAACCAACATGCTAGCTTCATCAATATCTACATTAATGTCCTGCAATCGCCCCATAGGAATGATCTTTAGCTCATTCACCATCCTCAGCTGAATTGGTGACCATTGCAGCTTAGGTCTTCCCATCATCTTCCATGTCTAATTTCGCAGAACATTGGCATATGATCCTCGATCCAAAATGACTTGATCCATCTCATAATATCTTATATTTGCAGTCAACAGAATCTCCCAGCTGATTCTCTTCTTTTTCTTGTATACTTTGTCTACTACGTCTTTTTCCAGCTGCAACCTTTCCTTGCCATCGCAGTTATCTATCAGCTCGTGCAACCCTTATACAGCCCTTCGGTCCCTTATAAAGTCCATACAAGTATGCAGGAACGACGCCAAATATACTTATCAATTGATCTAGGTGGATATTGGTGGCCACCTACATATTCCACTTGGGCCCCACCATTGTCTCTTTCAGTTTTTCAATTTTTGCACAACTTACTATTTTTAGCAGTTTTTCGGGTCTTGAACTTCCGGAGCCGTTTTGAGGCCATAAACGTTGTTTTTTTGGGCATCTTTTGTCGAGCGAATATGATTCCATTCTAAAATAAATATTTACAACAAAATTTGTAGTCCTTAGATAGATCTTTCTAACGATGTATCATGTGTGTCAAACGGAGATAGTATGCCAAAGTTACGTCCCCGGGAAGCTGAAACACCAATTTACCCAAACAAGGCCCATAGTGTTTGCACTTCATCTCCTATGGTTAGGTTTTTGGATGTTTAGGGTTTTTAATTGTTTCTAAATAATAAATAGGCCCTCGAGCCTCATTGTAACTCAGTTCAAAGGCCTATAGTTGCCACATCTTTTCTCAGAGATAAGCTACGAGCGCCCTAGCTAGTTTATTTCCATTCTGTCTGTAAGAAAATTTCAGTTCTTTGATATTAATGAAATGAAGTGTTATTTCAGCTACATCTTTTTATTTATGGTTATATGTGTATTCTTTTGCTTTCCTTCATAAATCTGAATCATCAACTTCCTTTACTTCAGAATTCTCCTCATGCTTATTATCTAATGGAAACAACTGTCTCAACACGATAGGTGGCGAAGCTTTAGGAGTCATAAATTCCTTCATTTCTTCCAAGAATGTCTCTTTCTCTCACTGGACATTAAGTCCAACATTATTAGCTTCAAATTTCCTTACCCAGGTCTCTGTCACAATATTTTTTCCTCCTACGCAGTCTCCTCTAGTATTCACACCACTGCATGTTACTATGTTAATGCTTGGATCTTCCTCGTGTGGTTCAAACCTAATCATTTGTATATTATAAGCTAGATGCTTGTTGTGCTTATCTTGAATTTTAGCTAACAAAATGGGACAATATTAGATTTCACGACCAAATTATTCACAATACTTACAGGAATCTGTTGTAGGATTCTAACAATCCCTATCAAAATGTCCAGGTTATCTGCAGTTGTAGCATATCATTTGGCCTCATCCACGACCTATGCCTCCTGCTCGGCCACACCCTCTGCCTAAGAATCCTCCTCATGTAGTCAGTGAACCCAAATATTTGTGGACTTCTACCTACTTTCTATATGCACTAGGACATTTCTACATCATCATATCATAGGTCTTACAATGTTGCTCATCATGTCCCACCAGACTAGAGAAATTGTAGAACAATTGCTTCGACAATCTGATAAATTTTTGCAACAAGTGACAATAGTCCATAGAATGTGGGCCTGCAACTTCGCATAAGCTACACCATACATGGGGTCCTACACTTGGCCCTATGATCGATCCAGGCTTCAATGGACTTGGTAGCCCAACATTCAAATATTCTCTATAAATAGGGCACTTCTCTTTATAACGATCCTCTGCTTTACACTTAATACATCAGAATTCTGACCTTATATCAGAGTGAACCTCCTTTCCCTTGTTTAGATCCTAGAGTTCCATATTGAATATCACCAACTGAGTTTGAATATGTTGCACACCTATTCTTGTATCGACTATCGGCAAAGCCTCCAGCTTCATCACTATCTACAATGCTTCCGCATGAGTAGAAATATTCTGCTATGACAGAGGAAATATGAGATGAGGCGAAAAATAAGCAATGAACCATTATTTATTCTATTCATATGCGATCTTAAATCTAATTTGGCTCAAAAACATCTTAAATCATTGATCTACCTCCCGTACGGTCTCAGTAGCCTGCTTCTTAATCTCCTTGATCTCTGTGATACACTGGGATTGCGCCTTTGGTTTTTTGAATTCAACATTTAGAACGGTCTTTGTCTCAACCAAAGAAGCATTTGAATTAATCATAACATATTTCATGTACCAAGATAATGTTCTATCTTGCAGCATGGTAACAACTCTGCGTTCTTCATTTTTTCGTCTATAATATTCTGCGAAATCCATAACGCTTCTACCACAAACTAGAATTTTTTAGGATCATTTGTTCCCTTGAACACATGAATCTTCAAGGGTTGGGCCATGGTGAATGGGGTAGGTGGAGGCGGAGGAAAAAAATGGAATGTAGTTATGATGGGGGTGGAAGGCTAGGGCATCTTTGCATTGGTTTGCTGATTCTCATATCTTAGAATTCTTGGGGTAGCGGGGTTTCTTTGTCTTTCTCTAAACCCAAACAATGAACTATATTCATTTTCGACATATGTTCCCAAACCAGTCCTAAACCTTTTCCCGCTTCACTTATTACTAGGTTCTCTTTCTTCACACATCAATCTGAGTGCATCTGTAGTATACCCTTTTCACACAATAGCATTCTAATCTGGAACTTCAGTGAATTCGGGTACTTACCTCTAAGGAATTTGAAGAACTTATGCTCTACTTCACTATAAGACACAAAAGTATTCATCATGAATTCAGTGATTAACCATCCAAGGATATTGTCTATCCAATAATTGAAAACTCTCACAATACTGTTCTTAATCTTTTTCAACTTCTCAACAAGATCTAGGGTCCACGCAGTTAGCTTATTATTGAACTGACCCGTTTGTGCAACTAGTATTGAGATTCACTCTTACAAATCACTAGAAAATGATGTGAAAAAGATCTTGTACTGATATGTATAGATATACTTTTGTAACCAATGTTCAATATAGATGGGTGGGTTTCTGTTTTCTTGCACAACAAACTCACATTATTTTAGACTTACCCAATCTTCAATCTCTTGCTTAGAGGGATTCCACATCTAGTTATCCCTTAGTAAAATCCTGGTCCTGGCAACAAACCCATTTGCTGGCTTGATGGGGCATAGACCCAGGTTCGAAGTAACTGCGCAGTCCAATAAAAACCACTATTACTGGCCCTTTCGACAACAATATTCTTATGCAGATCGAAGTCTCACTTGAGACAGTATACGAGAATGCTATAACTAGGTTTCTGCATCCATAGGGATAGAGTATGGGAGCTTTAGGGATTTTACTTCTTATTAGATCTTCGCGGGTTAGATCTATCAGTAATATCGACGTTTTTCAACACAGCTGTTGAACTTACTATAGACTGTGCGATCTTACTTAGTCATGCATTAAACAAAGTAAATAACCATAAAAGAGACTACGCTATTCAATTACATATCAAAACCCTTATTTAGCATAAACATTCATAAACATAAAGAAAAAATAAAACACATTGATATCACTCAGATCTTCTCAACAGTTCTTTCATTAATGGCCATATCTTTCTCATACATTTAGTTTCACCATGCACACACAAATACAAGAGTATGCACACAGAGATGAAAAATTCCTAAGGTCTCCACGCACGTAGCTGTAGGAGGATTTCCTCTAACACAAAACATAGATTAAAAACAATCTTACATCCAAATGCATCTCATAAGATCTAAAATTTAATCTTACTTGCCTTCTTTTCTCCTCTTATTTCTCCCTGTGACTTCTAGCTAGATTCCTTATATAGGTTTGGCACTTACAATACTATGGTCCAAAACCATGGGCAGAGTCCAACGTTCATAAAATATCCCATCCCATTACATAATAAGGGGCTTTGACACACCCAAAAGCCCCTAGGACTAAAAATAGACTTTTTTATGCGCGCTGCACTCATCGATCTGCAAAGTACTTCCTTGCTGCTTTCTTTGAGGTGATCCCATCTCCAACAATGGATCAACCTCTTGTTCCATAACTCACCAATGTCTGGACTCTCCACCTTATCTACTTTAGTGATGAATTCTATGGAGTTTTCTACATCCAGTTTGTAGATATCCTTTATTGAATCCCAATTTTTTTCACCTATCCCATGGCTTCGTGACGAAGAAACACATTTCCTTCACTGAAGATAACATCATAGCCATGATATTCCAAAATAGAAACAAAAACCAAATTATTCTTTAAACCAGGAACATAAATGACATATTTTAATGTGAGTGGATTACCTAACTCCCTCTGAAAGGTAGTTGTACCTACATTTTTCTATTTGATTCATATTTCCCACATAATTATCAACATGCAACTTTAGACAAACAATACTAGTTGCACATATTATAACATTATTCCTTCTCACTTGTGGTTGAAAATCATATTGAAACGCTTTTACCTTTAACAAGTTCTTATGCTACGATTATGCTACCCCTGTGTGTCCAAATAAGTTAGGTTTCCATAGGAAATCGTTGAGGAAGGAATATATCGCTGACACACCTTACCTATGAGTTTTCACAACTCACTTCTTGTGTTTACATCCCTTCCTATACTTCAATTTATTAATTACAATGATTGGAGATAACATGTGCTCCCCCTTGTAGTTGAAGGACAATTAATTATGGGGCACTTCCCTCTTACATCTCTCTGCATGTCCGTTTTATCAACACATTACATTAGTGTGGTTATCCAGAAACAACAATTTTGTAAGCATATGTTGATTAAAATAGAATATATGAAAACTATTCATTTGTGTCTATAAAAGTCATATTAAAGCTCCTTATATAATTTTATAGCGTAGCATTGACATATGGTATGCTTCCATTTCCATGTCAATAGGCATAGGTAATGTTTCTACTAGGATGTAAAATTGATTTTTAGTTAATGCTGTGCTAATACCAGTTTCATAATTAACATGACAGTGCTTTGGTTTTCTTATCATACTAGGGTTTATACATGTGCTTATGAGTGAAAATTGATTTAACTTGATGAGATTTAGTGTATTTTATGAACTTAAAAGCATGGAAAATAAATGCTAAACAAAAACATAATGAAACACAACAAGCAAAAATAACAAAGGAAAATACACAAGTTTTTTATGAAGGAGTTCACCCCTCCTGGGCTACATCTCCTTGGTCTAGCTTCATAGTGCGGGCCTTCGTATTAGCTTCAATTGTGCATAAGTGTTGTTAATAGTCTCCTGTTGCCTCTGGAACCTACTCTAATGGCTCCAAAACATCAAAATTTACCAAGAATGACTATTCCTCAACCAAAATTGGTCAAAAATTGCCTCAGTCATGGAAAAAACAAAATTTTCCTACTTTTTGTCCACTAAATATGGATGTCCACCAGTGAACTCCAGTAAATGTGGAAGTATTCCGAATCTGGAGGGTCTGCCAAAGGCGCTGCCAAGTTAAACGTGCACTTAATTAGTGGATAAGTATGTTTTAAGTGGATAAGCTAGCGCATTTAGCGCTAATCCGCTCTTAGCGCAAATGACGGTTTAACATGGTATAACCACATATTAATGGTAATAAATATGAATTAATCCAAGTTTAAAACTATGCTTAGTTTCCTGGTGATTTTATTTGGCTCTTGGTCTCGAGCGTGTGGACATGTGGGAGGGGGCTGGCCCATAGGGCTGGTCCCCTCTAAAACCCCATACATGCAGCCATCAAAATTCAAATAGATGTTGTGCTGCTAATAGTTAAGGACTTCGGTAGAGGCATAATGGTAAGGCGATGCATTGGGGTGCGGGTGGTTGTGGGTTCGACCCCAACCCCGACCACATATTTTTTTGAATAGTGCAAAGGCTCCCAACCGTAGTTAGAAAACTTTGGTTATTAATATGGTATGTCGATACATATATATATGTCATTCGACTATGATTTTGGCCATATTTCAAACCTTTGTTTAAATAAATATGCGACCAACCTTGACCTTGCAATATAAAATGTATGCGCCTTCCAACCTTGCCGGGGGGGGGGGGGGGGGGGGGCACGTGAGGGCTCGCGCTCGCCCGTGTGTTCTTCCCATTATTTAAAAAATTCCACCATATAAAAATAATCCACCATAATAATAATTCCAATCTTAGGGAGTAGGAGACAAATTCAACTTCCCTAAGCAACATTGGTGAATCTGGTGATGACACTTGTCACAGTTTCACTGGCTGAAAAACTAGAGAATATTCTGTGAAGATTCCTGAGGTACTGATTGGACTGCCAAGTCATCAGTCTGTCACTATTTGCACAATTTTTACCTGTTTGGGAAAATGAACAATAAACCATAACTCACTCATATAGACTCGTATTTTGATGAAACAAGTTGTGTTGGAATATTGGTGATGATCTCTATCCGGTCATTCAGGTCTAAAGAATTTCTGAGCAATTTAATTGTTTTAGCTAAATACTAAGCTCCTGATCATTGCTCCCCACTAGAAGCCTTTTAGACCCCAAAATATACTATCAATTTTTTCAGTAGGTGACGGTATAACTCCCCCACCCTTTCACTCTCCATCCATTTGGCCTTTGAAGAATTTTGTCCCTTGAGTCCCACTTTAAGGTATTCGACATTCCCTCTTCTTGAAGTCGTGATTTTTTTGTCAAGTATGATATCGTGCTAAATTTCATCAAGATATTCTAGCGAGAAATCATGTATTGATGGCAACAGAACATGCTCTCCTTGATCATCAATCAAAGGAGGTTCAAACAATCTCAAATTCTCAACATTAACGATAGAATATATTTTCATATAAGGAGGAAAATTATCTAGCTTAAATGCATTTGTACCAATATTTTCCAAAATTCTAAATGGACCATAACGGATTGGCTTGAGATTTTTACCTTCCCCTTGCAATATTTCTTTGCTGATATACAACCAAAATTCATCTCCAACCTGGAATTTGTGGTCAACACGGTGTTTTTCATGCCTTGCCTTGTAGCTACTTTGACTCTTTTCAAGTTGCTCTTGCACTGTGTGATGTATCAACTGAAATTTCTCAATGAAATTCCTTGCCCTATCTATGTCACTATGCCCATATATAGTGACATATTTCTCAAGGATGAAGTCCAAAGGTGATCTTGGCAAGTAACCATAACATGCCTGAAATGGCGATGTGTTTGTGGAAGAATGCTTTGCCTTGCTGTATGCATGATGAATGTAATCCAATTGTTCATCCCACAACTTGGGATGCTTGCTGCAATAACCTCTACGAAGATGCGTAACTGTCTTTTTTACCACCTCGGTTTGACCATATGTTTGCAGGTGAAATGTTGTACTCTTCTTCAACTTCGTGTCCATCATGTCCCATAATATTGATTAAAAATTCCCAACAAACTGGGAATCCCGATCGCTTACAATAGAAGTAGGAAGACCAAAATGAACACATACATTTTGAAATAAAATATTAGCAGTTTGTTCTGCTGTAATTTTTTTCTTACATGGCATCAAAAGACACATTTTTCTGAACCTATCTACCACAACATACAAGTAATCATGACCTTTCCTTGACATAGGAAGACCGCCTACAAAATCCATTGAGATACTCTCCCAAGGATGTGAAAGAACTAGAAGTGGAGTGTACAATCCAAGTTTCCTATTACTAGGCTTACTTGTTGCAAATAAGGAACATCCTATAATAAAATTGAGATACTCTCCCAAGGATGTGAAAGAACTGGAAGTGGAGTGTACAATCCAAGTTTCCTATTACTAGGCTTACTTGTTTCACATAAAGAACATCCTATAATAAAATGAGATACACTATCAATCATGTGTGGCCAATAACAACACCTTTGGAGATTCATTACTGTCTTGCTTACACCAAAATGTCCAAAAATCAATGATGTGTGCACCTCCCTTATGATATTTTTTCTTTATCCTTGTGGTATGCATAACTTCCACAAGTGATACAAAAAACTGTTATGCACCTGATAATCATTAGGGGAATTTTGAGGTCTAAAATGGGCCTCCTAAGGAAATTATAAAATAATAGTGGAAATAATGAAATAAGATTTGATTACATCATCAAATTTTAGAGGGAAAAAAGAAAAAACTACTTTTTCAACTCATATTTTTGACTTATCTCCCAAAAATTTTACTCAAAGTTCGAGTGGGAATATTTGTTCGATTCAAAATTTAATTCCTCATCCAATTAATACCCATGTTGCATAATTTATATGGATCCTGCTACATGAAAATTGAAAAAGACATGAAAAACGTGATTGTAATCACGTGTTTTTTATGTATTTCTAATTTCTCATGTAGTAGGGTCCATCGAAAGTATGCAACATGTGTACTCCTTGGATGAGGAATTAGATTTTGCATCCAATAAGTACTCCTGCTCAAAATTTGAGTAAAAAATTTGGGAAATATGTTGAAAATACGAGTTGAAAAAGTAGTTTTATTATTTTATTATTTTTTAATATTTTTACCCTTTTACTTAAAAAATGGTGAATAACCCCCCATGGTTGACATCATCATCTTGAAACCTTTTCGTTCTTATAAAGTTTATTTTTTTTGTACATTTTTCTTAGGAGGCCGATTTTAGACCTCAAAGTTCCCCTAATGCTAACTCTTCATTTTGGTTTCCTTGACTCAAGCTTTCATACACATCTTGAAAATCACTATCATATGCATATTGTTCAATGTAACTTTCATGCTTAATTGAATTGTGCTTGAGTATAATAGATGAATTTACAATAGGCCTAGAGAGCATATCAGCTACCTTATTGTAGATTCCTTTTTTATACCTGATAACCAAACGAAATTGTTGTAGAAATCCCATCCATGTGAAATGTCTTGATTGTTGCAACTTTGACTGTGATTGTAAGTATTGCAATGGCTGATGGTCGGTATGGATAATGTTCTCTTTTTCCATCAAATAGTGATTCCATTTCTTTCACTTCGTATCAATGCATATAAATATTTATCATAGGTGGGATAATTAGTCACAGGTCCATTAAAAATTTCAAAATGAAATGAAATAGGCTTACCATGCTGCATGAGCACTGCTCCCATAGCATAATCACTTACATTTGTTTCGATCTCAAATGGCTGTCTAAGATCCGGAAGTGCTAATACCAGTGCTGAAATTACATTTTTATTTAAAGCATTGAATTTTTTTTTCTGTACATCTCCACAATGGAATACTTTCTTGGCACTTGTCAATGCATGTAACGAAGCTGCAATGGAAGAAAAATTAGCAGTGAATTTCCTCCAATACTGTGCTGCCCCAAGAAAGCTTCTTACCTCTGTAACTGTATTGGGCTTGGGCCAATTCATAATGAAATCTACTTTGGAAGGGTATATCTTCAACTCACCTCCTCCAACAATGTGTCCCAACTACAGGAAATAAGTCTTACCAAACTTGCACTTCGACATCTTTAAAAATAATTGCTATTTTTTCAAGATATCAAGTACCTTGTTCACATGCATGATTTATTCTCTTGATTTGATGAATATAAGTATTTCATCTAAGTAAGAAATGGTGAGATAATCTATAAATGGTATAATTACATCATTCATGACTCTCATTAAAGTAGTTGGAGCATTTTTTAGACCAAATGGCATAACTAACCACTCAAACAATCCTTGTCTAGTTTTGAAAGAAGTTTTCCAAACATCCTCTTCAGCTATTCTAACTTGATGATAACCACTTCGCAAGTAAAAATTAGTGAAATACATTGCATACTTCAACTGATATAGAAAATCATCAATGTGTGGGAGTGGGTAATGATTCTTTACCATGATTTATTCAGTGCACATAAATCGATGCACATGCGCCAAGTCACGTCCTTCTTTGGTACCAAAACAATTGGTGAACAACATGGTGAAGTAAATGGGTGTATGATACCTTTGTTCAACAATTCTTGAATTTTCTTCTTCATTTCCAAACTATCCATAATTGACATGTGATAAATACCAATGTTTGGAAGTGGAACATCCTGCTGCAACTGCATCTCATGCTGAATTCCCTTCTTGGGAGGTAACCCGTTTGGTTCTTGAAACATATTGCCATGCTGACTTACCACATCAAACAATTCATTTTTTAAATCTTTCATCACATCCTTAAAAATATTCATATTCAACATCATCCATTTTCTTGATGATGAGAAACACAAAAGTTTTACTTGAATTAACTAGCCTCTTCATTCGCACTCCATTAACTAAAGAAATATTCAATTTCTTGTGATGAGCTATCACAATACAGTCCACCCCGTCCTTAAGAAAATGATATTTTTCCTCATGGCGATAAAAAACTGCTTTCCTGTCATACAAATATGGAATTCCCATGATAATCCTAGAAATTTCAAGTGGAACCACATCTAACTCGACTTCATCAACAAAGTTTGCATTAATAGAAAATCTAAATATGCATTTCCTTGTAACCTGTAAATTGGAATTCTTAACTATCCAAACCAAAGGGCATGGTTTATGATCTGGTATGGTTTCTAGGTTAATATTTTTGACTAATTCTTCTGAAATCAATTTTTCTTGTGAACCACTATCAAACAATGCACTAATATTTGTATGATTTGAAATCACTCTAACATGGAACAATTCTATCCTTGTGTCTTCATTTGGAGTCTTGTTGTGACTATTTGAGGAACTAGTACTTGCTATGGCTTCCTTTCCTTTGTTAACCATGGCTATTATCTTGGTCTCATCTCCTCAATCAGATCTAAGATCTTTTTGTATGGTGGCAGTCATCTTTTGTTTCCCTCTTTTATTTGGTTTCTTTGGCCTTAGTTCGGGATGTAGTTTCCAACAATGTGCTTCGTCATGCCTCTCTTTGGAACAATGTTTGCATGTAGTTTTCTACCCTCATTTCTTCATGCTTTCATTATTATTTCCCTTCCATTTTCCTCCCTTCTCTTTTCCCTTACCCTTGAATGACTTCTTCTTACTACCCTCTTCTTGAATGTTCTTTCCCCTAGCTTCAAGAAGTGTGGCTTGCACACATACTTCATCTAAGTTGTTTGGGTTAAACATAAGGATAGTTTGTTTCAAGTAGGAATGTAAACCTCTAATATATTTCAAGAGTGTGTCCTGTGAATTCAAGTTTACTCCTAACAACAAAGCCCTCTTTCTAAACTCCTGTGTGTACTCTTGAACAATTTGGCCTTTGAGTTGCCTATATTTTTTCCAACTCATTATTGATTTTTTCATATAGGCTAATGGATAAAACTATCTTTTAATGGAATAAATGAATTCAAACCAATAAATGGATATCTTACCATGAATTTTCATTTCGTCTTGAGTCTTTTCCTCCCACCAAACTAGTGTTTCTCCTTCTAGCCTTAATGAAGCTAACTGGATCTTTATGTTTTCCTCTTGCAAATTTTGAATTCTGCATTATACTTTCAATTGACGGATCCAATTGTCTAAATTCCCTGCATTTACCTCACCATTTTACATGACAAGTTCAAACTTGATGTCCAACTTGAGTAATGGAGTTTTTCCTTTTGGGATTTTTGAATGAGTGTGGGTGGTTTTTGTGGCGGATGTGGAAGATGAAGATTTTGATGAGGATGAGGATGGTGGAGATGGAGGTGTCTTTCCTCCACTGACTTTCGAATATTCTCTTTATCCTTACCATCTAAATATCCTTATCCATGTGGAGGCTTAGAACCTTCTCCTACTCTTTCTGTAGTGAATGCATCAAACATGATTTTAACCATTATTTGTATGTATTTTAAGTTTGTCTTAACATCCTCTTATTTTGAATGTCCATGAGTCTCTCCAACTCCTAACATAGTGTCTAAGGATTCAAGCTCTACCTCGGATGCATGTACCTCTTCAATCACTTCATCTTCTTGTGCAATTTGTACCTCTTCAATATCAACTGCTGGAGATGGAATTTGAGGTGTTTCAAGTGAAAATTTGAGAGGAAATTTGGGTGAAGATGATGCTTTCTCAGCTCTCTTTCTCCTTTTCCTAATCTCAAGACTAATAAACAATAGCTTCCCTTCTCCTCTCTACAAATTCAACCTTGTAAGAATCACAAAATTGCAACTATTAAAACCCTTCTTTCACAATATCAAGGAAAGAAATCAAATAAACTTTAGAAACTGTGTGCTATGATACCAAATTGATCTAAAATATATTGTTAGTTAATGTTGTGCTAATATTAGTTTCAGAATTAACATGAAGTGCTTTGGTTTTCTTATCATACAAGGGTTTATATATGTGCTTATGAGTGAAAATTCATTTAACTTGAACAACAAACATAATAAAACATAGCAAGCCAAAATAATAGAGACAAATACACAAGTTTTTGATGAAGGAGTTCACCCCTCCTAGGCTACATCTCCTTGGTCCAACTTCATAGTGTGGGCCTTTGTATTAGCTTCAACTGTGAAATTTTTTTGTTAATAGTCTATTGTTGCCTCTAAAACCTTCTCCAATGGCTCCAAAACATCAAAATCTACCAAGAATGTCTCTTCCTGAGCAAAAATTGGTCGAAAATTAGCTCAGTTATTGCAAAAACCAAAATTTTCTAGTTTTTCTCCACTAAATCTTGATGTCCGCCGGTTAACTCCACTAAATGTGGAAGTTCGCCAAATTTGGCGGGTCCACTAAATGCACCGCCAAGTTAAACCCACACTTAATTAGTGGATAATTTTGTGTTAAGTGGATAAGAGGGCACGTTTAGTGCTAATCCTCTCTTAGTAGAAATGACGGTTTAATGTGGTATAACCACATATTAACGATAATAAATACACACTAATCCAAGTTTAAAGCTATGCTCATTTTCCCACCGATTTTCTTTGGATCTTGGTCTCGGGAGCATGGATATGTGGGAGGGGGCTGACCCCCTTCGAAGCCCCATACATGCCACCATCAAACTTCAAATAGATGTGCTGCCACTAACGGTTAAGGACTTCAATGGAAGCATAATGATAAGGTGATGCATTATGGTGCGGGTGGTAGTGGGTTTGACCCCGACCCCAACCATATATTTTGTTGAATAGTGAAGAGGCTACAAACCATAGTTAGAAAATTTTGGTTATAAATATGATATGTCGATACATATATATATATGCCATTAAATATGGTTTCGGCCATAGTTCAAACCTTTGTTTAAATAAATATGTGACCAACCTTGATCTTGAAATATAAAATGTATGCGCCTTCCAACCTTGCCATGGGGGGGGCATGTGGTAGCCTCCGACTGCACCATGTGGCCCTTCCCCATTGGCCCAAAAAATTCCACCATATAAAAATAATCCACCATAATAATAATTCCAAACTTAGGAAATAGGAGAAAAATTCAACTTCCCCAAGAAACATTGGGGAATCTCGTGATTACACTTGTGACAGTGTCACTGCCTGAAAAACTAGACAGTATTCCCTGAATATTCCTGAGGTGCTGAATGGACTACCAAGTCATCAGTCTATCACTATTCTGTATAATTTTTACCTATTTAGAAAACAAACAATAGACCACAACTCACTCATACGAACTCGGATTTTGATGAAAAGAGTTGTGTTGGAATCCTGGTGACGAGCTCTATCCAGTCGTTCAGGTTTGAAGCATTTCTAAGAACTTTCATTTTTAGATAAATATTGAGCTCCTGATCATACCAAGAGGCTACCATCATTATATCATAGTTTTTAAATTTTTCTTATGACACATTTCCTTATTTACTTACTTAGCCATATTCCCATTTCTAATCACATTTTTTTATACTGATATCCACTATCAATCCTTTCATTCACACTAGGACATTATAATCCTCAGAGTATTCAATATACACATTCATTATGATATGTATGTTATCAACCATATTTCCTATGCTATTATTTTCCATCTTATTCTATATTCCAAAACTTTAAAAAGAAAGCATCAAAACAACCATGACCAAGTTAAGAGATTTCTCTTGTAGGAGATGGTTATATCTATTGGCCTTAATGTGTGTATATAATTTCCTACACTCCTACTAAATTTCCCAAGGGATCTCACTTGCATCTATTCCTATTCATCACATTACATCAACAATCATTCAATAAATGAAAATTATGTTGTCATCTTGATTTTGATCATACTTAATCTTACAAATGTTGAGGTAGTTATATATTCACCCAATTAGCGAATCATTACATGATTCAGTATTACAGGTATGTAAGCCACTCCATATTTAGTACCCCCTATATCCATTAGATACAAGAGATTAAAAATCTATCAAAATTTCTTTTCTATATTTTAGGGGTCATTACATACTTTTCCAAAAAGTAATTCTATATTATTGAAATTGATTCTATTTTTCTCTCTATATACTTACTAATTTTTGTGTGAAGCTACTAGATATATATATATATATATATATATATATATATAGTATCGACAAAACTGTTCCAAAGTGATTTTATGTCTATTTAGTATGTAACTGAGATACTATTATCATATCAATTTCAAATTGAAATATAATGTGCCACTCCCTTTATTATTCCAAGACTAAACTTATTTCCATGACAACTTACTATGATAGCTTATCAAAAATTACCTTTATTTACCTTATTTTTAAATAAAAACAATTCTCAATTATTTAATGTTGACAAACCTCCATGCTGATGGTTTGCACCAATTATTTTATTATTGCATCAAATTTTTGGTGATCCCCATAATGAAAAGACTTTTAAGGAGGTAGGTTCATTATTTATAGCTTTCCCAACAGTCCTAAAGTTAAAACTTACTCATACCAGCTAGATATTACTTGATTGGACTTGTTTATATCTAAATTACACTATTGAGACATAAATTTTTATTTTATTTTATAAGTATACTCTTCTATTGTTACCTTAAGAGTACCATGTTGTGTAATCCATATAATGTATATCGTTAACATTGTCAATATCGCTCGTTTCACTTACCAATGCTTAAGTGATAAAAAGGGATTTTAACTATTTGTTCCAATCACTCAATATAACCCCAAATTGAGTCTTATTTATACACTATCTCGTAATTATAAATGTTCTATATCTTCATTCAAAATTTACAACAACTATTTTTAAGTATGCCTAGTTGGCATCCTAAGGGATATTAATACAACATACGTTTTTTTATGTAATATAGGCTCATCGAACCCATTTTAATACCTTTTATAATTCATATATACACATTGTGATATGTATATTATCTTTATTTTTTTCGACATCATACAATGTAATTATCATTGTGAATGTTTCACAATGTTATTGCAACTTCCATCCAAGATTTGAAAGTTTTATTTTCTCATCAACAACTTCTTTCGCTCATTTTTTCCATAAGTTTCTTTGTTAACATCAGGTAATTAATTTCCAATATATCTAGTATTACAATTAAATGTTACTTAACACCATTAGTACATTTAACCCCTTTTTCATACTTATCTCCTTTCTAGAAAAAAATATTTATGAATATTCATCTTATAAATTATGTATTGAAATAATGTTTTGTGCAAATCTTTTCCCCAAGGGAAAATATTAACTTTCATTATATAAAATATTGAAAATTACATGTTGTAAATTCTTCAAAGGAGCATATCTCAAAAATGGTGGCCATATCAGACCACATACTATAAATTCCTAAAAATAATATAGTATGATTGTACTACAAACAATTCAGAATAAACATAAAAATATATGCATTTCCATATAATTTCTAATATTCAACAAAATAACAAACATAAATTAGTATATGTGTTGTGAAGTATCATGTTGATATTGCTTCATGTGTCTGATGTTCAATGAATGGCTTGTGGAAGTACTCATAGAAACCCGGACCAATTTTTCCCGAATCATTTAAATACGAAAATGTCATTGTGTCTCTTCTTTGGATAAACTGTAGGAAATCTAGTTCATTTCCATGTAAATATGACGACGGGTCACATATTCAAAATGTGATTTTAATAATATTACCTCTTTCAACAAATTCTTGAGTGCATGCACATGACAATTTGACTGTTGATTGAACCAGTTTATAAAAATTATGGAATCGCCAAATATTTGTAGTTGTCAGCATCCTTTCTCAAAGGAAAATAGGTGTATAAGTCTAAGGATGTTAAGTTCTACATAGTTATTTGTGCCTCTCTCTAATCCCATTTTCATTTTAAAATAATTATCTTCTCTTAAAAACAAAATTGCGGCTCCCCCACAACCTTCTTATTGAGTTGATCCATAAAAATACGCCTAGGGAATGAACTTGTTGATAAATTTTGTACTTATGTTCTGGGGCCTATGTATCTGCTCATCCACAGGTGTCATGTTATAAATTGCCACAGTGTGAGTACAGATGGTGATCTAGTTTTTATCCTTATCCTGAAATATTTTTTGGTTCCTTCCTAATTAAATTCCACAAAAAACCAAAAGGGGTTGGTTCTAAAGCTTGATAGGGTGAGCCCTATTTCACCATGTCTCCCATGATTTTGCAATAGATTCTCCCTGCCACTTGATATTGATTTCCATATTTTGATATATTTGTTTCCATATTTGGATCACAATGGGGCACTACAAGAACAAGTGATTGATTGTTTCTTCATTTTTATTTCATAAAATGCACCCCGTTGGGCCCTGAAAATATATGTGCCGCAGGTTGTCTCTAGTGGGATATTTATTACACAAGAGACACCACATAAATATATTTTTTTCCAGACCTTTGAGATTCAATAGAGTATGCCACCAGCAGTCAACATTTTCTGGTTCATAATCCACAAAGATGAAAGAATAACCATCTTTTGGTGTGTATCTACCATGTGGAGCCAAAGACCAAATTAATTCATCATCCCATTTCTAAATTCTTACATGTGTAGCCGAGAGCGCATTTCTGTAATATTCCCACTCTTGATGCCATTGTGTCGGAATATGAAGTTCTTGGGAATACCTTCATTTTTGACGAAAATAGTAGAATTATCCAGATCTTCAATTTGATCCAAAGTCCTTTTACCCAGGGCCTCAAGGAATTGAATCAACTCTGGAGAGACACTGTACACATTACCACTTCTTGACCAAGCATATGAACCAATATGATTCTTCACTCCAGACCCAACTCTCCAAGCCAGTCCTGCTCTAATATATTCAAAATAGTTTAAGACCTGTCTCCATATCGTAGATGCTTCTGACCTATTCCATCTTAGTAATCTGATCCATTCCACAAATTGAAGAAGGCTAATAAATTTCATGGTAATCACCTTTGATCATAAACTATCTGATGTGATCAATTACCATCCCATTTTTGCTTCTTGAGCCTTTGAGAAATAGGTTAATTTTTTCATTCCCCAACCTCCCCATTATTTAGGAATGGTGATGAGATCCCAACTAACCCGAGAAAAGAGTTTTCCTTCCTTTTCCCCCTCCAAATAAACCTACAACCAATCTGTTGAATTATGTGAAGAATTCCCATAGGAATCCATGATCAAGACATCCAGTATACAATGATGGCCTCCAAAAATGACTTAATAAGTACTAATTTTCCTTCTCTTGATAACCATCGGTGATACCAAACACTCATTCTACTTTAAAAAATTTCCACCAACCACATATAGTCTACAATTTTATAATTATTGGGTTTTAGTTGGAATCCCAACTATTTCATTACAAATTCAAAGTCCAACTGCCGATATGAGAAATCTCTGTTGGAAATAATATATTTCAAATTGTGAGAAATTTGCAACAGATAATGTAGTTTTTTTCTGGTTAGTCTCCATCCCCGTGGCCTTACAAAAAAAAAATATAGCTTATTTTTTAGCACTGTTGTATCATTGATGGCTCCACCCATAAATATGAGAACATCATCTATGAAGAGTAGATGAGACAAGATAATATTTTCAACAATTTTTACACCTTTGAAATTCCCCTGAGACCTCTCTTTAGATAGAAACCTGATAAGACCCTCCATGACTAAAAGAAGAAATAAATGTGATAATAGGAAACCTTACCTAAGACCACATTCTTCATGGAATAAATTTGTACCTAGAAAATTGATAATAATGATGAAGGAAACATATGTTATACAACACATTATACAATTTATAAAAGCATTATGAAATCAAATCTGAGCGAAAACATTCTAATGTACAACCAGCTGGTCCTATCATATGCTTTTGATAAATAAATTTTAAGAATCATGCCTTTCATATTATTAACTTTTAATGAGTGGAGACCTTCCTAAGAAATACCAATAGCTTTGTGGATCTAAAGATTTTCGGAAAAATAAAATTGTTCCTTAGAGATATGCTAGGATAAGATAGGATTAATTCAATTTTCTATGATCTTAGCAATTATTTTATATATGCAATTACACAATGATATAGGCATAAAGTCATCAAAGATTATGATATTATCTATTTTTGGAATTAAGGCTATGAACATGGCATTGAAAGCATCACACATTCTCCCATTCACTCTACAGTCCTCAATCACACTTAGTAAACCTTGTCCAATGAAATTGAAGAAAGAAAGTTAAAATTCCACTATCCATTGATATGGACCTGGGCCCTTGTCATTTTTGAACCATTTTAGCACAGCCTCTAGTTTCCCCATCATAATTGGCATATTCAGTTCTTCATTGAATTCCTCAGTCACAAATTGAGGAAAGAGAATGACTATCTTAATAATTTTTTCCAATGACGCTTCTGTTGGAATTTATGAAATGTTCCAAACAATAGAGGAACAAAAATTCCAAAACTTCAACACAGAGATTCAGTGTAAAATTCTGGATAGAGATGGCACAATAGAAAAAACTTCTTTCATTAAGCTTAAAAGGATATTACAAAGATGCCACATAGCTGCTATCACTAGAAAATTTGGCCCAATTTCCGACGGCCACTTCGTCGCTATTTCGACACATAGTCGTCGCAAGAGCGACAGTTCGAGGATGGGAAAAACGTGGTTCGCCATTACATCACAATTCTGATGCCTTGACAAAGTGTCGCAATACCGACACTTTTTCCATCGCTTTCAAATGCGTCGCTCTTCTGACGTTTCCCAAACTGTCGCTCTTCCGACATTTGTAACTGTCGCAATTTTGACGAAATGTGGTCCGACGTTTTGAACGTCGCTCTACCAACATTTTTACACCGTCGCTCTTCCGACGTTTGTAAACTATTGCAATTCTGATGAAATGTGGTCCGACGTTTTGAACGTTGCTCTTTTGATGTTTTTATACTGTCGTTCTTCCGATGTTTTAAAACTGTCACAATTCCAACACCATACAAAAGTGTCGCAAGACCGACGCATTGCAAAAGTGTTGTAATACCGATGCTTTCCAAAAGCGTCGCAATACCGACGCATTCCAAAAGCGTCGCAATACTGATGCTAGGAAGAATTTTCACAATATCGATGGATGTCACAAGACCGACGAAAATGGAAATGGTTCAAAACATTGAAAGAATGACGCTTACAAACCGTCGGTATACCGACGACGGGTTTAATTTAAAAAAAAAAATGAAACTTTAAAATAGGACAGTAAATCTCCAATATTTGTTATGAATTGTGGGCATTCCAATTATTATGAACATAATTGGACCACGAAATGTTAATATAATAAACCACCTCGCAGTGCTTCGACTATAAACAATCATATAAACATGGCTCGGTATTTCAAAAAACAGGTTTAAAATAGAAACAGGGCAACCCTTTTTTTTCTAAGGTTAATTTATTAACAGTGGGAATAAAATTACAGCATGACCAAAGTCAAAAACATTGCCCAGACGTATGGAAAATTTGTCAAAAAATCAAAAAAGAAGACTTCCCTCATACGGGGAAACCAGTCTTGAATGTTTTTTCAGGTCGTTGCATTGCCCACGCAGGGGAACCATCATTTGATTTCTTTGACGATTACATTGTTTACAAAATTCAAAAATAAAACAAAGGTCCAGCGCAGTAATATAAGCAAAAACATGCCCAATTAAGTGGGCCGCGAAGCAAGAAAACCAAACCAAAGAGAAGAAAATACTCATCTGGTGATTCTTCGACAATTCGGCACCATCCTTCGGCAAACATAGAAATGAAACTTTAAAACAGGACAGTAAATCTCCAATATTTGTTATGAATTGTGGGTGTTCCAATTGTTATGAACATAATTTTACTGTGAAATATTAATATAATAAACCACCCCACAGCGCTTCGACTATAAACAATCATATAAACATGGCTCTGTATTTCAAAAAACAGGTTTAAAATAGAAACAGGGCAATTTTTTTTTTTCTAAGTAAGGTTAATCTATTAACAGTGGGAATAAAATTACAGCATGACTGAAGTCAAAAACATTGCCCAGAATTACGGAAAATTTTTAAAAAAATAAAAAAAGAAGACTGCCCTCATACGGGGAAACCAGTCTTGAACGTTTTTCAGGTCGTTGCATTTCCCACGCAGGGGAACCATCGTTTGATATCTTTGACGATTACAGTGTTTACAAAATTCAAAAATAAAATAGAGGTCCAGCACAGTAATATAAGCAAAAACATGCCCAATTAAGTGCGCCGTGAAGCAAGAACACCAAACCAAAGAGAATCAGCTACTCATCTGGTGGTTCTTCGACAATTCAACACCATCCTTCGGCAAACATAAAAATGAAACTTTCAAAGAGGAAATTAAATCTCCAATATTTGTTATAAATTTTGGGCATTCCAATTGTTATGAACATAATTCGACCGTGAAATATTAATATAGTAAACCACCCCGCAACGCTTCGACTATAAAAAATCATATAAACATGGCTCTGTATTTCAAAAAACATGCTTAAAATAGAAACAGGGCAACTATTTTTTTTCTAAGTAAGGTTAATCTATTAACAGTGGGAATAAAATTACAACATGACTGCAGTAAAAAACATTTCCCAGACTTATGGAAAATTTGCAAAAAATCAAAAAAGAAGACTGCCCTCATGTGAGGAAACCAGTCTTGAACGTTTTTCAGGTCGTTGCATTGCCCACGCAGGGGAACCATCATTTGATATCTTTGACGATTACAGTGTTTAAAGAATTCAAAAATAAAATAGAGGTCTAGCACAGTAATATAAGCAAAAACATGCCAAATTAAGTGGGCCGCCAAGCAAGAAAACCAAACCAAAGAGAAGCAGCTACTCATCCGGTGGTTCTTCGACAATTCGGCACCGTCTTTCGGCAAAAATAAAAATGAAACTTTAAAACGGGACAGTAAATCTCCAATATTTGTTATGAATTGTGGGTGTTCCAATTGTGATGAAAATAATTCGACTGTGAAATATTAATATAATAAACCACCCCGCAACGCTTCGACTATAAACAATCATGTAAACATTGCTCTGTATTTCAAAAAACAGGTTTAAAATAGAAACAGGGAAACTTTTTTTTTTCTAAGTAAGGTTAATCTATTAACAGTGGGAATAAAATTAAAGCATGACTGAAGTCAAAAAAATTGCTCAGACTTGTGGAAAATTTGTCAAAAAATCAAAAAAGAATACTGCCCTCATACGGGGAAACCAGTCTTGAACATTTTTTAGGTCGTTGCATTGCCCACATAGGGGAACCATCGTTTGATATCTTTGATGATTACAGTGTTTACAGAATTCAAAAATAAAACAGAGGTCCAACACAGTAATATAAGAAAAAACATGCCCAATTAAGTGGGCCGCGAAGCAAGAAAACCAAAAAAAAGAGAAGCAACTACTCATCCGGTGGTTCTTCGACAAGTCGACACCATGCTTCGGAAAACATGTCACTTTCCATGGCGGGAGAAGCTTTAGACATGGAAGGTCTAGGATCTCCAGGTGCTATCTCCACATCATGAGCCCTATGAACCTGAGCCTTCGGTTCCTACACATTCACGCCACCGCTCCCCTCCTGAAGGCCCGAAAGTTGGGCTTTTCCTGAGCTCAGACCCACCAGACGGGTGCATTGTTCCTCCACTTAGGCCTCTTCATGGAAAACCACGGTGATTGAAGCTATGATTCGTGGGAGATTTAGAGAGAAATTAAAGGAAAAAATCGCAGTGCGCGTCGTGGGAGAAGGTGAAGCAGTGGGGAAATGAGGAGCAGGGGAGCCCATATGGTGGTCAGATCCTAGAACCTGACCCCGCCCACTTCTAGTGTTTGGATAGGGGCTTGCGTAGTAATCATTGGAGTGGGAAGACGACTTGGTTGAGGGGCTGGAGGGAGCATGCAGGGGTTGGCCTCTGGTGCTACTCCTGCGACAACGCATCCTTTGACGCAGGCGAGGCATGGGTGCAGTCTCAGCAGTGGGCACAAGACAAGACGAAGAAGCAGGATTCCCAGAAACCGAGGAATATAGACACAGATTAGACCGAGAGAAATAAAAAATTTCACCAAAGTTTAAGCAACAGTTCAGTTGGCTTCTCCTTCTCGTCACAGTGCGCAGGCAGTGTAACCCAGTAACTGGAGAGCATATGCAATTCAAAGGTTGCGGCTCGTCTGAGAAACCATAGCGAAACGCCATTTTATCGACCCGACTGCAATGGCATCGAAGAACGCCCATCATAAATATCTCATTGATGAGAGCCAAAGGCTGGAGCATATTGGAGCATGTGGAATAGCTAACAGGAGTGGAGGTCTGATTTTGAATGGTGTTAAAACTTAATGCGATTGATATGAAAACCTTGGAACTGAAATATCGGCTAATTGAACAACGTTAAAACTTAATGCGATTGATATGAAAACCTTGGAACTTAAATATTGTCTACCAGCCATGACATGGGTGGGCAGATGTCTCCACACTTCGCCACATCCATGTCCCATCACCTTAAATGCCATCCAATGCACCCACATCCGGGAACAGGGAAAATTTTGATTGAAGCGCGGGTTTTGTTTAAAGTTTGGTGGTCCCACACCATGGCAAGCCAGAGGAGGACACGTGGCAGAAATCGATTGGAGCGGAATTTTTGTTTGGGCCGCTCGTGCAGTGGAAATCCGGACCCAAAAAAGATTAGGGCGAATTTGATAAGAAATTCGCATCACAACTCTCTCTCCGTACGCTAGCCCAAATTTAGACCCGAAAAAAATTAGGGCGGAATTAATTTGTTTTTCACGTCACAAAATTGGCCGACATCAGCAGGCTATTTTGGAACGCGAATTTGGTTTTAATTATGGTTTATCACCGTTTGAAGTTCGGCGGGCTCCACAGCTAAAGGGTTCGTTTGAAGTTTTGACAAAGGTTTTGTTATATGTTTTATATAACATGCGGCGGAATAGTTTTATTGTTTGTTAAGGTCCCACACTGGTTTTGGTAATATTTTGTTTTAAATGTGATGTATATATGTTTTATATATATTTCATATATATATTAAAACATTTATAAATTGTGGACCCCAGTAGCATTTTAATAGATTTTTTATTTGCATAGTTTTGTTATGCTTTTAATATATGCGTTGCATATAAAAGAAAAGGGCTGTGATCCTGTTTAGGAATGTAGTTGTAAAGTTTATTATTACACACAATAGTAGTGTAAGTGTTTTAAAGAGCACAACAGTGCATATTTTTAGAGACAAAGAAGAATTTTGAGTGCACTGCGTTTTGCAGCAGTCACATTTTGTAATCCCTCTCAGTGAGGAAGAATTTGTAATAGTTTTTTTTTGAAGGAATAGAAATTTTTCAAAGTGTTGAACTCTGTTTCTAGTGAAGAAATTTCAGTATTTTCTCTGTGTTAGAAGAGGAGAGTATTACTCTCTCCATTTTTATTCTGGAATTTTCAAATATTCCAGCACATCGCTATAAATGGAGATTGCTATGCATCAACGTCAACATGTTTTCAAGTAGGAGCTGCCTAATTTTGTAACAAACTTCTCTCTGGATGTCAAATTTTGTAGACATTGAAGATTACTCAGATGATGCTTGAAATTTCCATTGAATTCCTATAAGAATCTTAGATTTGTGACAGAAATCCTTTTGCTAATATATTAGCTTACTCCTTTTAAGTTTGTCTCATTCAACTAATAAAAAATGTTTCAAGGAGTATAATGAAAACTAGATTATGTGTGAAGCATAAAATAATCATTGATGCTAGAATTGGAAGTTAACAAGTATAATAAGAAGTAGATACACTTCTCTAAAGCATAATACCATTTTTCTTAAGCATAAGACAATTATTGATGCTAGAATTGGAAGTTTGAATAAGACGAGATAAAACAACAAAAAATGCATTCCATTACTTGCATGAAATATGAGTACCGCCTTTTACCAGTAAGTTTTTAGCAAGGTCTAGATTTTGACTGGCATCGATTCTTGTGAACTCAAATTTCACTAAAAACATAGGTTTTTGTATGTTTTTCAGCACATGGTTAAAAATGATAGTGCATCAAAATCTATATTATTGGGCCGAATACATAAGTAATAAAAAATTCTTTTTACCAAGTTATTTGCTTCATCAAAAGCCTGATCTTCACATTTGACACTTTTGCTAGGGATAAATATCAAGTGGGTTGTGACATTTTAAAACTTGGTATGCGGTGAAGTGCCCAAAAGGCAAGTCTATCAAAGCATCTGCGACCTGTGTCATTTCATAGTAGCAGATGATTTGATATCATAATGGAGGTGCTCCAATTCAAGCAGTGTAGAAGAGGCAGGAGCCTACAAGGTAGATCCAAACTTTGGAGAAGAGCAAGGAAGATCCTGGGAAGAATGAAGAATTTGGGAATCTAGGATCTCTTCCAGAGGCCATGATACGAAAGGTTTGTCCTGTTTGTAGATATTTCTCATCTACATCCAATATAGCCTTAAATGCCCATATAGATCATTGTCTATCAGGTGAGTCAAATGCTAAAAAATATGGAACAAAGTTTTCCAAGCCTAAAGTGAAGGTGAGAAAAAAACAATCAATCCTAGATATAATTGCTGCAGCACCTGTTTGCATGCTAGAGGATTTGGATTACAGTACTAGCAAAGAGAAATCGACCGCTGATGCACATCCATTGCCTTTGGATCAGCTCAATATCATAGACACCACCAAGCAGAAGCAAGATCAATGCAAAGATCTCAACATTTCAAAATGAATGCAAAGATCTCGCATAGTGGTAATGCATGTATTTCAAAAGAAACAAATAACACTGAACATTCTAACCCATTCGAATAACCACTGTAGCAATGTTTTACATCTAATTAGATCCAATCCGTATATCGATGGAAAGAAATTAATATAATTACATTTTCTGTAGCAGAGGAAACTTTGAAAAAACAGAAAAGGAATATAAAACGAGGATGTCAAGATGTTTAGATTACTCAATACAATAATTATTTGTGCTAAGTAGACACAAAACTATATTCTTAATGCATTTTTTGTAGAATACTAAACAGATTTGTCCAAAATTTGAGATGCAAACTGTAGTCTCTACTACGTTTGGAAAATTGGAGGTTTATAAAAGATAAATTGCGAACAAAATTGGACCACTATGATAAGAAGCTTTCAGAAGCATTCCTTCTGCTTCACAAACGTGGAACTACCTTAAGAATGCTTATGGTTGATATAAATATTAGAGCATGACAATTAAATGTAGTAGTTATGCTAAAATACTGAATAACAGCTTGAGAGTGCTCTTCAGATACTGTACGAATGCACCAAATTAAAGTTGTACCATTACTAAAGATAAATGGCCAAAAATAGTCAATTTTGATATTGTGAAGTTATGTCTTTCTTGGTAGCAAACTGGGGATAGGATGGAAAATATGAGAGAACTAAGTTCCAAGGACTAAAAAAATAAGGGCAACATAGTTCTGCCTTGAATCAGAGACAAAACAAAGCTTCCCAAAAATGTGTTTGCCACTATCATCACCTCAAGGAGTGCAAAGTCAGTTGATGGTGCCAGCCATTTGACGAAGTAGAGAGAAGATTCATGGTGCCAATGGTTGTAGCACAGTTTGTTGATGTGAGCCATCATTGTAACAAAGCAGATTGATAGTGCCAATTGCTGTAGAAGTCCATTGAGAGTGCAACTACTATAGTAGAGTAGTTTGAGAGCACCCATTGAAGCTCCTATATATAGTAGAGTCAACATTTTCCTATTGAACAAGTTGGTATAGTCAAAGCCACAACAAGATCAGATAGCCATGATCCTAAATGAGAACCAGAGCCAAAGCTAAGATAGATTCATGTTTAGTAGAACAAGACAGCCATAGCAAAATATCTGACCACAGAACCAGATCATGAGAGATAGCAAGATTCTTGCTTCCACTGTGGAAATGTAGAAACTGTACAAGGGCTTTTCTTCCAACAAATTTCATTGTGATAGTAATTGCTATGGTGTTGTAAGCAATCATTAGTAGAATCTTAAATCCATTTTGGAATTCTTTTAACCTGGAGAGGGTTTTCTGTGGTTATAAATCCTCATGTTCAAATTCCATTGTGGATTGGTTTTGTTTAATATTATGTTTTTACTGTCCGCATTTGAATTTTCGCACATAAAATTATCAGTCTAAAGCGAGAAATTTTGCATTGTTTCTTTTGCTTCCTATTGTCAAGTATTTCGCTTAGAACTCTACTCGTTGTAACAGAGGTCTTGGGCATAGAACAGGGGACTTGGGTTTTTTGGAATCAAAATTCAGGTTAAGATGCTCATCTGAATAATGGCACAGTGAGCCTTAGCATGGAGTTGGGAGTACCAATTTGAAGTGCAGGTAGGGCATTGTACAATAGACCAGCTAGATTTCTAGACCCTAATACAAAAGTTTCTTCTTCTTTCAAAACATGTTTCTTGTTTTCTGTAACCAATGTGGGTCCTGTTCTTGTTTCAATTGGGGATGGATCAACATTTGTTATTTCTCTAGATGATCACACTCTGGGTATCCCTGGAGGCTATTTGGGGGTGATGAGTCCAATAGGTCTCAATGAAGTGTTGCCCTCGCTGGGGAATACTATTGCAGTGGAATTTGATATTATTTTGGATGTTGAATTCCACGATCCTAATGGAAACCAGTACCTTCATCTCCAGTACCTATTCACAAAAGAGAGTTCCATAGCTAATCATGCATGCAGAGAGGGTGAATTGCAGGCATTACAATAGGAGGTGTTGTTGTTGTTGCATTGGCCACTAGATTGTTTGTCTGGTTCTATTACAAGCACAGAGTATTGAAAAGGATAGACAAATTTAGTTCAGATATTGTGAAATTGCCTCGGAAATTCACCTACAAAGAGATCAGCAATGCTATGAAATACTTTTTTTGAATGTGATTGATAATCGATAATTGCAAGCAAGGGTAATCCCCTTGTGAAACCCAAATTTCTGAGCATTTTCTAAAACCTGATGAGAGATTCATTGTAATGAACAAGTGCCTAGGTCCATATTACGTCCAAATCTACCAAGCACCAAGATATATAAAAAAAATCCACAGTATCTGCGAACTAAGAAGAAGAGGCAAAAAATGTATTCTACTTGCCTGTTCAAATAGTGGTTGGGGTTTACCACGACAAAAATTTGACAGAGCCCATGTAGCTTTTCTTATCATTGAAATTCTAGCAGTATCATTCAACTGGGCAAGCACCTGCCTCAGAGCTCCATGACTGAGGGAAAGATCCCTAAATGTTGCAGAGTCTCCAGCAATATTTCCCAAAGCCCAAATAGCCTTACACGAACACTAATTGAACTCAAAGTTGGGTACTAGTTTTTTAAATCAAATTCCAAAATTACAGACATATAAAGATATTTGGGAAGAATAATTTTATGCCTCTAAAATAAAAGTGCTACCTGTTCTCGAACATTATCATTCCCAGAGGTAAGAAGTTCCACAAATATAGGCAGTGCCACGTAATCAATCACAACCTTTGTATTCTCAGAGGTTCCTGAGACTATATTAGTCAAAGCCAAAGCTGCTTCAAACTTCATTATCAATCACAAGGTATCACAATCAAAGCTATAATTTTAAGATAACAATTTATCTACAATTTAAACTATAATTTTAAAATAGATACACCTAGTGATATAGACACCTAGTGAGAGTAGAGGTTAGGAAATTATAATAAGAATTATTACAAGATATCACTCACAGTGCAGTTGATTGTTCATTTTTTGCTGTAACTATAATTTTAAAGAAGACACACTTAGTGATATAGACACCACCAATTGAGAGTAGAGGTGATGAAATTATAATGAGAATTATTTCAAGATATCATATTACTCATGGTACAGTTAATTCTTTAATGTTTGGTGTAATAATTGTTTATTATTTATAAACACAATCAAACATATTATGAGGGATGGTGATGAAATTGACAAAGGTCTCATAACAAACCATACTAGGCACATCCCCTGGCAAGATAGACTCTGAATAAGAAAGAAAGCAAAACAAAGTGATTACTTACATGATCATAGGCTTCCAGAAGAACAAGATCCAGAGTAGCATCTGTAACCCCAAAAGCAACACCTCTCTCTACAAGACGAATCGCTACATCTTTCATATGTAGTCTAGCAAATGTTCTGAGCTCATCACGAGAAAGAGGATCAAATACAACTATCTCATTAAGTCTATTCAATAGCTCTGGCCTGAAATGTCTTCTAACCTGCAAAAATATTCAAAGGCATGTCAAAGCACTGCAGCCAACTTCATGATAAAATTATATGAAAAATATGCATACACAGAGTCCAAGAGAATGAAATGACAGGTGTATTAGTAGTTGCCGAGATGCAGCAACTAAAATGGCAGGTGTATTGGCAGTTGTGGAAATGAAACTACTAAAATGGCCATTTTTTCGATGGTTTTAGGTGTGTGGATTGTTGGTGGTATTTTTAGACTGATTCCATGGAAATATACCGGAAACCAGTGGTATGTCAAACCTAGAAGGTAACCCGAGATTTTGTGACCGTCAAATTAAACAAGTAACAGGTGTCGTGCCTAGATAAGAAGTGTTGAAAAGAAAAAAAAATATCTCTTTCATAACAGAAGGCCTATCAGCCTAAATATCTAGGACATGTGGCACTCCATGATAAAGACACATGGTGTGTGGATTTGAGTTTTTTAGGTGGTCAAGTGGGCCGAAAATAGGTGAAATGTGGCACCACTCAGAGATTGACATGTGCCAATTGGTACAAGTGGTAGACAATTGGCATGATCAAACAACGAGGTGATGCAGGAATGACATGAGGGAGAAAATATCAGAAAAGCCCCAAATATGGAGAACTAAAGCTCATCACCAACCTGAGATTGAAAACTTTACATGATATAACCTATGAAATCGTAAATGGAGAAATCATGGTAACAATAAAGTAACCTACATAACAATAAATTTGGATTCATCCTGGGAGTGGTAATGGGAGAAATCATAGTGAACAACAGGAAACATGCAGAGTTTCTTACAATCAAATAGATGAAAAAACACATACAAAAAACCTAGATAATAATCATGAACAAGCTTAATATTGAATTATGAGCTGTAAAGGAACTTACAAAATGTAACATTGGGAACTGCAGTCCAACGCGAAGCAAAAATATCCTGGACATCTGGCCAGCGCGAGCAAAATATTAGAGGATGTTAATTTAGTTTTTAATAAAATAATTTTTATGTAGAGCGCATTTGATTTTTGCATTTCAAATCATTTTTATATACATTTGATTTTTTCATTTCTAATACAAGTGACAAACAAATTTCTACAAGAGGTTGAAATTTTTACTAGAATAGCCATGAAAGACTAATTAAAATGGCTTAAAATGCAAGTGGAACTTCAAAATAAATGTAATTGAAGGTTCTCTCCACTAAATTTTTGCAAAAGTGCTTACATTATTTAAGTTATCTAGGATATTTTTTGTATTACACAATCTAAATTAAATAATGAAATAGTTGGGTAGTCTTATTGTTTCAAATTAGGACACATTTTCAAATGGTGATGAAGTTTCATGTGATGATTAACTGACAATATTCTCCTTTCCTATCCTTGAAAAACTATACAAGGTTCCCTGCTGCCACATGAAACCCTAACTCATGTCGCAGTATAGGACCAGTCCTCCATTTTGCCCATCATAAGGCATTTTGCACGTATTTGACGACTAGAATTTGCAGATTCCCGTTTTCCATGAGGTGCTAGGAAGGATAGAAGACTTAATTTTGATGTTTGAAATTTTTTCAAAAACGTTCTTATGCCCTTTAATTTCCACTTACCAATAATTTTGCAACTCTAGTCCTCTTTGCAATTGCAAGGCTGTACTCAAAAAGTAAGGAAAGTTACTTTTTTGGCTCACTCAAAATTAAAAATTTAATAAAGGAATTACCACTTATCATTATTGATATTTTAAAATTAGAATCAATTTAGTTTTCCCCTTCCTATTACAAAAAGTTCGCAAGTCATTTCTTTTACATAAAACACCAAAGAAAGAATAAAGCCCGTTTCCCTGCAAACTTCCAAGGTTGTGATTAGTGAAGCAGTGAAAAAGTACGGCTACAGCACTAAAAAATTAGAATGCCAATTTGCCCCAACATGAAGTAGTGTTAATATAGCTAGTGGCTTGGCTTGATGGTCAAACAGTGAATTACACAAGCACAAAATAAAAGCTTTAGGCGTCTAGTTCCTTACACTCGCACTCTCAAGGCATTCAGACTTAGGTCGAGCTCAAGATTGGCTTCGAGGAAACTAGATTGGCTCATTAACCTGCCATATTTTAATTTCATAAGGTATGTTTGAAGTTTGAACTGCTAGGGTAATTTATTATTGTGAAATCATAGTTCTAAATTATCTCTTATTCTGTGAGCAATGTAATCTATTAATTGTAATCAGATTCATTAAAAAAATTCAAACTGATTTTAGCATGAATGATGACAATTTATATATTAATTGGTTTTTAAGAGTATTTGTATTATGTAGGAGCACTGGAAAGATAAATCAGGACTTCATTTTCTTTTTTCCTTATTTTATTGGGCTGAACTGGAGAAAATTGAATATGAATAGTGAGTTAATTGTAAGATCAATGGGCCAAGGCCATACATCAACATTGACCACAGTGGGGAAGTATAAAAGCATGGATATTCATGCAAGTATAGTTATTAATGTAAGATCAAAGTTAACTCTTAGCTTCACTAAATAAATAGAAGGCAAAGATCTAGCATCAACTGAAACTCACGTGAAAAAGTAGATGAAAAATGTACAATCATCCAATGGAGAGGTAATCTATAATTATCCAGTAAGACTCTTGGCTATTCCTTGAGACTAAACTAATTCTCAATATTTTTGAATAATCATCCATTGGAATTTAGTAGGAAAACCATAGTAAATCATTGTCCAATGGCCATGCAAAAATATAAAAAAAAAAAATATTTGTTGGTTGTTTTTCGATTGGTGGACCATGATGGGACCACTGAGAAGGTGGGGGTGCTTTTTTAATCATGGAAGTGAGGTTTAGTAGATTGATAGTGAAGTTACCTTTCCCTATAAATTTTCTCGATCAAGTTATTCATTCATTGAACTTTGATTCATTCCTACTGTTTTGATACGCAATCCAATCCAGTTGAGTCTTGAGTCTTCATTGAGAATGGAATTCATAGGTTGTCAAGAAAGAGGTTATCATGCACATGCACTCTTCTTTTCTTGGTATATTTGTAACTATGTTCAGCCTGAGTTCTATATTTTTAAATTATCATAATAGTTCGTGATTATTAGGCTTTTATTTTGTCTTTTAAGAATTTTAATTTAATTATTATTAATCATTAAATTTTGCACATGAGGAACATCTACATTTGGCTCTAAAACTGGGATGTTTTCCTCGTCAGTAGTGCTGCTCCCCTGATTTAAAAAAAGTTGTTAGACATTAAATTTATGGACGAAAACAAACATATTGAAAGGTTAATATTTTACCTTATCAGACATTCTGGATCTTGGGACCTACCCCAACTTCTACGACGTTCAACTACGGCTTGATAGCCGAAATGGAAAGCGATATTTTTGTCTTCCTTTGTAGTTTCTGTTCCGAAGTCATCACCCTACATTACATATGATTGTGTATTTTTAATCATATTTGATAGGATTACAAAAACATTGGAAGGCGATACAATTAATTATAAGATGTTTAGCTACTTAATTACAATTCTTGCAGCTAATTTCAAGTAGCCGCCCTGGCCTAGCTTGTGATGGCCCTTTTTTTCAATGCTAGCTTTGGTTTCCTTCGAGGTGTCAGGCAACCTATCATCAAAAGATTGAAGTCAGATATGATGTAGCACACTTTTATTTTAGACATAGAGAACATTAAAGATATTGACTTAAAGTTGTAATTTACCTTGCGGGTCCAGTTGGCATTTTTCCTTCTTTCTTTGCCCTTTTCTCTTTTCCGTCATGGATGAGTGCTCTCCACTCACTCTTTGGAACTGTGAGAGGATGCTCGTATCTAGGGTTAAATTGGAATTGCGTTTGATAGGTGTCCCTAGTATATTTCAAATATTTGCCGGCTACCCGAGCCATCGATGTTCTGTCAAATGTGCCGACCCAAAAAAAGGCTTCTAGATAATCTAGAAGTTCTTTTTTTTCAGTTTGGAATTCTGGGAATTCCACCTTGTCTGTATGGTTGGGCCAAAAATTACCAACGCATGGATCTCCAAAAACCTGTAGAACTCATTGTTTCCTACACAAAAAAAAAATATATTATCATTAATTTAAAAATAAAAATCATGATGAATATGTTTTAGATAGAGTACATGAAATAGTTAAAATATTAAAATTTACCTGGGAGTTGTACATGCTTTATAGGGACACCTTCATCGTTCACCAATAACATGCCATTAATGGTCCCTATGGAGCTGACATGTGTAGCTCCAGGAAATGCAATAATGTAGTTGGCCATATCAGCCTCATCACTGCCAACACGTTCAGCGGTTGGCTGGGTGTCTGCTTGGGCAGGGTGTGTTTCTTGGCTGGCACCTAAAGGAGTAGAAGGTGTATGAGAGGGTTGCTGGGAAATCTCTTGCCCTTGTGTCCCACTACCACCAACACTAGGTTCAACAAGTGTCAGAAAACGCTACATAGAAAAGAACGTTTTTTTAGTTTAGTCAATGTAAAAATTAAAAATCAAACTATCACAATTCATCTCATGCAAAACAAAAAAAATAAATCCTTTTGACTTTTTATTATTACCTGATATGTTTCTAGCTAGGTCATAATTCATTTTATCCTCTCTTCTGCTTCAAGTGTTTGAGGCGTGTCTATCAAAGTATCAAATTCCGACCTTGCATTTCGTGCCTTTTTTCGCAACAAGAGTGCTGGAGATAGGGATGAAGAAATCTCTTCCTCATAGAGGGAATCATCAGGCGTACCATGGCTAGGTGTCTACATATTTGAAAAAACTTAATATTATTTCAATTATGTAAATAACTAAAATACCTGAAGATAGAGCAATGCTGGCACTTTACATGTTCTTCCACTGGCCTCTTTCCGCGGCTAGGTGTCTTCATATTTGAACAAAATTAATATTATTTCAATTATGTAAATAACTAAAATACCTGAAGATAGAGAAATGCTGGCACTTTACATGTTCTTCCACTAGCCTCATCCTGTATCGGGGTTGTTCCTGTACTGCCCTGATCAGTCTGCCACATTGCAATAAAATTATAAATGTAAAAACATGAAAACAATATCTAACTTGAAAACACAAAATGAAAACTGAAATAATTTCTAATAAGACACCGGAAGACAAAGTTAGAGTTTCAAATATGCCTTGCATTGAATTCAATCTTGGAAACATGTCATTGCACATTAAGGCACCCAAACAAGAGACGAGTTGAAAATGAAGACCTTATTGAATATATTGTTGGAGCAACTTCAGGTAAACTTGTTGTGAAGACCTTGAGGAAATTTTTGGAGCAACATTTTTGAAGCTGATGGTATAGCATTGTTGGAGACGATCTTGAAGGGCCTTGAAGTGAAGCTTTTGGAGCAACTATTGAAAAATCCTTAGAGTATTTAAGTAAGGCACTTTCTATCTTCCATCACCTTTTTCCTTTCAATATCCTTTAAACGATTTTGTTGATATTTAATGTTTTAAATCACGTTATAATTCCTTGATTATATGTGTTTGGGGACTTTCCCTTTGAAATTACCCAAAAATACCCTGGCAATTTTATCTTCGGGATGCATGTCTGACCCTATTGTTCAATATTTTGATTGATAGTAGTAAAAATAGAGAGTTAGGGGGCTCTTGACTTGGTTTGGTTGGGCCATTAGATCCCTAACATCTACTAGGGAGAACCCCCCTTGAGTTGGAGGAGAGCTAGCCCGAAGTGAAAAGAGGTTGGTGAGGTGACAATGGAGCTATTGAATTACACATGGTATCACACTTTAGCTTTAGGACTTTATCTTGAGAAGTGCGAGATTTTGCTATATCAATTCTCAAATTGTTTACAACACTATTGTTAAGAACTAATAAGAAGTGATGTTGAGGGGTTTTTGGGTATAATAAACAATACCATTTAAAAACTAGGGTTCTCAGTCCTTGGCATTCCTTCACCTGGGCCTAGCGGCACACAAGAATAATTTCACACTAAACCATGCAAACTTAAAAGTAACTTAACAGATCCATAAAGTAATAATAATCATAATTCCTAATTTCCTATTGTACGATATAATGCAAATTATTCAAACTTGAAGCAATGAAGACATGCAATGTCTGAATTTCAAGATTGATGAACCAATACAAGAAGTTAGAAACTACAACTTTGATTCAATACTCTATGTCCTAACTCCAGGAATGAATATAGTTTGTAGTATAGAACATGCATCGTGTATTATCAATTGTTAATTGACAACAAATAAAGGTCATCTACCTCATCAATTCCTTCCCATTTTGTGTTTTTATGTTATATTCCTTATAAAAGTGTCAAATTTCTCTCAAAGTAAGAAACCACTGAAGAAAATAAAAAATAGTTGAGATATGATTGAGAAATGGTCATTTATTTCTTGAAAGGATCTTCATGATTTCTTTGGTTGTTTTTCATCTCAAGAAACAAGAAATGAACTAAGAAACTATCGTGACGTAATATAAGAAACAACACGATGCAATGGCCATTTTCAAAGCCAAATGATGTCCCTTGAGGACATGGCCTTTATTTGGTTCCTGTTTCATAGGAGTTTCAGGTAGAAATGGAACTTTGTTGTACCATTTCGAGTAGTAAAAAGGGAAAACCTTCTTTTTCCATTGGAAATAATTTACCTTTCCTTTTTCATGATAATCTAAATCACAAAAAATATGAACTATACTGCACACATTCTTGGATAATGTGAAAGTGGAAAAGGAATACCCTACACAAGTGATGCACACATGTACACTTGAACACTAATAGATTTTTGTAGTTGAAATGCAATGCTTGTTTTCATTTAAATGTAGGGTTTTTAAAGTATGGAGAAAAAATGGCTACCAATTTAATAAGCATTTCTTTGGGAAAAATTTAAATCTTGTATTGGGTGATGAAGATAATAGAGGGTATTGAATCTTGATTCTTGACATTGTGTTTAACTTGAATAACTCAAATGATTATAAATATCAGTGGATGAGTTCTTTTTTCAAGTATGTCACTCAAAACTCTTATGTCAAAGCATTGTATGATGGCTAGCATTTTCTTGTTTCCCTTTCTTCAGTTCAATGTAAAAAGTATATTAATATATTGGAGCACAAATGATAGCTATAATTGTTTTCTCTGCATTATATCTAGCCCCAATATTATGAAAAGTTTTCTCAAGTGGAGCTATTGGTTATTAATGAAGTAGCTGCAATTCCATTGCCTATTGTAAAGGATCTACTTGGGCCATATTTAGTGTTTCTGTGCTCTACTATAAATGGGTAATAATTATAAAGGAGCCAACCACAATCACAGCTTTTGTAACCATTCGGTTTCGATGGATAGTGATGATGATATCAACTCTATATATCAGTGACCTATATCTATATGAGAATGATCTCAACATTGACCTTGATATGGTTGTATGGATGTGACCTTTGGTATGTCATCAGAAAATCCCCAAATCTGGAGAACTAAAGCTGACCAGTTTCAATCTGGAGTACTACCCTTGTGATAAAGTTGATGACTTTCGATCTCCCATTCTCTACCACTTTTCACTTCACCTTTAATATAGATCAGACCAAGGGAAATTCGTTACTGGGTGTTGAGATGGATGAGTTTGTCGAACTAAAATCCATAGCTTAAAATTCATGAAAATAGTGGAGTCAAATTCGTGCAAGCACAAACACATCTTACACATCCTCTTTGAAAATCATCCAAAAGAACATTGGAAGACATCTAGAGAGAACCCTATAGCCTAACACAATCCAATGGAATTGACCAAAAAAACCCAAATAGAGTCAACCCTACTATAGGAGGAAGGGTCTATAGTAAGAACTTACCATTTTGCAAGAGTTGAGGGCGAATGATGTTCTGCAAGAGCTAAGGGCGAATGCTAAGGGCGAATGCTGTTCTGCAAGAGCTGAGGGCGAATTCTGTTCTGCAAGAGCTGAGGGCGAATGCTGTTCTGTAAGAGGTGAGGGCGAATGTTGTTCTGTAAGAGGTGAGGGAAAATGCTGTTCTGCAAGAGCTGAGGGCGAATGCTGAGGGCGAATGATGTTCTGCAAGAGCTGAGGGCGAATGTTGTTCTGCAAGAGCTGAGGGTGAATGTGCATGTGATATCAGACGTTAATGTATTTTTTAATAAAATAATTTTTATGTAGCACGCATTTCATTTTTGCATTTCAAATCATTTTTATATACATTTGATTTTTTCATTTCTAATACAAGTGACAAACAAATTTCTACAAGAGGTTGAAATTTTTACTAGAATAGCCATGAAATACTAATTAAAATGGCTTAAAATGCAAGTGGATCGTCAAAATAAATGTAATTGAAGGTTCTCCCCACTAATTTTTTGCAAAAGTTCTTACATTATTTAAGTTATCTAGGATATTTTTTTTGTATTACACAATCTAAATTAAATAATGAAATAGTTGGGTAGTCTTATTTTTTCAAATTAGGACACAATTTTCAAATGGTGATGAAGTTTCATGTGATGATTAACTGACAATATTCTCCTTTCCTATTCTTGAAAAACTATACAAGGTTCCCTGCTGCCACATGAAACCCTAACTCATGTAGCAGCATAGGACCAATCCTCCATTTTTCCCGTCATAAGGCATTTTGCACGTATTTGACGACTAGAATTTATGGATTCCCATTTTCCGTGACGTGCTAGGAAGGATAGAAGACTTAATTTTGATGTTTGAAATTTTTTCAATAACAGTATTACGCCATTTAATTTCCACTTAACAATAATTTTGCAACACTAGTCCTCTTCGCAATTGCAAGGCTATACTCAAAAAGTAAGGAAAGTTACTTTTTTGGCTTACTCAAAATAAAAAATTTAATAAAGGAATTACCACTTATCATTATTGATATTTTAAAATTAGAATCAATTTAGTTTTCCCCTTCCTATTACAAAAAGTTCACAAATCATTTCTTTTACATAAAACACCAAAGAAAGAATAAAGCCTATTGCCCTGCAAACTTCCAAAGTTGTGATTAGTGAAGCAGTGAAAAAGTACAGCTATAGCACTAAAAAATTAGAATGCCAATCTGCCCCAACATGAAGTAGTGTTAATATAGCTAGTGGCTTGGCTTGATGGTCAAACAGTGAATTACACAAGCACAAAATAAAAGCTTTAGGCGTCTAGTTCCTTACACTCGCACTCTCAAGGAATTCAAACTTAGGTCGAGCTCAAGATTGGCTCATTAACCTGCCATATTTTAATTTCATAAGGTATGTTCGAAGTTTGAACTGCTAGGGTAATTTATTATTGTGAAATCATAGTTCTAAATTATCTCTTATTCTGTGAGCAATGTAATCTATTAATTGTTAGCAGATTCATTAAAAAAATTGAAACTGATTTTAGCATGAATGATGACAATTTATATATTAATTGGTTTTTAAGAGTATTTGTATTATGTAGGAGCACTGGAAAGAAAAATCAAGACTTCATTTTCTGTTTTCCTTATTTTATTGGGTTGAACTGGAGAAAATTGAATATGAATAGTGAGTCAATTGTAAGATCAATGGGCCAAGGCCATACATCAACATTGACCACAGTGGGGAAGTATAAAAGCATGGATATTCATGCAAGTATAGTTATTAAATTAAGATCAAAGTTAACTCTTAGCTTCACTAAATAAATAGAAGGCAAAGATCTAGAATCAACTGAAACTCATGTGAAAAAGTAGATGAAAAATGTACAATCATCCAATGGAGAGGTAATCTATAATTATCCAGTAAGACTCTTGGCTCTTCCTTGAGACTAAACTAATTCTCAATATTTTTGAATAATCATCCATTGGAATTTAGTAGGAAAACCATAGTAAATCATTGTCCAATGGCCATGCAAAAATATAAAAAAAAAAAATATTTGTTGGTTGTTTTTCGATTGGTGGACCATGATGGGACCACTGAGAAGGTGGGGGTGCTTTTTTAATCATGGAAGTGAGGTTTAGTAGATTGATAGTGAAGTTACCTTTCCCTATAAATTTTCTCGATCAAGTTATTCATTCATTGAACTTTGATTCATTCCTACTGTTTTGATACGCAATCCAATCCAGTTGAGTCTTGAGTCTTCATTGAGAATGGAATTCATAGGTTGTCAAGAAAGAGGTTATCATGCACATGCACTCTTCTTTTCTTGGTATCTTTGTAACTATGTTCAGCCTGAGTTCTATATTTTTAAATTATCATAATAGTTCGTGATTATTAGGCTTTTATTTTGTCTTTTAAGAATTTTAATTTAATTATTATTAATATATATATATATATATATATATATATATTATTTATTAAACTTTCAATGGTACATCAACTTTCATACATGAGAAAATAGATATTGACAAATGGTACATCATGGCCTGATTAATTTCGCTCAGCAATTTCAAATGGTATAACATTTAGTCAACAGTAATCATTAATTTCTGCACACAGAGACTAATTTCTCTGGAAGCCTGAGATTTCTTTGGCTTGTTATTCTTATAACTACATATACATAATTAATAGAGAGATTGAGGACAAAAAAAAAATCTAGCGCTTAGTCTCCACTACTCAACATGATTTTGTGAGAAATAATACATAGATTGATTTCTCTGAGTGCCTTAGCATTCTTTGGCTCATTATTTTAATCACAACAACAATAAAAAATGCACTAAGGATCTGTTCTTAGTCCGATTATGCAATTTTTATAAGACATATTATGCAATATTAATAATAAACATAAATTTATTGCAATTTAGGTAAAGCTCGTTCATGTTTTTTTCTTTATATTGGAAGGTTACTTTCTTTTTGAAGTAATTTTTAGTAGATCATAGCATATATTGAGGAAATATTAGTTTGACAAGAATCAGTTATTTCTCTTGAAACTTTAGGTATTAAATGTCCTTGACACAGATATATCACACTCCAAAATCCAAAGAAAATGGAAGAGCATTCAATTTTTTTAATCAAACTTTTATTGGTGAAGGGTTAATTTATTACGAGAACGTCATTAATGAAGTGAAAAATTTAAACATAATGTTTATTGACTATAAAAATAATGACCAAAACGTTAAAAAAAATTGTGTGACGGGTAAAGAGAAATCCAAATTCCAACCCTGCCTGCCACCTGTTGGTGAGTGGAGGTTATTCACTTTTCATTTACAGCTTACCAGGTTACTCATGTTACCAATATTTTCACATGGCTCACTTTTAGGTGACTAATTATTGTACTTCCTCTTTATAAAGAACAATTGGTAGATAATTCTGGTATTTGAAATCTATAACAAATCCAGGCAACAAAATTACAAATAGAAAATTATGCAAAAAATTCACCAGGGCACTAATGTGTGGATACCCTATCATTTCTTAGATCCTAATAACTTACAAACACCTACTATATTGGTATACACATAATATGGCATTTACCTGAAGTATTTCATATGTATCTAGAAGTAAATAAGTTGTATGACAATTGTTATGGCAGATATAATATGTGTATTATAGTTTATATTTCAATTTTTCTTAAGTAGCATGCATGTGTGGTTCATATAGTGACTACAATTACCAAATATATTTCAATGAATATGTGAAGATGATCTCTCAATAGGTCCTAATTACTAAAAGCATCATTAATTAGCTTTCCAAATGAATAAAATATGTTAACAAATTAATAAAAACTAGGAAAACAAATCATGCTTTAAAAAAATATGACACAATGAGTCACACTTTCATATTTATTTAATTACTCATCAAGTGTCGCTACAACATATATATGATCACCATTACCATATAAATGGGACATGTGACCATCATTTTGGTTTCGCCAATGACATTCCACATCATGAGCATCGTTTAGGGTTGATTGTGTTGATTTTTTTTAAACAAATCATTTATACATTTTATGGAAATTATAGACACAATTTATAATCACATTACAAGATCATGATGTATGGATATTCCTTATCATTTCTTAGATACTCACAACTTACCAACACCTAATAGATTGATATAGACATCATATGGAATCTGCCCCTAGAATGCCACATGTATCCTAAAACAAATTAGTTGTATGGAAATTGTTATGGTGCATATATGATGTGTATTACAATTTATCTTATAATTTTGTTGAAGTAGCATACAAAAATTTACATAGTGATATGAGAACCACTCTCTAGGGTATACATCGATTTTGTACACATGGCTTTTCAGTTGCTTTTTAAGATATATCATTGCTGATGGTCACATGATTATATAATGAACCATTAAGTTGAACTATGAAATTATTCATCACAACACACACACACACATATTGATGAATTAATAATTTTTCTCATATAATTTTTTTAATCTATTTTGAAAAAAAAAAATTATATATAATTATTTCTAAGAAGAACAAGAGAGAATTCCTTACCGTATCTTCGTAAAACATATAATAGCAAGAAAATTAATCTATTGAAATTTCATTTCCAAACATATTCGTGGAGTAAAATGAAGATTAAAAGGAAATATTCATGGATTTACCTATACCATCACCTCATAATTAAGAATGTAAATGTACAATATTGATGATACATAGTTTAGGAGAAAATTAATCTATTAAAATTTCATTTCCAAACATATTCATGGAGTAAAATGAGGATTAAAAAGAGATATTTATGAATTTACTTATAACATCAACTCATAAAAGTGTAAATGTACAATATTGATAAAATTTATTTATATATGATAAATAATAAACCTTTATCTCACATGTATCATATAATCTTATAAACAAACACATTCTATAATATGCAATAAAAGTGAAATTACACAATCCACATGGAATTAAGAGTTAGTTCAAGAAAAAGAAAATAAAAAATAAACCATAAGTGACATAGATTTTGCAAAGGCATATAAGTGTCGTTATACCGACGACGGCCAAAGCATCGCTATTGCGACAGATGCCTCCAAACGTCATAATTGCGACACTTAGACATTGTGTCACACTTGTGATGTTTGGAGGCAGCCGTCACAATAGCGACGCTTTGCATAGTGTCACAATTGCGACATCTTCCTCCAAACGCCGCAATTGTGACACTTTGTCTAAGTGTCGGTATTGCAACACTTTTCTCTAAACTTCGGTATATCGATGGTTTTGGGTAGGATTGAAAAAATTTGGGGAAATTTCCGACATTTGGTCAAAAGTGTCGGAACCAAGTGTCGGAATTTCCCCCAAATGTACTAGTGTATTTTGGCATTTACAAAATGAATAACAACTGCTTCACACACAGTGTTGAAATCTGTTCTCTGTCCTCTATTTCAATTCCGGCTTCCGACAATAAAAAAAATACATAGTCTTGCACACAAAATGCTCTCTCTGTCCTCTCTTTAATACAATGTCTCACACTCTCTGTTTTTTACAAGCTCTGTCACTGCCTTTGGGCCATCAAAACAATACAGAGTCCATACCATTTTTTCCTTTGGACCTTTTCTTATATATGACATAAAATAAATTAAGAAAACAAACTATTGTATAATATATATTATAAACATTCTATGTTTATAATATATATATTTATAACTAAACATATATATGCATACTCATTATGTCTAAAAACTTAAAGAAGAATACGTGGCGGCATTTCAAAAATAAAATAAAAATTAAACTCCATTTGACAACCTATCGCATCCATTTGTGAAATGGATCACTTGTGCGATCAGCTTACCCAATGCGATGGATGACCTAACACTTTGTGCATGCGATATGTGATATTGGCAATATCGCATCGCAAATGAAATGACGAGACATGTGATGGTGTGGAAAGCTTCCGATTGCGCTTTGTACAAGTTCTGAAAATGTTGAATTCAAATATTTTGTATACCCCTAAAAGTATGAACTGATGGTCCTGTCTCATCCTCCTCAAAACATATAGTGTTGATAGCCTTTCAACCTTTTTCATATTGGTGGAAGAATTTTGTATTATCGTCTCCCGCCTAAAGCTAGATATGCCTGCTCTTAAGCCTCCATGTGTCTTCCTTGTCCTTTAATAACTTGAGTTTCACTAACTCCAATTGTGTAGTATATGGTTTTGATTCTGGTATGTCGAAACCTCACTTTCAGGGTCCTCTACCCATGCTAAGTCAGACTCAATTTTGCATAGGGACTCTTCTTACTTTTTTTTTCTTATACTTTTCTGATCCAATCATTCTCTGCTTTCAGCGTATAATATTTCCAACCATATTCTTCACCAGTGATCTATCCTCATTTAGAGAACTAGCCTTCCACACGTCCTTGACAATCCCATGAAATTCTTCATCCCTTAACCATGTTGCATTGAATTTGAATGGAGCACGTGGATTTCAGATGTTACCATCCACTTCTAAAAATATAGGAGAATGATCCAATATGCCTCCCAAACCTACCCATTTTCTAATAAAATCTATCTTATCCATGAAAGATTCCTTGAACAAGAATCTATCAATACACCTAACTAACATAGCATTTCTTACTCAATGGTTTCTCCAGGTGGGTTGGATGAATGCTAATTCTATATCAATAAAACTATTGTTCTCCAAGAGCTGTTGAAGAAAAGCACTGAACGATCCCACCTGGGCATGGCTTCCCCATGATTCTACATGACCGAAAAAAAATTTAAATCTCCCCCAATATTATATTCTCAGTTTGAATATATTATAATCCCATGATATCTTCCCAAAATGCAATATGGTTTTGACATAGCCCATACACATTGACGATCAAAATATAGAAACCTAACTCTCTAGGGATTACATCTCCCATTAATACACCTTCCCTGCCCCATACATTCACCAATTTCATCATTCTACTGTTAATAACAATTCCAATTCCACCGGATCGACCTCTTGCATCTAGGGCTTGGAAAGCCAACCTTGTAACCATAGCTTCTAGAAGAGATACAATTTTCTCACTACTCCCCAATGTCTATTGTAGTAAAATCACATCCAACTTTTAAACTCAATTAATCTTTTAAGTGCTAATTTTTTGGCAAGGCTAGCCAACCCGCAACAATTAAAGGAAAAATATTTCATCAGTAAACCACGTCTAGGTTACATTTTTCTCTAAGAACCACTTCAATTGATAATTTGATGCCCTATAATACATCCATACAAGCCTTATGAATGGATTTTTAATTATTGGATTTCCTACCTCTAAGAATTTGGGGAATCCTAGGAGGATATGTAAGACCTATACCCCCCACCCCCCCAAATACTTTTGGTGGTTTAGATAATGATCTTAGGTTATATCTATGGATATCGTTAGAGTTAGATGATATATACATAATCATTTTCTCATAAATGTGGGTCAAAGAAGGAAAAATAGGGAAAGGAGTAGGGAAACATATCAGGACTGAAACCATTGGACAAGAAACAACACTCATATTGCATAAAGATAACACCACCATGAGATTATTTACACGACTAGATACAACATAAAAATAAGATGGATTTCATGAAGTAATAGGTTCATAGGATTGAGGAGAGAAGTTGGTACTCAAAAGGGGAGATGTTGAAGAAGATCACACATGGGTAACCATTGCAGATGCCTATATAGGAGTAGTAGCTAGTTGACCGTCATCCCTATTTGTCCCCTTTTTCTGTCGTACCAAGATCTTTTGTGGAGTCTGCAATATAGAATTGTTTGGTCAATTTAGTGTGTCCTAAATTGCTACATTAATTTTTCAATCCGGGATTCGTAAGCTGACGAAGTGTGGCGCACTATATGTGCAAGATAACCTATCTCTTACTTTTTTGTCGTTTTTGGTTTTTTTTTTTTATCTTCGTTGGTTTCCTAATGAAAATTCTAAAAGGCAAGTATGGTTATGATTGTTCAAGGCAATGATGTCCTTTATAATGATTTACCAAACTTCAAACTTCAAAATGATTTTGAAACATACAATGAGAAAATTAGTTCCTAAAAGGAAATGAAAATGTGCTACTATCCTAGTTAAACAAACAGTGAACTATTGATCATGAAAACCATTACCCTTGCTGCTGTCTAAACACAAAAGAAACTGTTACTCAAAGAAAAGATTACAAGTAAAGTAAAACTAAAATCAAATTACATCAACTCATATTCTGACCCCTCACCATTAGTCTCGCTATGGCTTTCGGAGGTAATCATAAACAACTTGAGCAATCTGATATCTAATTTGCAAAAAAATAAACTAATATCAAATTACACACTCATACTTCAATCCCTCACCATTAGTCTTGCTATGGCTTTCGGAGGTAACTGAAAATGACATGAGAAAATTAATATCTATCTTGCAGAAAAGTAAACTAATATCAAAATATACACTCATACTTCAATCCCTCACCATTAGTCTCGCTATGGCTTTTGGAAGTAACTGAAAATGACATGAACAGTTTAATATCAAACTACACATTCATACTTCAATCCCTCACCATTAGTCTCACTATGGCTTTCAGAGGTAATTGAAAATGACATGAACAGTTTAATATCTAATCTAACTACTAAAGCAAATGTGCAAGACTGAAATAAACAAAACAGTGCTGGAATTAAGAAAAAACTAAGAAAAAGAAATCAGCAAAAGGACAATATTGATTACATGTCATTAGTCATTATAAAAAGATGTGCAAATGCCCAGGCTGTCTATTGTAATCTGAAACAAGAACACTGATAAGTTAACGACAACATAATACATAAAAGATTATGGATAGAAGTAAAATATAAAACATGAAAGATTATGGACAAAGATGAAATGTAAATACCATGAAAGATGTAATCTATATACACGTGAATGACTATAGCACAATGAACATAAAGAAATGAAGCATGAAACTATACAGTAATACACAAAACCTTAGTGTGTGCAGGGGCCCTCTGCATAGACCTCGGGGAGCAGCTTTCAAATACGAATTACGCTTATGAACAGAGTCTTCTCATATATTAAAATGCGGTCATAACAGAGAGATAATGTCACAGCACAATGGCGACGCAATTACATTACAGAGCTAAAGAAGATCTAACTATTATGCGTATGAGAACTCATTATTTATAACAGAGGGAGATATAACTAATTCCCTAAAGTCTGTGCTGATAGAAGACACGTGAACCATCACTTCCAAAGATCTAGCATTATGGCTGCCGTGAGGATTAAATCTATGGAGAGTGGATGTTAGATTCGGCTTATGGAGTCGTTTACAGGTGTTGATATGTCTCAAGTGATTTAGAAACAGCCATGCAAATCTTCACATGATGAGAAACAGAGTTCTGTCACCATGGGACTCTAAGGTTGACCACCACTTGGCCACCTTTGACCACAGCCTTCTTAGGTGAATTCGACCGAGCCAATAGGACACGATCCATGTCCATGTCATTTCTAACTTGTCCATGTGGCTTGATTTGCCTGAAGATACCTGCAACATAGAATTTAACAAAATGGCTGCGGAAAGTTGCAGCAGCCGCGGAAAGTGACAAGATTCCGCAACTAAATGAGAAAAAATATAAATCAAACAACAGACACAAAACATAGTTAAAAACCATTTTAGATGCTATTTTACAATTAATATGCAATGATATTGATGACTTAAAAGGTCCAGGTGAATGAAAAAGGTCTAGAAAGGTGTATAAGAAAGATGCAGATTTGAGACTCAACAAGAATTTAAGGCATATTTGTTTACTATTGTGACTTCATCTCTATCCATAACATCCCCAACAACCTTCTCCTTAGAATTCAGTGGGAATTTCTTAAAGATTTGTCAAACTTCATGACACCTCCTACATCTAAATGACACTCCTTCATAATCTAGCTTCTACAATATGGAGAAACCCCTCCATTGGAGTTTTAGAGATTCCACCAGACGCTCCTTGGTGTCAAGGTGAACTAGAATCCAAGCGAAATCCATTTTACCAATCTCGTAGAAAGACTATCATAATCCAAAAAAACCCCTAGATCATCCCCAATTCTCTTGAAAACATCTTCTGTCCAAAATTGGAGTGGCAGTACCGACATATTTACCGATATGGGACCCGCCCCCGATTGATCCATTTTAAGGTCGAATAGGGGTGACCCCCTTTTCATCATGATATGTGCCATTTCAATGTTCCAATATTTAGCCGGTACCCAAGACGCATGATTTGACCTTGTGAATCCCAGGAAAAACTATCCCCTAGTCATCGTCACCACATATGGAAGAACATCTAATACTTGGCCCCAAACCTCAATGATCTATTTATTCAATCGCGATGATGAGTAATTCCTCCCTCGGATCCTGCCTACCAGAACCTGATCTGCCATATCCATAACCTCATTCAGTTTGCTTCCTCTCCCCAGAACGAGCAACCGACCTCTTTCTCTTACCTTTGTAATTTTTTATTTCTTCTCACATTTCTTTGATAAACATTCATCAAAGTTTTCTGATCCTTATATTGGATTTACTTTAGAATTCATAACCCTAATTTCCGCTTGATGATATTTGTGTTCACACACAGGGATCCCAGTGAAACATCCATAAGTCTGCGTCGAAGCAGAGGCACCGTGACCCGTCATTATTGGTACTGTATCATCCCTTTGCCCCTGGTTATCGCCTGTATTATATTAAAACCCTGAGGATGCCTGAACAAAATATTGATCTGAAACCCCCAATGATATAACCCTATTATGGTTTTCTGTATTCCATTCTTCTGGTGAGCTAGGGATTAAAAATTTCTCAAGAAATTTCTAGGTTGATGGAGATGAAACCGGTAATTCCGGAAGTGGCTACACATAGTCCCAAATATGGTTCGCCGGTTCTCCTTAGATATGAATCACAAGCGAGCACCATTCTCTTGTCGTATAAAGTTTTTCTTCAATACCTAGAATAGTGATATTCCCAAATATCTCCACCAAGGAATACCTAGGGGTTTCGACCTGCAGAGCCAATGATCCATCTGTCACCGGTAGCTCCATTCCAAAATGGTCGGGTGGATATTCTATCCAGATCGACACAAATTCTAACGGGTCTAAGGAATATTCCACTAGCTCCTTGTCCATCTTAGAAAGAGTAATATATTCATTATCCTTCCCTAAAATTGCTTCAATTACGTAAGATAGTTAGCGCATTCACAACGAATAGAACCTACCTTACACAATAACCATAAGGAAAAGAGTTAACTGGACACGACCACGCCCTACACCCTCCGAAGACTTCTTCCTATTATTGTAGTATTTTGCGGTCAATATTAACCAAACCATAAGAGAAACCACAGGGTCAAACATTTACCAAACCGTAGAGCCATTTTCACCCTATTTTTTGTTGTGATCAAATGAAATCTTATTTTGTGAAAATTAAAAAAGGGGTCTCACAACTATAATCAATCAATCATCATATGAATAATCCCAACATTTCACGGTGATTTCACCTGCAAGACCCCCACCTTCCCTTTCAATCATATATATAGTATAGGAAATGCCACTTTATTAGTTTACTCCTATACATATCTTCTAATTTTTCTGTAAAATAAAATTCCTCATCCTTCTAGATCATAAAATTATCTCATTATACAACAATGGCATAACATAATTTGCTTGATTACCATATTTATTAAAAAAATATTCCAAATAGTTGTTTGTTCTCATAGGCGCCCAATAAATAAATTCTTGTATGTAATGATGGCCTAAAAAACCAGTCGATTATTATTTTAATAACTTACCTTATGTAATGGAATTAATTTTATGTTCTCATCACATGATATTTCACTTCTTTTGTCTTCGCTTGATATCATAGAAATTTATTTCATTTATTGTTCATTTACAACTCTTAATTAGTGATTTTTTCCCTCCATTTTGTGTTGTTTTAAAACAACCTGGTGGATATGAATCAGGGTTCTTCACTTAACTCCATCCAAATTTTCAAAATTTGATTTATGTAAGGGTGAAGAACCTGATTCTACATACAGGGTTGTATCATATTTCCAATTCTTGTCTTCTGTAAGACATAACACCGTTTTTCTATTATTTTCCCTTAAGCAGGCCACAATGCTGAACCCTTTAGCTATGATACCACTTGTAACATCCATGCACACATAATTTTTTTTCTTTTTTAACTATCATCTAAATATTATATTTCACCTTAATCTTAATATATATTTATATCCATGTTGATATTAATTACTATGCACAATATTTAACATTTTAAGAAATTTTTTTATGGTTGTATGTGACTTACACATGTAATCATTTTGTGTTATTTTTTAACTATATTATGACTCTTGTTTCGTACTTGATTGATGACACCCTATCTCAAATTCGTACCCACAATGTTGTATAAAGAAAAGGGTGATATAGCTAATATTTTACTTTGACATTTGGAATTGTTTGGTTATATTAAAAATATATTGTATAGAGTTTTGGCTTCATGTGTAAAGTCCTTCACATTCAATGAATTTAATAACCTTATTAAATAATATTAATAGAACTGTTATGTTGTACCCTCCTTTGAGATAGTTTTTATGTGAAGTTGTGTATTCTACATTATTGAAGTGGCTCTATTCTATCCATAGATCGCTAGGGTATGGAATCTAAGGGTCCATAATTTCTAGATTATATTATGGGTATAACCACCCCCTTTTCGTTGCCAAAATTTCACCTCATTATAGTCTCTAAGTGTTTCCCAGAGCTCGACTACAATGACTCAAACCCTGGTCACCAATTTTTTGCAACCTAGAAGTAATACACTACATATTCCATCTCTTTTGGTTTCCATTTATTAGAGGGGTTCCTTTTCTTATTTCTTTTCCACTATCTGTAGATGTGAGCATGAGGGTTTCACGGGATTGTCATTTCCCTTTGGTTTGACCAGGGATGGGAAAAAATTCTTTTTTTTTCTTGACTTTCCGGTTTCTGGAGCTATCTATAAGATTTTTCATGCATTAATTATTCTTCGAGGAATATATTATAAGTATGATAGAACCCTTTACAATTATTGGCTTGAATTTATGTTTTTATTTGTTTCCAATACTAGAATTGCTAACCCTAATAGGGTTTTACTACTTTTAGGTTGGGGATTTGGAAATATTAGTTGTACAGGGAATGTCGAAAGCTTAGGTATTTCCTTTACTATTGACTTGTGTTACCTTCATCCATTATTCGTTATATGTCTAAACTTAATCCTATATGAATTGGTGAAGATTGAGCCCATGACAAGTTCATTTATCATGGTGATTCTTCAAACATTTTCTTTGGTTTCAACATAAATTATTTAATCCCCTTGGCCATTTTCCCCTCCATGTTCCTATGTAATATTCCCAAATGGGAAAAACAAGAATAAGTGCAAAATGATGGAACAATATTGAAAATCAGCATTTAAAGTGTAAGAGGTCAATATGGAGACCTTTCATATGTGATAACAGTAGCAAAATATACATGAATAATGGGGCATGAGATGCATAACAAGAAAGTACAAGTCTCCAATGAAGAAATCCCTCAATATGAGGAGCTGCAACCATATATAAAAGATGGAAAACCCTTACAGTGTTATTTATTGGCTCTGCCATAGAAAATGATTATACATCATATCCAGGGCTGATATGTGCCTTAAAATATAGATCTATATCAGATCTGAGCACTATACAAGCTCCTCTAAAGAACCCCACTGGGGTTTTCAGCAAAACACCAAGTATAAGATGTAGATATGAAATCTAAGACTGCAGATCCACTGAAAAATATAGATCTGGAAAGTGTCACTGATCTGATATGAGAAATAGAATAGTCTCCTCTAATAGATCTTCAAATTGAAGGGCAGATCCCCATCACTAGAAAATCAACTCTCCAAATGGTGAGCTAAACTACCCTACAACTCCTCCTATAGAAATAACGCAGATCTAGAAGTAAAATGCACTATAGGGATCAAAATAAGGTTGGCCTGATGCCAAGATCTGAAAATGAGCTCAAATCCCTCCAATATTGTCCTCCCAATGAAGTGGAAACCTTCTCCACTGAAAGGGAGCACTGAAATGGCTTAGATCTAGAGAACTAGCCTCCACTTGCTGCAGCTCGCAAAAACCACCAAACCCCCAATGGGATCTGCACTGTAGTTGAAAGAAGAAGCTTGGCATTAAGCCAGATAGTGGACAATGTAGTACACACTATTCCAAGAGCTACTTAATGGAAAGATGTGGGATTATCGATCAAGAACACCCAATGATAAACAACATTCAATATCAACTAAATAGCAAGAGAAAGATATATGTCTAAACAGACCATATATTCAGAAAATCATATATCAAAATCCATACATACATAATGATAATGGCTCCATCCTCTTCCTTTTATAATTTAAGAGCTTGCAAACACCAAACCACATAGAATGAGATTACTCCTTTCACACAAGGCACCTCCATCTAAAACTGTGTTGTCTTTCATTGATGGCCACTCCTCCATGACAGCGTTGTAGATTTGGTCAAGGTTGATCCAGTCAAAATGTTCAAGCCCCTTTCACACCTAGGGGTGCTTAATTAAGATGCTAAGATTTATCCTTTCATATTTCCCATTGATTTATTCATTATTAAGGAGAAATTAAGGATCTCCTTTGTCATCTTATTCATTAAACAAAGCATCAAAGAAAAATTGAATATTCCAACTAGCTCATGGCTAATTGGGAATATTACAGTCCTCCCTTCCCAAATGTTGCTTGTCCTCAAGCAACTGATAAGGTGAGTGCTGTAACTCTTCTCCTCCTCCATTGGTGACACCAACATGTGATGAGCTTCCATAATAATCCAAGTGTTAACCAATCCATCCCTCCATGAATTTCTCCTCCAAAGTTCTCATGAGATGCAAATAATCCATCCCATAAGGAGACAATAGTTCAAATGAAACAAACATGGTTTGCCCAATATTCTCCCTGAAACATGTAGCATAGTGAACATGGAGAATCTCCATCCCAAAGGGCACACATATTCCTCCCATCCTCCCTCCATACATTCCCATAAAAATTACAAGTATATCATCAATGTATGGGATCAAAACTACATAAATACAAACATAAATTTGTGCATATGGAGGTGGGTCATAGTCCCACATGTGGAAACAGCGTAGTGCATATTATGACTGCATCATATCATGATGTGGTAAGTGGTTTCCCGACAAATTACTTGCTGTCCAAGTTATCTCACCATGGCTGAAAATGTGAGATATATTTGGTGCCTTAGGTATACACCCACAATGATACAATATATGTTAGAGTCAAGTAGAAGAAAAACAAATAAAAAAAACACACAGCGTAAAACATGAGACAAAAGATTTAACGTGGTTCACCCAACCAATCTGGGCTACATCCACCAAACAGAGATATCGACTTTCTATTCATCAACAGGAGATTACAATAACAAACTTTCTCATCTGCACTTTTGTTCCACTCACCTCACATCCCTCATGCTCAGAAACCTCTACGGGCTTACATTTTATAGTTGGGAGTAGAAACTGAATCATAAATTCAATCACAACAAAATAGGATGCAATAACTCCACATCAAGATTAGATGCAGTCAATTTAACATCAAATCCTATTGTTGTCATATTTATGAGATTTTCTCCAAATTATTATTAGAAATCTCAACAATCTCCACCTTGAAAACAATTAGCCTGATACCCTGTTCCATTATTATTTTTATCTTTTCTGCAATCCAAGAGAATCCAGACACCTTCGTAGCTTCTTTAATAAAACTGGTTTCATGAACATGTCCGCACAGTTTTCCTTTGTATGCACTTTTTCAAGAGAGACTCCATGTTCAATGATAACCTATCTTACAAAATGGTACTTTATAGGTATATGCTTTGATTTACTATGATAGGCTGGATTTTTAGCCAAGTGAATTGCACTTTGACTATCACAAAATAACTTGATGTTGTCCTGCAACCTACCAAATTCACCAAACAAACATTTCAACCAAACCACTTCTTTGCAAGCATGTGAAGCAGCTATGTATTCTGCTTCTGTAGTGGATAAAAAAAAATGTTTTGTAGCTTTGACATCCAGCTTATAGCTCCACCTGTAAGAGTAAAGACATATCCTGAAGTTGACCTTCTCTTATCCAAATCACTTGCAAAATCGGAATCAACATATCCGCAAAAAAATTCACTACTTCTATTATAAGTGATATAGTAATCACTTATGGCTCTCAGATACAGAAGCACCCATTTCACTGCTGACCAGTGTTCTTTTCCTGGATTTGTCATATACCTGCTGACAACCCCAACTGCATGTGAAATATCTGGTCATGTACAAACCATCGCATACATCAAACAACCTACTACATTGGCATATGGAATTCGAGACATATATTCCTTTTCTTCATTTGTGTCAGGACATAAACTTGAAGAAAGCTTAAAATGGGAAGCTAAAGGGATTGAAACAGGATTCGCATTGTTCATACCAAACCTTAAGAGTATTTTCTTAATACAATTGTTTTGTGATAGCCACAGCTTACCATTTCTCTTGTCTCTCAAAATCTCCATGCCCAAAATCTGTCTTGGTGCTCCTAGATCTTTCATATCAAACGTCCTAACCATCTGAGCCTTTAACCTGTTGATCTCTGTTATGATTTTTCTTGCTAAAAGCATATCGTCAACATATAACACTAAGATAATGAACATGCCATTACTCAATTTCTTAAAATAAACACAATGATCATATTCACTTCTTATCTAATTTTGACTCATCATGAAAGAATCAAATTTCTTGTACCATTGTCGAGGTGACTGCTTCAGACCATACAATGATTTTTTGAGCCTGTAGACAAATTTCTTGTTGCGATTTTGAACAAACCCTTCAGGTTGTTCCATATAAATATCTTCATCTAGATCTCCATGTAAAAATGTAGTCTTAACATCTAATTGTTGTAATTCTAAACCAAGTAAAGCAACTAATGCTAAGACAATCCGAATTGAAACAATTTTCACAACTGGTGAAAATATCTCATGAAAGTCAATTCCTGCTTTCTGAGAAAAACCTTTTGCGACCAACCTCGATTTTTCCCTGTCTTCTTTATCATCAGCACCCTTTTTCAATTTGTAAACCCATTTACATCCCACAGATTTTTTGTCTTTAGGAAGTTCCACCAGATCTCATGTGGCATTCTTGTCTAATGCCTTCATCTCATCCTTCATATCCTCTTTCCACTTATCACTGTTAAAACCTTCTACAACTTCGTAATATCATAAAGATTCATCATCATTAGCGGTTAAAGAAACTAGAGTAACATAATCATCATGCCTTTTAGGAGGACGTCTGATTCTCGTGGACCTCCTTAAAGATGTTTTTGGTTCTTCCACAATTTGCTGATTATTATCCGTAGGAACTTCTTCATGATTTGCATCTGAAACATGTTCATGATCTGCATCTAAAACTTGTTCATCTGGACTATCATCAGTATTTGAACTGGTTTCAAACTAAATATGTTGAAACTTAGGTACATTATCTGATTTCATATCTACGTCTAGATTATCGAGTGAAGATTCATTGAATTTAACATCTCTGTTAATGATGATCTTGTGAGTAGTAGGATCCCACAACTTGTATCCCTTGGTCCCATCACCATATCCAACAAAGATATATCTTTTTTATTTAGGATCTAATTTAGAATGCTGATGTTTTAGAATTAGAGCATATGCATCACAACCAAAAGCTTTCAGTTTAGAATAATCACAAGGATGACCTTTCCATACCTCTTGAGGAATTTTGCATACTATTGCAATTGATGGTGATCGATTTATCAAATAGAAAGCCGTAGATTACTCCTATCCATAATTCCTTCTGCAAATTGGTGTTACTAAGCATACTTCTTTCTCTTTCTAAAACAGTCATGTTCATGCGTTAAACAACTCCATTTTGCTGAGGAGTATATACAATAGTTTTATGTCTTTCGATCCCAACTTCCTTGCAATAATTATCAAATTCCTTTGAATTAAAATCACCACCATTGTCAGTTCTTAAACATTTAATGGTTCCTCCAGTGATGTTTTCTATTAATGCTCTAAACTGTTTGAAAACTGTGAATACATCAGAATTTTTCTTTAACATATAGACCCACACTTTTCTAGAGAAATCATCAATAAAAGATACAAAATATGACGATCCTCCATATGAGGTTGTAGGAGATGGACCCCAAACATTAGAATGGATATAATCAAGGATTCCCTTACTAGTATGTTTTCCAGTTTTAAACTTCTGCTTTCTTTGTTTTCTGTATAGACAATGTTTGCAGAAATCTAACTTAGAAGATTTTAAACTAGGAAGTAACTTACGATAAGATAAAATTTTTAATCCTCTTTCGCTCATATGGCCCAACCGTTGATGCCATAGACGAATAGAATTATTTTCATTTTCAAATACTGTAGAAGCATGATATAACTCTGTTCTTCCTTCTAAATAAAAAAGATTTCCAACCTTATTTGCTTTCATTACTAGTAAAATTCCTTTACAAAATTTCATTACTCCACCTTGAATAAAGGTTTTATATCCATTTGTGTCTAGCATTCCTAGAGAAATGAGGTTTTTTATAAGTTCAGGCACGTGTCTTACATCAGTTAATATTTTATTTGTCCCATCAAACATTTTAATCTGGATGCTTCCAATTCCAACAATATTACATGAGACATCATTTCCCATATAAACCACTCCATCATTTATTGATTTATGAGATTTAAACCACTCTCTATGAATTCACATGTGATTTGACACACGAGAATCTAACAACCAATGTTGATCATGATTAGACAAACTAACTGATAACACTTCATCACTCATACCTGAACCTGATGTCGAACCTATATCTGTCGTGTTTCTTTCTTTCTTTTCTGTCAAAGAGTCTCCTTTGGATGTTTGCTGTCTCTTCCAATAGTCCTTCTTCGAATGTCCCGATTTGCTAGAAAACCAACACTTTACCTTACTCTTCTTCCCTTTCGATTTTGACCACGAGTTGTTCTACTTACTGAAGCATCTTTCTTTAGAAAGACATCTGACCATCATTACTTCTGATGTAGAGGTTTCTGAATTTGACCTCTTTCTGGTTTCCTCAAAAAGAAAATCTCCAAAAATATCATCAAACTCAAGGGTTTCTGATGAACTAAGACTTATAGAAGTAACAAAATGATCCCATGACTCAGGCAACGAGCATAATAAATTTACAGCTTTATCTTTTGAATCAAATTTTACATCTATACTATCTAACTACACCAGAAGAGTATTAAAGGTATTCAAATGATCATTTATCGTTGTACCTTCCTTCATGTGCAAGTTGTACAACTGTCTCTTCAGAAGAATCCTATTTGTTAAGGATTTTGTCATGTACAGCTTTTCAAGCTTTGTCCACAAACCAACAGAAATTTTCTCTGACACGATGTTAAATAACACATCATCCGCCAAACACAACCGTATGCCACTTAGTGCTCTATCATCGATGTCACTCCATTCGTCATCTGCCATGGTGAGAGGTTGTTTGGCTTTTCCCTAAAGCACCTTCGCCACACCTTGTTGTATGAGTAGATTGTGCATCTTCACTTTCCAGATCTCGAAGTTGTTTCTTCCATTAAACTTCTCGATCTCAAATCGAGAACTTTGGGATTTTTCCATATTGTGTAGCTCGTGTCAAGAATTTCCAATTTCAAGTCTTAAGAAATGAAGATTTTATTTTTTTAATCAAAATTAATAATTCCTTTTGCACATTCCACCATTCCTAGGCCCTAGGCCCTAGGCCCTACGCAAATGCATATTTCAAAAAAATTTAAATCAATAAAGTGCCACCTTATAAAAATATATCAATTTATTAAAGTGCCAACATATATCAAAAATATATAAATCGATATATTGGCACCATCACTCACGGTATATAAATTTATATTGGCATTTCAAAAAATTGATTAAAAAAAAAAAAGGCTTTTAAATCGATTTAACTCACTTTATGAACCATTGAACCGACTTTTAAATGGCATTTCACTCATTTTTATGAACCTTTGAACCTTCTGCCATAGCAGAATGAACCTTTGAACTAGCTCACGTCTTTGTTGTGGCTCCTACACATGAACGACGACTCTCCACTCTTAACGCTATTAGCGAGGAATATTCCGTTTGGATGTAACCACGGATATGCATTTTGAGGTAGCCACTGTCCACGGTCTATGCAATATGCGTTGGATGTAAGCACGGTCCACTCAGAACACAGCTCAACAACAACTTCCGGTTTGTCTCCTTTTCATTTTCAAAACGTCCACGACTCCATTGCAACACATGAGCGGAGTCCATGGTCTCCAACACACATTGAATTGTGCACTATCACAAAATGCCTCCATGATATGGAAGCTTCAACGCAGATCTCCTCTAGATTTCACACAGCCGATCTGATTTATCTACCACCTTCAAGAGCTCTTGGACTTTGGCATTCACAGTTCACGGCTGTGGCATTCACACAGCCATAACCAAAAAAATGATAATATTTTTGCTACCAAAACAGTAGCGAGTAATCACCTGACCATCCACGGCTTCACACGATCTCCAAACTCGTTTTCACAGTCAGAAAATCCTTGCGTATCTGTAATGATCGATTTCGGCGGACAAGCATGCTCACCAGTCATAGATCCATGCAAACGCAGATCAACACAGGATGAAACGCTGTAAACACATCCTTCCCACTTTGCAATAGAGTTACGCTTAGCAATATAAATCAATGACTGCTTGATCATGCAGTGAGCTGATCTCTCAGTTGCACGGAGCAGAACTGGCCTCATGGCCTCTCAATTGTGTCGCGGACCCGGCCTTCAATGCTCATAGCTTATGGTCGCAACACCACCACATCCACACAGACTCAACCTAAATGCTTTGATACCAATTGTTAGATTCAAGCAGTGGAAAAACAAATAAAACACACACACAACATAAAACATGAGACAACAGATTTAATGTGGTTCACCCAACCCATCTAGACTACTTCCACCAAATAGAGGTATCAACTTTCTCTTCATCAACATGATATTGCAATAGCAGAGTTTCTCATCTGCACTTCTGTTCCACTCATCTCAGATCCCTCATGCTCAGAAACCTCTACGGGCTTACATTTTATAGCTGCGAGTAGAAACTGAATCATAAATTCAATCACAAAAAAATAGGATGAAATAACTCCACATCAGGATTAGATGCAGTCAATTTATCAACAAATCCTATTGTTGTCATATTTATGAGATTTTCTCCAAATTATTATTTGAAATCTCAACAATATCTCCCTTTGCTCTCTAAGGGAGTGGCCATGTTCAGAATTTTTTGTGGCGGAAAGTTGGCCATGAAGTTTATATGGTATAGTACTCTTCGTGGAGTTATAATAATAAAATGAACCATTATTTACATGAGCATATTCTTCACCAAAATTTCTCTTAAAGAAATGGAGTGGTGCATAGATCTATCTCCTCTCTTAAAAGAAGAAAGAGATGGCTGAGTTAAATCTTTTATAGAGTTATGTTGTTGTCCCAACTCCACATGGTTCATGCATCTTTTAAAATGTAGATATAGTTCTCCTTCAAAGCCCTTCCAAGTGTAGCTTCTCATGATGATGTTGTAGAATCTCATGGAATATGCGTGGTTGAAAAAGAATCCTTCATAAGCCCTTTGTAGTAACTTCTCCTTGAGATTGGAAGCTCTAGATAAGAATATCCTACCATGATAGTAGATGAATCCTTCTTGGACTGAATAGCCCTCTTCATGTAGCTGGTCATCAAGTATCATGCATGTATAAATATCCTTGGAGTAATCCACCAACAGTTGGGATTTCCAATATGAATCAATCTCCCATAGTGACAGTGCTGATGATCTATCAAAATAAATGTATGCCATATTTTTGTTCTCCTAATTAACATCTCTCATGCCAAAGGTATATGTTGGAAGGTCATTCCTTCCATGCATCTCCTCCCACAGTGCAGAATCTGAAATCAGAGTGGGTAATGATGATGTTGGGAGAATGTCTCCCTCCTGCTTGAGCCTACCCAAGACTCCTAGCGCTGTCTCATGGTATTCTAATGCTATAGTCCCTCCTAGATCTATTCTTCAAGCATCATGTTGTGAGATATATCCCACAAATTCTGAATTAGGTGGCCTCCCAAGTGGTTTGCCACTAGAAAATAGTGTCCCATACAGTAATATCATGAGCATAATAGATGGGACTGTAAGGTAATTACATCCACTACACAAATCCATCTCTGATTTCTGTGTAGAAGTTGTATGTGTGGGATATGTATGCATGCCTTTGATCATTTGAGTCTTACCACTCTTTTTATCTACCCATTCCATTTGCACAGCCTCCCAATAAATGGTGACTTTCCCCAAAGTAATCAACCATTGAACACCCAATATCACATTGGTGTCAGGTATGTCAAGCACAAAGAAGTGATCAATCAATGTATATGTTGCCATGGTGACTAATAATGAAGGGACATAGTGCATGCATTGCATAGTTCTATCTCGTGGGACAAAAACAGAAAATCCATCAAAAGCAACAATGGGTATTGCCCTCCTTTGCACTAGTTGGGCATCAATAAAATTGTGGGTAGCCCCACTATGAACCAAAACAGAAACCCTCTAATTTAAGATGGAACCTTGAGCTCTTAAGCTCAAGTACTTAGGTACTCCTGTCAAAGATACAATAGCTCCTCCAGTAGGAGAAAATTATCCATTCCCATCTCCTGATGGTGTTGGTTCATCTCCTGCAGTGTCAGTGCTTTGACCTCTTCTTGGTTCATATTCTTCCTCCTCCTCATCATCTGAGAAGGCCTCTATGTAATATGCTTTTCCAACTGCACATCTATGTCCACGTGCCCATGATTCTTGGCAAGTGAAGCAAAGCTTCCTTCTTCTTATATATCTTTAGACATCATCATCAAGATGTTTTTATATTGACTCTCCTTTGAAGGAGGAGCCTTCTCTTCTTTTCCCTTTGATGGAAAACAAGGCTTATGCTAAAATGTTGCCTTTTCTTTTGGCAAGGCATCCTGAAGGTATCTGGCCCTTTCAATAGCATCATGTAGGGTAGTGGGCTTGGTAGACTTAATGAACCCATGAAGAGGTTCATCTAATTAATCAATGAACATATACACCCTTCTTGTTGTAGATAAATCAGGAACCATAACAAAATGTTTTAAGAACTCAGAAATATAAGTTTGTAGATTACCTGATTGTTTAATCTTTGCAAGCTTCATAAATGGTGCTTCAGGATCTCTTGTATCAAACCTTTTCACCAGCCTTCTAGTGAATTCTAAATATGCAGTCACATTGGCATGACCCAATGTAGTCAGGCCATGGAACCACCAATCAATTGCTTCACCCTCAAGGTGCAACACTGCAATATTAATGGCTTCCATTTCTAGAACCTTGTTCAACTGAAAGTAGAAGTCAAGTTTTTCTACCCATGATTTGGCAGTGCACTTGGATGACCCATCAAATTTGGGTAAGAATAATATTCCCATAATATGGTGTCGATCATGATCGTGAAAGAGTCCACCAATTCTATGATGATGCCTTGGTCTTCTATTGTCCTTGATTTGAAAAAATTTCTGAAAACTCAAGTGGTCTTTAAATCTCTAATTTTGAGACTCATACTCCACAAAATAGTCTTCAAGGGATTCTTTCTCTTGAAACCCTTCATTTCCCACAACCAAAAATGTAGGCATTGTAGAGCAATGGGAAACCTATGGTTGATGCACTGTTTGATCATTCTAGTGGTGAGACATGCTAGAGCCTTCACCATGATGAAATCCTTTAGGGGATTCCTTGGATATATCTATCCTTAACTCCTTGATTTCTCTAGCAAGATCTTGCATGGCTCTAAGAAGGATCTTAGGATACTCCTTCTCTTCATCTTCTCCTCCAGATAAAGGGGTTTTACTATTGTCTTCTTGATAATTTGTATAATCATGTCTTCTCTTTTGATACCTCTTCGCTCTATTAGTAAGAGTCTCTCCTTCTTCAAATGACATATTGGCTTTTCAGGATGCACAGGCTGTGCCAATATTATGCTCTAATACCACTATAATATTCCCAAATAGGAAAATCAGGAATATAGTGAAAAATGATGGAGCAATATTTCAAATCATTATTTTAAATGTAAGAGGCCAATATGGAGACATTTCATATGTTATAACAGAAGAAAAATATACATGAATAATAAGCCATGAGATGCATAACAATAAAGTACAAGTCTCCAATGAAGAAATCCCTCAATATGAGGTGCTGCAACCATATATAAAAGCTGGAAAACCCTTACAACATTATTTATTGGCTATACTATAGAAAATGATTATACATCAGATCTAAGGCTGATATTTACCTCAAAAGATAGATCTATATCAAATCTGAGCACTATACAAGCTCATCTAAAGAACGCCCTTGGCGTTTTCAGCAAAACACCAAGTATAAGATGTAGATATGAGATCTAAGACTGTAGATCCACTGAAAAATATAGATCTGGAAAGTGTGGCTGATATGATATGAGAAATAGAATAGATTCCTCCAATATATGTTCAAATTGAAGGGAAGATCCCCATCATTAGAAAGTCAACTCTCCAAATGGTGTGCTAAATCACACTACAATTCCTCCTACAAAAAGAACGCAGATATGGAAGTAAACTACCCTGTTGAGATAGAAATAAGGTTGGAATGATGCCAAGATATGAAAATAAGCTCAAAGCCCTCTAATAATGTCCTCCCAATGAAGTGGAAACCTCCTCCACTGAAAAGGAGCACTAAAATGGCCTAGATCTAGAGATCTAGCCTCCACTTGTTGCAGCTTGCAAAAAAAACCAAATCCTCAACAGGATCTATGCTATAGTTGAAAGAAGAAGCTTGGCCTTAAGCCAGCTAGTGGACAATGTACTACAAAATCTTCCGAGAGCTACTCAATGCGAAGAGGTGGATTCCCGATCAGGAACACCCAATCCTAAACAACATTCAATTTCAGCTAAATAGTAAGAGAAAGATATATGTCTAAACAGACCATATATTCAGAAAACCATATATCAGAATCCATACATACATAATGAATAATGGATCCATCCTCTTCCTTTTATAATTCAAGAGCTTTCAAACCCTAAACCACATCTAATGAGATTACTCCTTTCACACAAGGAACCTCCATCTAAAACTATGTTGGGTGTGGAGCCTGATTATCTTGTTTACTTTGTATCACAGCATTGGACCCCTGTACCTGAAAAGGGGTGGCAGTACCGCCCGTAATTAATCGCTGCCGTGGGGGGTCCAGGGGGGGCGGCAACGCTTTTCGGAGCCCCCCCCTGGCGGGGGGTTTCGGGGGCAACGCCCCCGAAGCTAAAAACAAATGTAAAATTTCCTTGTAAAAGTATAGTAATTTCTAGTCAGTCTGGGCCGTTCATAGGCAGATGATCTGATGGTAGAAGTTATGTTTATTTTATGGTTTTTTTCCCTAGAAGGTAACCCCCTTGTATATATGAGGGTATTGTATTGCGGCTGTGTATTATGTGTGTATTCTCAAAGCAAGAAACAAATAGGAAGACTGTGAGAGAGAACAGAGGATATTGCAGCGGATTTGTTGTAGGTTTTGTCTCTTCAATTTTTGTTGGATAATAGAAAGGAAGGATTGGCTATTCGGGGTGGACATAGCCGAAAATGGGTGAACCACGTATATCTGTGTCTCTTTGGTTTTATGTGTTTTTTGTGCTTGTATTTTTTGCATATTTTATGTGTTACATTGCTCCATAATATATAATTTTATAACAACTGGTATCAGAGCCAAAGGTCTATTTGGTTGATAAACTCGTAGGAAAGAAGGGTTCCTGGCTCGAGTGGGAGTAATGGCGGAAGATGGTAAATTTAGGGTCAAGAAATTTAATGGCCAAAACTTCCTGTTGTGGAAGATGCATATGGAATATTATCTGTATCAGAAATATCTGTACCTACCATTGAGTGGAAAAACAAAGAAGCCGACAGGCAAGATAGACACAGAATGGAACATTCTCAATAGAAAGGCACTTGGAATAGTACGGTTGTGTCTTGCGACACTAGTTTCTTTCAATATTTAGAAGGAAAAAACAACAGAGGGTTTGATGCAGACGTTGGCGAAACTATATGAAAAACCCTCAGCCTCAAACAAGGTATTTCTTATGAAACAATTATTTAATATGAATATTTCGGAAGGTGGATCTGTTGCAGACCATTTAAATGATTTTAATACAGTTACCAGTCATTTAAGTTCTATAGGGGTAAAATTTGATGATGAAGTTAGGGATTTTTTGTTTCTGTGCTCATTGCTAGAAAGCTGGAATTGTTTATTTATGGCCATTAGTAACTCTATCTTTGCATCTAGTACTTTAAATTTTGATGATGTTGTCGGTGCTATCCTTAATAAGGAAATGCGACGGAAAAGCTCTGGTGAGACATCAGGTAATTCTTTGAGTGTAGAGTCTAGGGGAAGAAAAATGAAAAGAGGAAAGAGATCGGGTTATCGTAGTAAATCAAGGAAAGGCAGATCCAAGTCCAGATCAGGCATAGTGTGCCGAAAATGCGGAAAGAGAGGACACCTAAAGAAAGATTGTAGATCTTGGAAGGGAAAAGAAGGAGATGCACAACAAGAGAAATATCATGAAGAAAATGTGATAGTTGATGTGTTACAAGATGCTTTGATTATTTCTTTTGAAAATGTTACTGATTCTTGGGTTGTAGATTTAGGGGCTTCATTCCATGCCACACTTGATAATAAATATTTTCATGACTATGTTCAAGGAGATTTTGGACAAATTTGTTTGGGTGATGATAAACCCTGTAAAATTGTTGGAATGGGTAAAGTTGTAAAAACAGAATGGAAACCAATGGCTACTAAAGGAGGTAAGGCATGTTCCAGATCTGAAGAAAAATCTAATTTCAACAGGGCAGTTAGGAAGTGAAGGTTGTGTGACAACTTTCACAGATAAAACTTGGAAGGTCACCAAAGGAGCGCTGGTAATAGAAAAAGGTGAAAAGGTTGGTACATTGTATTTATGCAATGGTATTTCTAACTTTGTTAATGATATAACTTCCAAAGGAGCAGATGCAGGATTATGGCATCATAGGCTTCGACACATGAGTGAGAAGGGAATGAAGATTCTTCACTCAAGAAATTTGTTGCCAAGTTTGAAGAATGTTGATTTGGATTTCTATGAAAATTGCATTTATGGAAAAAAAAAGAGAGTGAGATTTCTCAGAGTTGGGAAAGAAAATAAGAGCGAAAAATTGGAGCTTGTGCATACAGATGTATGGGGACCTGCTCACGTATCATCTCTCGGTGGCTCTCGTTATTATGTTACTTTTATTGATGATGCAACTAGAAAAACATGGATTTATTGTATTCAGAATAAATCTTATGTATTTGATACTTTCAAGAAATCGAAAGCTTTGTTGAGATTAAGACAGGAAAAAAGTTGAAGTGTCTTAGATCAGACAATGGAGGTGAATATTGCAGCAAATATTTTGATAGGTACTGTTCAGAGCATGGAATTAGCAGAGAGAAGACAGTTCTAAGAACACCACAAGAAAATGGTGTGTCATAAAGAATGAACAGAACAATCATGGAGTGTACAAGGTGCATGAGATTGCATGCAAGATTGCCTTTACAATTTTGGGCAGATGCTATAGATACTACTATTTATCTAATAAACAGAGGGCCTTCAAGTTCCTTGGATGGTGGTATTCTAGAGGAAGCATGGACAGGAAAAAAGGTAAACTACTCTTTTTTAAAGCCTTTTGGCTGTGAGGCCTTTGTCCATATTAATAAAGAAAATAGAACAAAGCTTGAGGCAAATTCAAATAAATGTACCTTTATTGGATATGGTGTTAATGATTTTGGATATCGCTTATATGATTATGAAAATAAAAAAATCATTAGGAGCAAAGATATAATATTCAATGAAAAGGTCTTGTATAAGAATCAATTGCAGGAAAAGAAACAGGAAAAGGAAAGCAAGGAATACACGGTTCTTGATGAGATAATTGAAAAAGTAAAGGTGCCTGAAAATAATAATAATCAACAACCACAATAGCAACAACCACCACAACAGCAATAGGCACCTCAAACACCTAAAAGTGGCGTTAGAAGATCTACTAGGATAAGTAGACCCCCTGAACAATACTCTCTTTCATTATATTATTTATTGTTGACTGATTCTGGTGAACCCAAATGTTATGAAGAAACAATGCAGGTTGAAAGAAGGAAGAAGTGGGAGCTAGCCATGGAAGAAGAGATGGAATCCTTAATGCATAACCAGACTTGGGACTTAGTTAGGTTGCCTGTAGGTAAAACTGCATTGCAAAATAAATGGGTTTACAGGCTGAAGGAAGAAGATGGAGGAAAACAGAGGCACAAAGCTAGACTTGTGGTGAAGGGGTTTTCACAAAAGAAAGTTATTGATTTTGATGAAATATTTTCTCTTGTTGTTAAAATGACTTCAATCAGAACTATTTTATGTCTTGTAGCATCAGAAGATTTACATCTTGAACAATTAGATGCAAAGACAACATTTCTCCATGGGGATCTGGAGGAAGAAATCTATATGGAGCAACCAGAAGGATATGAGGTCAAAGGGAATGAAAAATTAGTGTGCAGGCTAAAGAAGAGCTTGTATGGCTTAAAACAGGCTACAAGGCAGTGGTATCTAAAATTTGACAATTTAATGTCTGAACAAGGTTATACTAGATGTCACTCTGATCGTTGTGTTTATCTGAAAAGGAAAAATGATGGTAGCTATATTATATTGTTATTGTATGTAGATGACATGTTTGTTGCAGGGTCTAACATGCAGGAAATAAATGTGCTCAAAAGAAAATTGGCAAATTCATTTGCAATGAAGGATTTGGGAGCTGCAAAACAAATCCTTGGTATGAGGATAACTAGAGATAGGAAAAATCGCAAATTAACACTGTCTTAGAATGAGTACATAGAAAAGGTGTTGAAAAGATTTAATATGCAGAATGCAAAACCAGTTAGTACACCTTTTGCTAGCCATTTCAAACTTAGTAAGGAGATGTGCCCCAAGACCCAAGAAGACATGGATTATATGTCTAAAGTTCCATATGCATCAACAATTGGAAGCTTAATGTATGCAGTGGTTTGCATAAGGCCTGATATTGCACATGCAGTGGGAGTTGTAAGTAGGTACATGAATAATCTAGGAAAAGAACATTGGATGGCAGTAAAATGGATTCTCGGATATTTGAGAGGTACCACAAATCAAGCATTATGCTTTGGTGGTCCAAACATTGCTCTACAGGGATATGTTGATGCAGATATGGCAGGTGACAGAGATAATAGGAGGAGCATTACAGGATATGTATTTACTGTAGGTGGAACAGCTGTTAGTTGGGTTTCAAAAGTCCAAAGTGTTGTTGCACTTTCAACAATAGAGGTAGAGTATGTTGCTGCTACAGAGGCTAGTAGAGAAATAATTTGGTTACAAAGGTTTATGGATGAATTGGGTAAGAAGCATGATATGGGCACGTTATACAGTGATAGCCAAAGTTCCATTCATCTTGCAAAGAACTCAACATTTCATTCCAGGACTAAACACATACATCTCAAGTACCATTTCATACGGTCAGTATTGGAAGATGGAGAGTTGGAGCTAGAAAAGATACACATTAGCCAAAATCCTGCAGATATGCTAAAAAAAGTTATAACCAGGGATAAACTGAGAATGTGCTTAGTTTCAATTGGTCTTCAAGGATGACGATGAAGATGAGGAACAGCCAGGTCCAAAGAGGAGTCATTGTCCAAAAAATGAAGCAGCGGTGGAGTTGATAAAATCAATCTCCAAGTGGGAGATTGTTGGGTGTGGAGCCTGATTATCTTATTTACTTTGTATCACAGCATTGGACCCCTGTACCTTAAAAGGGGCGACAACACCACCCGTAATTAATCGCTGCTGTGGGGGGTCCAAGGGGGGTGGCAGCACTTTTCGGAGCCCCTGAAGCTAAAAACAGATGTAAAATTACCTTGTAAAAGTATAGTAATTTCTCGTCAATCTGGACTATTCATAGGCGGATGATCTGATGGTAGAAGTTATGTTTAGTTTATCATTTTTTCCCCTAGAAGGCCACCCCCTTGTATATATGAGGGTTTTGTATTGCGGCTGTGTATTATGTGTGTATTCTCAGAGCGAGAAACAGATAGAGAGACTATGAGAGACAACAGAGGATATTACAGTGGATCTACTGTAGGTTTTGTCTCTTCAATTTTTGCTGGATAATAGAAAGGAAGGACTACCTGTTTGGAGTGGACATAGCCCAAACTGGGTGAACCACGTATATCTGTGTCTCTCTGGTTTTATGTGTTTTTTGTTCTTGTATTTTTCGCATATTTTATTCGTTACATTGCTCCATAATATATAATTTTCTAACAAACTATGCTGTCTTTCTTTGATGCCCAGTCCTCCATGATAGCGTTGTATATTTGGTCAAGGTTGACCCAGTCAAAATGTTCTAGCC